>PVKA01000025.1:10667-302990 GCA_004027165.1 Ctenomys sociabilis | reverse complement strand
TCTTGTACCCTGAATGAGTGCTAGGAAGACAATATCAATGTATTAATTATTGTAACTCTCCTACTAAACTGTTTTGAAACTCTGCTTCATTGTTATTTTTATTTTTGCCTTTTTCTTTTTAAACTTAAAAAAAAATGGCTCCATAGCGCACGTCTCTCATCACAAAACATTTCCTAACAATATACATAACGAGGAGACTTAATCATAATAAGTGGGAGACTTAAAAAATTTTGTAAGGTCAAACTCATAATAGGAACATTATGTTGAGCCAAGGCATTTATTCTAGGATTGTTTCTCAAAATATTTTATATATTTTTTTCTCTCTTTTTTTCTGTATTTCAAGGAAGAGTCTATAGGGTGTTCAGGGTCTTACTACCAGATCAGACTCATAGTGATCCACCTGTTCACAGCCTCTCAAGAGCTGGGGTTACAGGTGTGGGCCACCACTCCCAGTCTCAATCGCCATCTCAACACACTCCAGGGGGTGGGGATGGCACAATACGCCCAGGGAATTGAACCCCCAGCTTCTGCGCCTGCTTGCAGGCACTTTAATCCATTGAGCTATTTGGCTGGCCCTCAAAATATCTTATTTCAGAATATATTTTCAATACATGCATATTCATATGTATGTAGATGTAAACGTATATATCAATGTATAAATAAATATGTAATCTATATGACTATAGCTATATTGCCTGTAACATTGGGCATAACAGTACACTCATTTTGGAAATACTGGGATTGAGAGATTAAAATTAAGGAAAACAAGGAATCAGAGTATGTTTTCTTTTAACATGTTTTCTCCAAGTGTGGAGCATGTACTCAACCAGTAGTTTAAGACTGAGTACCTGGGCCCTACACCTACCATATGGGCCCAATTATGTATCGAGCAGAATATTCCAGACCAGCTCTGTGTGAGCCTCAGGGCTTCTCACATCTACCCAAGGCAATTGAGGATAAAAATATTTATTTCTGGAAGCCTACACAGTCTACTGTGGATACAGTCTGTACCTTGGCCACACTGCTGAAGAAAGAGAGATGAAAAAAAAAAAACATATGAAGTATATTTTAATCTGAACATTTTCACTGGATATCCAGTTTTCTATTTTCAAAAGTCATTTGCCTGTTGCCTTTTTACATAAATGAACAGACACACACACACCACTCATTCACATATATAAATGAGTATTTCTTAACATGAAAGATATACAGGCTGAGAAATTCACTGTTAGTTAATTTCACTAGGAAAGACTTATAGGACATACTTACATCAAACCTACAAAGTGTAGGTCAGTCACTCAATGTAATCTCTTGATGTAATCAAGAGGTGCAGTAAGCACGAGATGTGTGAGGCTACTGCCAATGTAACACTGCATACTCTTAATAGAAAATTTTGTTTAGTAAAGGAGTGCACTCTAAAATGATGCTAAAATATAGTATAGTAACTACATAGCTGGTAACACAGTCATTTGTTAGCATTTCAAGTCCAGTGGCCGGCATGCATCATACCACTGCGATGCAGCTTTGTTTCCACTTACAGCACTGCATCAACTCACCACAACAGTGGTGCTCTTATGTTATGATGGTTATGTACCCTTGTGAGACTGCCTCACGTTTGTGGTTCATGTATGACTGCATAGTGCATGGCTACAGATACAGAAGAATGAGTCATGACAGCTAAAAATACCATAAACTTGGCCTCTCACACTAGTTTTAAAAAGCCCAATAATAATTTGGACTCCCTAGGAGCCTAGGTCAAGTTCATTTGGGCTGAATGCAAAAATCTCATAAGAATGAAACTCCCTTGAGCTTTTGCCCCTTGTCTTTGTGCTAACTGAAAAATCTAAGGCAGAGGATCATCAGACAGTTGGCTCCAGAGGGAGGCTTTTAGTCTACCTGATTTCTAGATGCTTGGTTCAACTCACCAGGCCTTCAAGAAATAACATAAAATATTGCTACAACTGTGGGTAAAAATTCAAGGGAGGCCACCTAAACTGTAGATGACAATTTTTTCTAGTAAAATATAAATGCAGTGTCTTCATGATTTTAAGTAGTGTTTTCATGAATATAAAATGTTTAAAAGTATAAGATATTAATTTTTAATATGTAATGTGCTATGAAGCCATGACAGAAATACTCATACTCAAACTGGAGGAGTTGAGAGGAAGCGATAAAAACATTCTTGGGAGACAGAGCCAGAGGATTACAAAAGCAAAACCAAATATAGATTGGAAATAGGAAAACTGGGGAAACAACTGAAAAGATAGATTTTACTGGGTTTAAGCAGTAAATAATCATTAAAATGGTGGCCAGGTCCTAACAGGAGTGTAATATAGCTTGCAGTGAGGATTCATGTCACAGGTTGGAGAAGATCTGCAGGAAAAATCCAGTCACATCTGCTAGGCTCTTACGGGAAGCCCCGGTGCTAATAGCATACTGTGACCACCAGAAGCCAACTGCTGAGCTTATGAAATCAAAGATAAAGGAGTTCTAGAAGGAAGATTACTCGTGGAGCTATTTACCAATATTAGCATGGAATAGAGCTATTCCATGCTTTTAAAGCCTGACTTAGCCCTTGTTATACAAAACATTAACTTCATCAATTGGTGCAATAATATTTATTAAGGACTTACTTTCTGCAAGACATTGCTGTAGATTCTGGAGATATAAGAAAGAGTCCCCATAGAGCTTTTATTGTAGAGGGCAACTCTGCCATTGTGCCATGATACATGAAATATTAGGCTTAATATAAACTGTGACTAGTATGCAAAGACAGCAGTAGGGAGTTGTGATTGGAAAGAAGTAGTGAAGATAGGTGTGCTAGACGGTGTGGCCTGGGAACTCTCCCCAGGAGCAACCTGTATGAGCTGGGGACTGAAATTGAGAAACCTGGGAGGCAGAGCTGCAGGCAAGTGCTGTGGTGACTCCAGAGTGTGAGGCAGCTCACTATGGTGAGCATAGGTGGATGAGGAATGTATGGCACAAGGGGACAACAGCTAGAGATCAAAATGTTGCTGGAGGAAAACCTAGAGGAGAGAACACAGCATGGATCTCTGAATGTGTGAGCTTCCTAATTGTATTAGTCAACTTTCTTGTCCTTGGGACACAATACCCCGAATCCACAATTTAAAAGAGAGTTAGAATTTAGCTTCTGAGTCAGGGGATGCAGTGCATGATCAACAGGCTCCAAGGTAGAAACATCATTCTAGAAGGGCAAGGCAAAGAGGCAGAGCAAAGCTGCTCACTCAGGGAGGTTGGGAAGCAGAGTGCCATAACAGTGCTGGGGAGAAACGGGGGAAGGACCACGTGTAGCTGCCGAGGCCAGGCCTCCGTGCCCCACATGGGTACACCCGGAAGTGTGCCCCCCTGATCCCCATGGACGACCTCCAAAGCTAATAAAGTTGAGAGCCCACTTTAACCCCCACTTTCATGCATCTCAGAATTAAGCTTGCCCTCTCTAATTAGAACAGAAAAGCCTCCCCAGGGTGACCTATATTGAAACTTACCACACAGAACAGCTGAGAACAAAGTGAACAGGTACTTCTCCAAAGAGTTAAAAGAATAGGCTGGTCCACATATACTCAGCTCCTTCTCCAGTCTGAGCTGAATTCACCACTAAAAGAAGACATTGCTCTCCCCAGGAAACTCACCATAATAATGCTCCCTTCATGGGGAAATATGAAGCCAGAGAAAGGATCTCTCTAAAACAGCTACCAAGAAGGGGGAGAAAGAAAGATACATAGTATCTACAGTGGGATGCAGAGAACTGTGGCTTTGATGGAAAACAGTCTCCACAATCCTCTTGGGGTTTTCTCTTGGGGTGGTGTCTTGTCTTGGTTACTTGTCTGTCATTGACGAGACAAAGTATATGATGCCCAGAATTAAGGAAGGAAAATTTTATTTGGCTCACTTTTTATGGAGGTCTCAGTTCATACTCAGCTGGCTCCAAGACAGGGTGGCACACGGCAGAAGGCAGCAGTTCATGATGGTGGAAGACAGTGAAAGCAACGCGAGCAGAAGGGGAAGGAGTGCAAGAGAAGACTTGCTGTCCCTTACACTGTATGCAGGCTACCCACCCTGGGGCTGGTGCAGCACTCACAGCCATGTTCCCAGTGCTTGACAATGAACTGGTCACAGACTTTAGATTCAGGCACCTCCAAAATGCCTAACCCTGGTGACCGCATGAGGCTTTGGGGGCATCCAGGCACAAACCATAGCAGACAGGAAAATCAAATAGCATACAACCATCAGGGCTTGTGACAGATAGGTGAAGTGGAGCTCTGATTTAGTTTTGATTGCCACTTATAACTACAGTCATAACCACAAGAGGAAACTGTCCATTCAGGACTTAAGACAGGCAGTGTCTTAGCTGATTCTTGGGTTGTATACTTTGCCCTAGTTACTGAGGCACGGGTAGTGTGCTTGCAGGGGTGTGCTTGGCCCACTGGCATTCCCTCTTTCTCTTCAGTATGTAACCCTCCCTGGTCGCTTTAAGTCTATCCATAGTGTTTGGTTCCATTATTAAGATTCAATTTTTGCCATTTGACTTCCTGATTTATAAGGTTAAGAATAAATCCATTCGGCACTGTCGAGTTCAGGCGAATGAGAGAGGTTACCTCCTCCCTATCTCATCCAAAGCCTCTAGCCTGCTGCCCTCACAGTGCTGTTGCTGGGAAACAACTACTCTAAAGGAAAAACAATCCTACTTAGAGGGAAAACAGCCCTCCACCCTTCAGGAAAGCAGGCTGGGTTCAAAGGAGTTCTTACACAATGAAATCATGTTCATCCCAGTACTTGCTGTTGTGCTCCTGCATCTGTTAAGTAGGCTTCTTGGCACTGGGGCTGCAGAAATGGGATCAACCTGGTCAGGCAAGCTCCAGCCTCCTGAGGATTTCAGCAGGCAGTGTGGCCGTCTCCTACACCTGACTGGGAAGCAGCTGCCCTTCTTAAGGAGCTGGATTAGTTCAGCCCAAAACGATCCTTTAGTGGAGTTGGCTACTGTCTTCAGCAAGACAGTTACCGTTCTTTATTTTTTCTTTTAATTTTTGACAAGGTACACATAGCTCAAAAAATTTAAATCATATGAGATCTACAATAAGCGCCCCTGCCCTGGCCCCTGCCCCGGCCCTTGATTATCACTCCCCAGAGGTATTTGCTTCCAATTATTTTAATCATTTCTCTGATAGTTATCTCAGTAATTTTAAATACTGTGCTTAGCTTGCTAATTTTTCAATTTTAGAACTTACCTTTTGATTTTCCTGCTATACCACACTAACATGTTAGCATTTGGGCCCCAGATGCACACATATGCAGGTTGTCAGCACACACACGTGCGCTCGAGTACACACACACACACACACACACACACACGTCCACCCCATGTCAGCCCCACCCTCTTTCCTGCTGCAGTTAATCCACAGTTCCTTAATATGCATTGTGCACATTATTTTGAAGGTGGCAATAGCATGCTTATACTGCTGAGCCATTGGAAGCACTGTGGGGTTTTTTTCCCCTTGTATACTTTCCCCAAAATTTAGTGAATAATTCGTCTCACTTTTATTTTCCCTCAGCACACATGGAGCTATCTCCATCTCTGAACTAGATCTCCCGGTCTCATCCTATGGGTTTCTCAGCTTTCCCCTCGTGGAGCCCTGACCCACTGCGGCAGGTCAATGGCTGCTGTCCAGGGCTGCTCTTTTGCTCCCCTGGACAGTCCTGCACTGTCCTCAGGGTCCCGCACTCCCTGTTAGGTTCTCTGACTTGATGCTGCTTGTTGATTTGCTCTTGGATTTCCGGTAGGTTTCCAAAAAGGGTACACAAGCTGAAGACACATCTTAAATAACTTTTATATCTGAATCTTCAGTCTCTCCACTTGATTTTCCAATATGTTTCTCTCTTTTATATTCTCATTTCTTTTTTTTCCTACAACGTCTTAAAATCTTTATTCCTCCTTGTAGGGAACAGAAATAGTATTTTCTCCAAAGCTTAAAGTTGTCTTCCATTGCATTATAATTTTCCATGTGTTGTGGATAAGGCGGTTGCTTGAATCCAAATCTTTTATTTTTAATGTTTCTCCTTAGAAAGCATTTAGAACATTCTTGTTTCCCCAGAAACCTGAAATTTCATAATGCCGTATCTATGATTCTTTTTTTATTCATAATATAGGACAAGTAGCGAGGGCTTTCATTGTAGAATCTTGTACTCTTTTAGCTCTTGTCTTGGTGAAAATTTTAGCCTAGCTGCTTCACCAGCTGTGTGGCAATTGACAGCACACATGCACTCCATGTGGCTCAGCTGTCCTAGCTGTAAAATGGGAATAATTCCTCTGCTCATTCATGTGGGTTCATTCTGAGTACTAAGTTACCATGAAATTGCCTATAACAGTATCCAGCAGAGAGGAAAGCCTCAGGTATCCACTCATTATTATCATAAGTACCTTGAACTACACAGTTGTGTCCCTGGCATGCCCTCTTACTATTGTTATGCAGGCAGTCTTCTCTCTTCTGTCTTTCGGAAGACAATGATTACAGGAGCTGTTGTTCTTCAAGATGGCTTTCTCCTTTCTGCTTTGTCTGACTGTACTCCCCCCCCCCCTCCTTTTTTGTTTTTAGTTACTTGCTTTAGGTTTACTGAAACTATTGTTAATATATTGTGAGTGAGGAATTCAAATGCTCACTGGGTCTCAGTTTGCACCTGGTTTACTGATAGCTGGGCTTCACCGTAGGCAATCTGCTGGAGGAAGATTGAGACTGGCTGCTTAGTCTAGGATCACCAACCCAGTTGCCAGAGTTCTTAGAACCGAGCAGGGGGTCAGCCTGTGCTTGGCCTTCCTGCTGCCTACATCCCCACAAGCCATTTGTTGAGCCTCTTGTCCCCGAACCTGATGTCTTTATTCAGGAGTCTCTGCAGCTGGCTTCCACGGGGCTAAGGCAGACAACCACCTACTTTTTCAGAAAGGTTGAGGGGATATGAAGGCACATCCACCTCTTATTAGACAGCTGAAGGACATTCCTGTTTTCCTCTGTGCAGCGCTCTCCCTTCTAGAAGTGTGTCTGTTTATGGTTTTCAGGCCTTTATGTCCTTCTGCCCGCTTCAGAACTTTTCTCACTGCAGGCTTTCATTCCTACAAGCTAAGCTCATTGCACTTTGTTCTTCGTGATTTAGAACTTCTTCCAGCTCTAAAATCATGTGGTTATTTTGCATGTTTTTCTTTATCTTTATGAATGATCTGTAGCTTTTTTAAACCCTCTTATTTTCATGTTTCCAGAGTTCCAGGAGGTATAGATATACACAAATTTGAAATCTGCTGCTTGTCAAAACTGCACTTCCCAATACACTTCTGGTGATCTGAGCTTTGCCCAGTAAGGACCACAGTCCGAATAATTAATAAAGAGAAAGTGCTTTGGGGGAGTCATCAGTCCGAGGAAGGAGCTCCAGGTCTTGGGACTGTGATTTTGCTGCCTGCCGATGGCCCACAGTGTGCAGTGGCACTGGTGGCCAAGGCCGGATGAGCGGGGCTTTTCTTGTCACTGTCATTCACTGGCTGTGTGGCCTTTGACAGCAGAAACTCCTGACTTCAGTTTCTTCCCACGTGGATAAAACAACTCTCTGGATTTCAGGTGAAGCTTAAATATTATAAACTGGGAAGCTGTGTACAAACATTAGAAGCTACTGTGTCTGTTTCCTTTTTGTGGCTCCCACATAAATCACTCTGTACTCTTTGATTTCACACCACAAACCTCACTGGAACTAAATTTATATTCCCATACCTTCTTCTATCTTAGACTGAGTGGTTCCTGGGCAATCTGTGGCCCATGATTTAGTCAGAGCCTGGTATATAACAGGTGATCACAAAAACGTGAGCTACATAGAGGGGAGAAAGAACTATCTAGCACTGGGATGGAACCTGTCATCTTGACTTCTTTTTCTTTTTATTTATTTATTTACATGGCACAAGGTCTCGATGCACAGCATGGACTTGTAGTGATCCTCTTGTCTCAGCCTCTCCAGTGCTAGAATTACAAGCATGCTCCAGCACACCTTGTTTTGGTGACCAGCACAGCATGTCTGGGGTTCCTGGGCCAGTACAGCATACAGTATGGTGGATCAACCCCCAGTCCTTTCACTTCCTAGGCAGGCACTTAGACCACTGAACCATCTTCCCAGCCCCATCTTGACTTCTTTCATGTAACTTCCAACCCACTATGTACCATGAAGAGAAGCTGCTTGTGTGACTGAGAAATTCCACTCTTCATAAGCTCTTAACAGCCACAGGCTTGACATTGCTAGAGGCCTTAAATACCTGAGGGCAGAGCTGAAAAACTGATAACCCTGGCTTACTGGACTCGGAGTCCTGTTGCACACCCCTTAGGCCATATGTTTAGCAACTTATATTTAATAAATACAGCAGCAGAATCTGATTATGGTAAGCCCAGTGATAGTTAAACTCGATTGCCAGGGAAATAGAGTTAGAACCCAGAATCATTTCTGTGTATTGCAATGGGCAATTGGAACGCCTGCTCCATATGGCACCGACTCTGTCTCTGGGCTGTGCAGCCCATTCCTGTCAGATGGTTTCTTTTGGGGTCAGTGATGATTGCAGGGAACAATGTGTGCAGGCAGGTGATCCCCATGGGGGTCCATTAGGTTTCCGTTCTTTTTTTCTCAATTGCTGTCCCACTGCAGACCAGTGGGCTGACACGGTTAGGCTCGCCTTCCTACATTTTTAATCGGCACATTGGTATTTACAGGGCTGGCTCTATCCAGGGCTTTAGAACAGCAGAGACAATAGTTGGAAGAGAATAAATGCCTCATATAAAGGTTAGTGGAGATTGTTTTTGTGCTTCCAAAAGTGGGGGTGGGTTCTTTTATCTGCGCCAGTTCACCTGCTTCCAGCTGTCACAGCTCTGAGGAGTGTCCTCGAAGCTGCCGGCTGCTCAGTCAGCAGGGAGAGAGTGGCCTGCTGCTCAGTTTGCAGAGTTGACATTTTCCTTTTCTGACCATCCTGCCACCCCCAAGAATGTGCTCTTCCTGCTTCCTGCTGCCTGGGGAATGTTTTCTACTCCTGGCCGGTGGGAGGAGGTGGCTTTTTCTCCCATCATTTAATGGAAGTTATAGAAACTTCCTTAAAGATATTCCCCTGGCTCACCTGTTCCACTGATTAATAAAACGACTCTGTAGCTTCAGGGAAGAAGGTAGCCCGATATGCGTTTGAGGTCACTCTTTGAAAAACAGGCTCCATTCAGATCCCAAGCACAGACACGCACCTTGCTCAGTGCCCCTTGCTCAGGCTTTTGTGAATGCTTTTAGAGTCTATTACAGGGAGGCTGGCTTTGGCACATTATGAATATCAACAGAGCCCCAGCGCCATTCTCCCTATCACAAAGGAGCATTCATGCAATATTCACCAGTGTGGTAGAGACAATAGTCACCTCCTCCCCGGCCCTTTTCTTTCCCTTGTCAAGAGGAGCATGGGCAGTCTAGCTTGAAGTAATTACTCTGAAACCTGGACTCTTGTGCCCACAGTCACATTTCCTTCATGGTTTCCTTCTCCAAACATTCATTTCACTGTACAGTTCATGTCTGTTTCTCTGTCTCTCTCCGTCTCTGTCCCTGTCTCTGTCTCTGTCTCTGTCTCTGTCTCTGTCTCTTTCTCTCTCTCTCTCTCTTTCTCTAGGAATTTATAGCAAACCTAACCTCTAAAGAAACTTGTGAAATATCATTACAACCCTACTACTCTATCTACCCTATGGCCAGACCAGGACATCAAGTCCTTTCTTTGCCCTCCTCAGAAAGACTACATGGCCTCCAAGTGGAGTCTGCAAATCCTTTGAAGTCACAAAGCCTTCTTATTTAAAAATAAAATTAAACCTCCCTGCTTAAGTGGTAAAGTCTTAATGACCTGTAAGGCAAATGGCAATAAAACAAAACAAGTGCTACTTTATCGCCAACCATTCATGGGAAAGAGGTGTGTAAAATAATGGTAATAGTCATAACAGCACGCAGATATTAGGAGAGAAAGCGAGAAATGAGACCTGTGATAAAAAGGTGTCTTTCCCACAATGTGATTCCCTGCCTGACTGCTGCAGGACATGTGTGTTGCACGTCCTGCCTACCTGGGATGCTACTGTGACCCTGGACCTGTGTTTGATGTGGTCCTGGACTGTACACAGATGCATAAAAGGCTGAGGCTGACAGCCGGAAGCTGGAAAAGAGAAAGCCTTGGGCTGCTTGTCTTGTACTGTGTTTGTCGCTTGCCCCAGTGTGTGAGTTATCCAGCTGTGACTGGACAGTTATTCTTCTGAGGCCCAGAAGGACATTTCCAGGTCTTGGTCACTTCAGAAGAACCACTTTAGATATAGATGCTTTTATTTTCGGGCCACAGCTGCATCTTCCCTCTACAGAGAGGCCTAAAGACCTTTCAACGCCTCCAGGCTGTTGGGCTCCTGAGGGTTTGTGGCCACATAGAAGGGGCCAGTGAGGCATCCTGACAGTGTCCCCAAGTCAACTCCCTCCTTCCAAAGTCCTTTGTCAGCACAATTTGCCAGCTTCATGTTATTTTGCCTCTTGATATCTCTTTTGACTCTCTTTTGCTATCCCAAGCCTTCAGAAGAAAATCTTGCTTCATTATCCCCTCTGGTATCTGCTATGCCACTCAGTTGGCAGGAGCACTCCTGGTTCCTGTTTGGTCAGAACATTAAATAGGAGCATCTCTGTCCCCAGCCTGACATTGGTAGCCCTGGTAATTAGCAAAAGATTTCCCTCAAGCAGCATTTCCCAAAATAGGATGATGTTGTAATGTGACTATTTGAGTATTAGTAAGCCTTACAAAAAAGAAGAGTGCGGTGATCAATAAGTTTAGGAAATATTGGGTTAATGAACTTAACTGTATTCCCAATAAGACGTCTCAAGGTCTTGATATTTATTGCTATGGCTGCTGGAACAAGTAACTATATTTGTGCTTAAAAATCACAGAAATATGTCTTCTCATAATTCTGAAGACCCAAAGTCTAAAATCAGTGTCACTAAATGAAGTCAAGGGTGAGCAGGGCTGTTCTGTCTCTAGGAGCTCCAGCGGTTGCACTATTTCTTGTCTCTTCCATCTTCTGGTGGGCGTCAGCACTTCTTGGTGTGTGGCCACATCACTCCAGTCTCTGGGAAGATCATATTCAGATTTTGTATCTCTCCTCACCTTTTCCTCCATGTGCATGAAATCTCCCTCTGCTTCCTCCTTTTTATGCACATGTGTTGGGATTTAGGAACCAACAAGCTCCTCCTTTCACGATCTTTAACTCAGTAACAACTTTTATCCTAGAGGTTAATATGCAGAGATACAAGATTGAAAAGTGGATCTGTCCTTCTTTTCTTGGTCAGGTCTCCACAGCTTCTCTATATCCTGGGCACCCTAGATCTCTAGGCTGAGGCTAGTGTTGTGGTGTTCCTCAAACCTCTGACAAAGAAGCCCTCCTTTTAGCTACTGTTTGTTGATTGGTGTTCTGTGGATCTAAGTTTAATTTTACTGAAGAAAAGGGTATTTTTTTGGACTCAGTAGATGACAGACATTTTCCCATTTTGGAAAATGTTGCTTGAGGGAAACCTTTTCCTAATTACCAGGGCAATAGTGTTGGTCTGGGGATAGAGCTGCTCCTATTTAATGTTCTGACCAATAATGTTCTTGATTCAATAGGTGATATAATGATGCAGATAAAATATGAAAATTATCAGCAATTTCACAGGGACCTGTAAGTTAAACTGCACAGGTAAAGTAGCTATAGGAAAGGAAATAGTAAAATTAGCATTTTATTAATGTTTCAATGCCTGGATTCAATTCCTGATCCTCCTAAATATAAAATACATGAATCCAGGGAAATAATCTACCATCTCTAAGCCTGTTTGCTCATCTATTAAATGGAGAATACTTGAAGCTACCTCTTGTGTTGTGTATGAAAGTGTTTTATTAAATGAATATATGGTGTAATCAATAACTTATAATGCCATAAAAGGAATTACTTTTATTTTGTGATATATACATTTTTTAAAAAGACTCCTCATGCTATATGATAGTCTTAGGCATGGTAGGATAGGTCTTTACTGGTCCTGTGTAGTGGTCAAGCCATTCTTGGTTGTTAAGGAGCCAGGACAGCAGGTTTGGGCCATCTTGTCTACTGCTATAGCTACCATCCTACTGTCCACCGTGCTCCATGCATGTGCTCTGGGAGGACTCTCCTTGCTAGCTTGCTTCTTTCTGGTATCAACTCACAGTCATAGGATCCTGGGTCTGGCAGTGTCTTTGTGATCGCTACCAGAACAGTAGGAGCTAGCAAGGCCTCACCTCCAGAAGAAGGAACTGAGTACTCATTAAACACAGTGCTGGGCATCACTCTGGAGATTTTTATTGGGTAGGTTTGAGGCAGCTGCTGTGAATATGCATTTTATCAGTTTTTCTAAGTAATGTGATATAGTTGACCCATATACTGATATAGTTTTTCTCACTATTTTAGTATACAGTCACTCCTAAAACATCCCACTAAGTGGTCTATTTTTCAAGCTCTCCCTGGAATTCTTGCAACTTTCTTTGCTAGAGAAGCTTTGTGCACTGACAAATCATGCGACATGGTCATGTTCAGAGCACCTTGGTCCATTCAAGAATTCACACATCTGTTTGAATATTTACTGTGCAGCTACTGTTTGTAATTTGGCCTTCCCTTCCAGTAGATCTCTTGTCATCACGAACCCCATGCTTAAAGCCTCCTACTTCTTTCTTTCCAAGAGTCAGTAGGGACACAAGGAGGCTTCCTTTTCTGCCTTCCTGTTTGCTTTTCCTTTTTTTTAACTTTAGGGTTATCACTAAAGTACATAGGAAGCTTTTCTTCTCTGCAGTGAGGCCCAGTCTTCAGAACTCTAATAGAATTATCCCCATTTCCCCTACTACAAACACACAAATCAAGAACACCAAGTTATTTTTCAAATGCTAGAGTCAGAAAAAGTAAGGCAGAGGACTCAACTCCCATCTCTTTCTGTTTCTTAAAATGTTTACTCAGAATCTTTGAATTTAAAATAAGGTATGAGAACAGACTAAGTGCTTGCTTAGGCAAGTGCAGGGGCTGGGGGTCAATCCCTTGCACCACATGCCACGCTGGCTTTGTCCCAGGAGGCCCTCCCATCTCCCAACAGAGTCCAAGCATGATGGTGCACACCTATAATCCTAGCGCTGGGGAGGCTGAAAACAGAAGGATCACTAAGAGTCCAAGCTGTGAGCAAAATACAAAATAAATAAGGTATGTGAGCATAATGTTTTCCCATTTCAAAAATACTGCCTTTCAAACACGCATCTGAGTGGCTTGAGGAATGGGCCTTGTGCAGAGCACATAATTACTTATTGACATCCTCTGATAGTCACCAGTGTATACTTATTAGTAAATATCTCAAGGCTCCAGATTGAATCAGACATAATCTATTAAATGACAGGTTAGTCCTTCACTCCATTTTTCTAGGCTGCATTGGGACCTTCCATGTGTTTCATTCTCCCTGGCCTTGGACAACAGATGTGCTCCCCTCTGAGCCCTGCTACTCCTATCTGTCCAGCATCTTTGCTCCAGGGATATTTTGGCCATTTGTCACCAGCATTCTCCATGTGAGCTGAAAGGCAGGTCAACACTGTTCTGAAAGATGCCATGAGCTCTGCTCATGGGGTAGGGGTCTAATAGCCACTCACCATAGGAAGCATTTTCTGCTGAAACTGGACTCCCAGGTCCCAAGGCCACTGCTCTCCTGTTTAGCCCCACATCACTAATCTGTACTTCAGGAGAAAGGGACAATCACAGAACTTAAATCTTCTACTTCAAACAGACTATATCTGTTGTTTCATTTAAGGTTCTCTACATAAAGGTACTGTCTTCCCTTGCTCATGGTTATTCAGTCTGGAAGCCACCAGAAAGGACAAGTAGGCACTAGAAAAAGCCCCAGAGTGAACAGAAGGGGACTCCAGTCCTAGTGTACATCATAGTAATACAGCTTGGCTGGTCTTCACAAGCACAACAGAGAGCAAGGATTTCTGTATCTTCTGGAGCTGACCGACTTAGATGCACATATGCCCTAGGAATAGCAAAATACCCTCACGTTGTGTGCCTGCTCCTGGTGTGCATGAAGGAAAGGCTTGAAGGATTTGAGTTATGAGGGCTTTTTTGCTTTCTCTCTTTTACATTATTGATATATTCACATACAATTAATATGAATTTTCATTGCTTTTACTGGGACTGTAATCATTCAAGCTAACCCTTTATGCCATTAGTAGTGAAATCTTGTAGTCAGAGGATCAAAGAAATTGGATCTGTTAATAACTGTTGGAGTATTAATAGCAGTCATGGTGAAACTTAGAAAATCCTCATCCCTTCCTTCATCTTCTCTAACTCCCTCACTTCATCTACACAGTCCAAATCACTTAAAAATGATACAACTGTTTAGTAGACAAATATTAAACACCTAGCTCTTCTTATGCATTTAACTTTTTCACCTGCCTCTTCTCTTCTCCCAGTCCTTTGCCACCCACCACCACCAATGTTTTGCTCTATTTGCAAAATGGAGAATGCAGGCCTTGGCCAGCAGATGTGACACTTGGTGTTTATCCCCTGAGCATTCAAAAGGACATCTGCATATTTCCCGAAGTGGAGAGGCGTAGGGAGCCACCAGTGTCAGCCACCCTTCTGGGGTAACTGGAGTGGAAGGACATGCCTCATTGTGTCTCAGCTTCGGATTTATTTTGATGTTAGGAAATGGGGGTGGGTGGGGGAAAGTGTAGGGCAAAAGGAAGACAGATGAATGGTTAATGGAGACTGAAGTAGCAGATTGAGAGAGAGCCCACACTCAATTCAGAGACCGATGGATTGATAGATTGGAGCAGAGATGTAAATAGGATAGTTTATCTAAGCTGTTTAGAGTCTCTCTTTCTTATCTAGCCATCTATTTATCTATCTGCCTTAAGCATGGACTGATAGGTAAACAGCCAGATCACTGAGTAGGATGGATTAGCTGCAGACTGCAGCCTCCTGGCACCCCAGGCTCTGGGTGAGAGATGTGGCCTTGGTATGATGGGGGATAGATTACTGCTGCTCCCCTGGAGGATTTTCTGCCCCTCCTGTGCTTTAAACACAAACGAGACCAACACAGCACAGGTTTCTCAGGGCTAGCAGAGCCTGCTCACCTGCCTTCCTGCTGCAGACCCCTCCTTCACATCTTGCAGCTGTTATGTTCTCTGGCCCCACAAAGTGGACAGCTGCCAATCTGGGAAGGAAGCTGAGCGAGTGGGGCTTGGTGCTAACATATATTTTTATCCAAAAGACTTGCTTTAAATTCCAGTCAGGTTTCCAGTCTTGCAACAAGAACAGCAGAAAGGAAAGGAAGGGAGAGAGAGAGAGAGAGAGAGAGAGAGAGAGAGAGAGAGAGAGAGAGAGAGAGAGAGAGAGAGAGAGAGAGAAGCTACCCATGCTGCTCTGGCTGTTTCTGAAAACTGTCACCTGTCAGGTCTGCTTAACTGACAACCAGGTCTCCAGAGCCCAGTGAGCAAGAGGGAAAATGAGAGTGGGCAGTGAGGGATGGGCTGGGGTGCGTGTTGAGGCTGGCTACCACAGTAGGACAAACTGAGCATCCCCCAGCTCAGCCCAGGTCTGTCCAGAGGCTGCTCAGCAACCCCAAGGGACAGGCGCAGGGTGACCCCGGTGTAGGTAGGTGAATTCTGCTCCACACTCATGCTGGTGGGAGGGGCTACAGAGCAGAGGGCTGCTCTGTTATACAGTAGCCTGGCTGTTGCCACGGAGCAGCCTCCTCATCTGGGAATAGAGGTTCCTTAAGACTGGCAATGGGAGGAAGTAGAAGAGAAAAGAAAAGCTTATCGGAGCAGAGATTTCTGTGCTCAGTCCAGGCACATGGGTGTAGGTATGAGGGAATGAGACCTTGGTCGCTGTCACATTGGGACTGAGAAATGGCCCTGAGACTGGTTAGCAGCCTCTCCAAGGACCAGCTGGTCCTTGTCTCTTCTCTACACACAGTGGCTTCTGCAGTCCCATTCATTTCTCTACCTTCCCTTTCCTCCAGCTAGTCCAGAGTCCTTAGGCATGAAATTCCTATGACTCTGGAGACCCAATTTTTCAGGGGAAACTTCTGTGTCACATGGGTAGGGGGCTGGTATTCATTCCAGGCCCTGCTGCTTCTTCACTATGTGACCTTGCCTCTAACCCTGTTCCTTTTACATGTGTGATCTTAGGAAAAGCAGAATTCTCTTAAACAGATATAATCATGATTGCTGAGATCAAACAGAATACTCTAGTGCATATGGCACACTTCGTAAACTACAGGAGCCTATAGACACTGTTCTTCCTGATTCCCTTTGAGCCCTTGACAGTTCCTAGAACAAAGACTTATACAGAGTAGGGAACACAATAATAAACTGGTAAATAAGTGAGAGCATGAATGAATGAATGTACCAAAGCAAAGTTCCTTTATATTGGCTTACACAACATCTGGGCCTCTCTGGAGACCTATAGAATCAGAAAGATGGAATGGGATCTGGGGTTGTGTGCTTCATCTGACTGTACAAGTAGTCTGTGTCTTGAAATGGGGAAATATGTGTTGTAAACAGAAAAGTGGAGGGCATGTAATATATTTTTGTGGGTATTTTAAAGGTAGGGCTGTGTTGTCAATGAACACAGAGCACAGTGCTTGACAAACAAATTCATGGATCAGATAAAGCTTTACCTGGGGAGTATCATAACCTTTTCATAATTAAATGGGCTTCCAGGGAGTCACCAATGAATACAGCATTGTTATGGCTTGTATCTAGATGTCCCCCTCAAAGCCTGTTATGGCCAGGTGGACTGGGCCATTTGAAGGTGTCTGAATGTAGAGTTTATGATTGGTTCATTGGCTAGGGCTGGGGTTGGGCATGAGTGTGCTGCACCTGCCCTGGGCAGGTAGCCTTCATATCATATAAGGGATAGAAAGAAATTCGCTTCTCCCTTTTGCCCCTTTTGCTCTTATTGCTTTTGGTATCTCCAACTGCCACGAGCTGTTGCCCTTTGCCATGCCTTCCCTGCCTTAGTGCCAGCTGATTATGGATTGAAACCTCCACAAACTCTGAGCTAAATAAACCTTTCCTTCCACAATTTTGGGATTAGGTATTTTGTCTCAGCTACCAGAGAAAGGTAACCAAGAAACAATTTAGTACCAGAGAACAGGAGTCATTGTTGTGACAGTACATGACGTTTGGTTCAAGAGCTCTTGGAAAGATTGGAAAAGTGCTGAGATGTGGCCTAAAAGAGTAGTGCTGGAACACCTTAGACTGCTCTGTATAGGGGATTCTGCTCAGAACTCAGAAGACCAGAAGGTTGATAGAAATCTTTCTAGTGAGGTTCAGGCTGCAGAGGTTTCTTTTGGGAAGAAAAACTGCATTGGCATCTAGGACTACAAACAATGCACACTATGGCTTGGCAAAAAGTTTGCCTGCATTTTGCTCATGTACAGAGACTTTGCCTGGGACTGAGATTAAGAGTGACTGACTGACTAACCTGGGAGAAGAAATCTCAAGGTAGTCCAATGTCGAGATGATGGCATGGCTGTTGTTGGGGACGTTTAGCCAGATTTATGTTGCAAATAAAGAGCAAAGAGCCCAGAGGGATGATTGAAAATGTTGTGAATTTGGCCAGAAGAGAAGCTCCAATGAAACTACAGAGTGCAAAGGTAGAGCTGAGGAGATCTTTATTGCTGAGAAGAAACAAGAAAATAGAAAAGATGGCTTGAGGACATCACGTGAAGCAGCAGAAACTCTCCACCCTTTACAGCCTCACAATTGCAAAAGGGAAAGACTTTGCTTTAAGAACAAAGCCACAAAGCCCCATGCCCTAGAATGGTGGTGGCTGCACCAAGGTACAAAGCAGTGTTGGCCAAGAGAGTTTGTTATTCAGAACTAGATTGAGAATGCTCAGCAATCCAGGCCCTTGTCCCTACAACCAGTTAAGAGGGAAGCCTAGCTACTGCTCCAGCTGGCAGCAGCCCTCAGCATCATATACATGGTGATGGTTTGGGACACAAGCAGAATATAAGAGCTGTGGGGTTAAGAAGGCTTCCACCTTGATTCCCAAAATCCTGAGAGGCCAGGCAGTGTGCCCCTTTGAGGGAAATGTGTGAAGTTGTAAGGTGAAGCCAAAGGTACATTGGAGACTCCCAAAGTTTGGAGAAGCCAGGAACATGGATAGTCTGAGGAAGCCTGGATGGAGGGAGCAGAGTAAGCTCAAGAAAGAAGCCAGGGGAGCTATAAGCACCAGAAGTGCTTTAGGGATGGCATCACCCATGCTCTTTGAAGATCAGAATTTGCCAGATTTCTTTGGATGCTGCACATGAAAGAACAGAATTTAATACCTGTCCTGCTGAATTTTGGACTTGCTTTAGTCCCATTTCTTTGTATTTATTTACATATAGCTTTTGGGATGGAAATGTTTATTTTGTGCCATTATTTGTTGCAAGCCTTCAACTTTCTTTTCCTTTATACAGGGGCTCACAGCTAAGAGTTTGCCTTTAATCTCTGAGGAGATTTTGAACTTGGACGTCTAAGAAATGCTGAATGGCTGCATCTTGTTCTTTGAATTATTACTATGAAGACAGCAATATGCAATGTATTAATTATTGTAAATGTCCGACTAACCTGTACTGAAACTATTTCATCGCTATTCAATCTTTTTTTTTTTGTCACTAAAATAAATAAAAATTTAAAAAAGAGAGATGCTGGAACATCTAGGCCTTTGCTTGGAGATGGAGCAGATGACTTTCATGTAAGGCAATATTCAAGAGTGTTTGGGGTCAGGGGCAGGATGCTATGGTTTGTGTCTGGATGTTCTTCAAAGCCTCAGGAAGCTGCAGGGCACGGGCTTTGCGAAGGTGCCTGAATCTTGAGTTCATGACTGGTTTGTTGTCCTGTGCAGAGATTGGCCACAGGGGTGCTACAGCTGCCTGGGGCAGGTGGCCTGCATTCCGCGCAAGGGAGGGAAAGGAGATTGCTTCTTCTTTTTGCCACTTTTGCTCTTGTTGCTCTTAGTATCTGCCACCATCACGAACTGTTGCCCTCCGCTGTAGCTCCCTGCCTCAGTGCCCGCTGGCTATGGATTGAAATCTCCACAAATTCTGAGATAAATAAATCCTTCCTTCCTTAATTTTGGGCATTGGGTATTTTGTCTCAGTAACCAGAAAAAAAGTAAGATAGACATCTTCCCTACCCCACCAAAGAGTGTTATCAAGATCTTTCTGAAGTATTGTCTCCGTGTAGCTGTGGACTTCTACGTGGTGCATTACAAAACAGGTGGGACACGCAGAGAGTTTGGACCTGGTGGGATAAGGTTGACACAAACCATACTTAGGACAGGCAATTTAAAGTGGATTTACTATTCTGAGGTCTAGTGAGATGTCTCCCTAAATGTTTCACCTTAACTGTTCGGACCAACCTCACCCTCATGTCAGAAGGTGAAGGGTGGGAAGATTTGGAAAGAAACCAAGTCTGAAAAGATGAACAGGAGGAGTTGCTGACTGACTTTTAAGCAGAACAGCATTCCAGGCAAAGAAGGAACATCACTAAGCAGTGGAGATGGAAACATTGCAGTGTGGGTGAAGACTTGTCCATGTTTAGAGCTGGCAGGACCATGAAAGTAAAAGTGGAGAGCCAGTAGACATGAGAGAGACCAGGAACAGAACATGAAAGGGCTTGTCAGCCATGTTAATGACCTTGGCATTTGTCCAGCTGGCTTTTGGAAACAGGAGGGTGACACAGACAGTTCCCACTTCATACGGGTTTTTGCACAATGTGAAATCTAATTCATAGACATTGTGAGCTACAAGCACAAGCTACCTATGTAGCTTCATGTTGTCTAGCTGCCACATCAACCAAGAAAAACAGAAAATTTAATTTTAATAATATTTTAATGTAATATATGCAAAATGCAATCATCAAAAACATTTCAAAATGTAATTAACAGCACACACCAAGGAGATAGTTTACATTTTTATTGTGCTTTTTCTTCAAAGTCTGTCATGTGGCTTGCACTCATCACAAGTCCTGATGGGGCCAGCACATTTCAGGTGCCCACTGCCCACTTCTGGTTATGGCTACGATGTTACCCAGTGTGGGTCCTGAGGGAGCAATCTAGATGCTAGCAACAGAGACGAAGTTCACAAGACGGTCATTTTCCGATCCATGATTTTGCTAATGGAAATGTTGAGAAAGGGGGTAGGCTGTCAAGTTGTCACACTTTTCTTAGTTATTTCTGACCCTTTCTTTTTATTACTTTCTCTTTCTCATTTTTGTAAGTATGAGAAATGAAACTAGGACCTTTCCCCTGAGCTACAACATCAGCCCTGTTTATTTATTTATTTTTTTTTTTTTAATTTTGAAACAGGGTCTTGCTAAGTCATTAAGGTGTCCAGACTGGACTCAACTTGTGGTTTTCCTCCCTTAGCCTCCCGAGAGTGCTGAAGTTGTAGGTGTGTACCACCATGCCTGGTCTCTTTGTTTCTGAAATCAAGATTTAGTTATCTTCCTGAGTCTTGTAACTATTCTTTGAGA
The DNA here is from genome assembly GCA_004027165.1 of Ctenomys sociabilis. NCBI lineage: Eukaryota > Metazoa > Chordata > Mammalia > Rodentia > Ctenomyidae > Ctenomys > Ctenomys sociabilis. Next base: position 282,391 of record PVKA01000025.1, on the reverse strand, counting down.
TGAAAGAATAGTTCATTCTAGCAGGGGGTGTGTGCCTGGCTACCTTCTCTCCACTCCTGGCTGTTTGCTTTTCTTGGAAATAAGAATGAATATCTTACTCCGATGTGGTGTTGTGGAAAGTACTGGAATGGCGAGCTATGAGGCTGGAGCTCTGGGCGCTGAGAGCCGCCACTGCTCCGTAGCTGCACTACACCTTCCCAAGTATCCCTCCTGACATCATCTGGGTGAAGGGTGATGAGGACCTGGCTGTCATGCGGAGGCTGGGTGAGTGCAGTAAATCCAGTCCAGCAGAGTCAGAGCAGCAGAATCGCTGACATTCTGGGCAGCAGCAACTCCGACTATCTGCAGCCAGCAGTTGGCAGCAGCTCCAGATGATTGAGAACTGAACAATTTAATTGTAGGAGCATGAGCATCTTGAAGTGCCAGGCTGGCACGGCGAAGTGCAGGAATGTCTCCTCTGAGCCCACATTCCTTCCTTTAGGTTGGTATGGCCCCAGCCAAACCCCAGTATGCAGATCAAGAACTTCTGTGTTTCTTGGAATGGGAAAAAAAAACACATTTCCAAGTAGTTGCTAGACGCGGTTCTGAGGACTTAGTGGTTCAGGCTTAGGAGCAAGGCCAGAGACAAGGCAAAGGAAAGGAGCATTCTGTATGCCTCAAGATTATAAAGGGTGTCAAGAGAGCAACACAGGCTACAAATCACAGCTATGGTAAAGCCTTTCAGATCACGAGGAAGTTCTGCCTACCTCCTAGTCTCACCAAGGTAACTTTCCGATGAATATTTGTTTATTTTCAAAATGATAATTCTGGATGGCTCAAGTCACTATGTAGGTGTTGAAAGTCTAAAAATGTTACCAAGTAATTAGTGCCATAGCTGATACGAAGCACAGCCCCGGGTTCCCTCGGGTTCCTTCTGACTCACATTCAGTTGCTGTCTTGGTATTTCTCAGCCCCTGTGAGCCAACTTCTGCAACAAACAGCCCAGCAGTCCACAGGAGTAATGGAACAAATGCTCATTTACACAACAGCACTGGTGGGGAGGAGCAGCTCCCCAGGACAGCAATCTCCCAGGCAGAGATCCAGGGACCCTCATCCCTTCCATAGCCGGGCTCTAACACTGACTGACCTTCACGTCTTACAGCACTTTCCTGTCTTCTCCTACAACCAGAAAGGAGGAAAAGCGCACATGTGAGCATCCACATGCAAGGCCTGGGCAGGCCTGGTGTAGCATCTCTGCCCAGTTTCTTTGCTCAGACTTTAAGTACATGGCTGCAACTAACTTCAAAAGAGGCTGTGAATGATAAAGAGAATGTTTCATGAACACACTAACTCAATCTTTGCTCTATTCACCATTTTATTAGACCCCTCTTTAATGTCCTCTCATTCCTTCTCTATGTATCTGATGAGACTAAAGCATATTTTTGTGCTCAGACTCAACATTGGAAGTTTGAGAGTCAAGAGAGTGCTACACAGGGGCAATGTTAATTACAAGGCAATGCCCTGGAGTTCCCAGGTGATTATTAATCAAGACAATGTCATGGTCAAGCTAAAGTGATGCCACGGTAAATTTTATCTCTCTATTTTTCTAGACCTAGTTCATCCATTTGCTCAGTCAACAGAAGGTACTACAATCAGAAGGCCAGCAGAACAGACCACCAGGCAGGTCTTCCATCACTAAGGGGTACAGGTTGTCACGCTGGCTCCCACTTGTTAACTAAGCTTAGTGGGTCACTTAAGGTGGAACTATCGTGGAAACATATTTTATTGTTACTTTTACTTTCTTTGGTATTTTAGGGAAGGGTCTACAGGGTGTTGAGGGTCTCACTGGTAGATCAGACTTGTAGTGATCCACCTGTTTACAGCCTCCTAACAGCTGGGATTACAAGCACACGTGACCATGGCCAGTCTCAGTTGCCATCTCAGCACACTCTGGGGGGACGGGGCTGACACAGCAGGTCTGTGGATGGAAACCCTTGCCCCTGCGCCTGCTTGCGGGTGTTTTAATCCAATGGGCTATTTGGCCAGTTCCTTTATTTTAAAAAGCAGCCTTGACTATGCAGATGATAAGCAATATTATCTGGAAGGCTGTGGGGATTCCAGCATGTAAGGCATGGTGAATAACGAAGAAGGACAGAGATGGCCATTGTAACAAATGCTGTCCTGTACCACCGAGTACCCTTCTCCAGGGCTGAACACACACCTCCTGGCTTCCTGGAATGTCAGGTGCTGCCTGCTCACACCCATGCTACTTACTGGAAAATACCCTTATCAGAAGGAACTGGCTGAACAAAACTTCTGCTTCCTCCCACAGAGGTAGCCCATGACTGATAATTGCCTGATTGGAGATATAGAAATGTGGCTCCTTACCTTATTTTGGAGGGCCATTCAGGTCCCATAACTCCCCATAGAATCTGTTTATACCTCAGTCACAGCCTCACTGAAAGTCAGCTTCTTCTTTGCAAACCTTTCTCCTTCTCTGCTTTTTTTTAAACAGATAATCCTGAAGAACTCCTTTGCATATATATTCCTGCCTAATAATTTATTGGTGTAGAAGTATGTTTGGACGACTGAATATTTTTCAAGTGGGGCTTTGTAGATGACCTAATGATTGGCTGTGTGGTAATGTAAATACTATCACTGGTAGGTAGGGTAGAGCTATCTCGCATGATGTGATAATTGTCTAAAGTTGCTAAAGGCAGAAAAATTGTTGTGTGTGACAGTTAAACTGGATCATTAACTTGAAGGCTTCATGCCAGCTCGGGGATTATGAGAGAACCTTTCTAGGTGTGTCCCCATGGGTCACAGAGGTGTGACCTTGGCAACTATGTCTGGTTGCTTGCCCCTTCCTCTCTGGCACTGTTCCCTTACCCTGCCTCCCAGCAGCCATGAGCCAAACAGCTTTGCTCTGCCACCTCCTTCTACCAGCTTGCTTCTGCAGCCATCCAACTATGGGCTGATGGGAAGTTTTTGAAACTGTGAGCCAAATCATCCTGTCTTCATTCACATTGCAGGTGTCAGGTGTTTGATCCAGCAACAGGAGAGCCAAATGCTCTACTGTGTAATTGTTAAAACCTTTACCGGTGATAGAGAAGGGAACCATATCTTGTTATGGTATTTAGGGAAGAGTACATATAAGGTCTTTGAAGCTGGGTGACTTTTGCTGGGTACAATTGATTGGTGAAAGATAGATGATAGGCTTATCATGATTAATCACCATTTCAAGACAAAGCATGAAAGCCAGACTGCCCTCTTAAGAGCATTTAAGGAAACCCTACAACCCAAATGCCAAATGTTCATTTGTAAACCTGGCTAAGGTCTTGATCATTAAAGTAGTGGGGCTTCCTGCAGGATTGAGTTGTCAGCCTCAAGAAGTCTCCTCTACAAAGTTCAGGGCCCTAATGGTGAAAAAATAGGGGACCACGACTTGGAATGTGGTTGAGTAACACCTAAGAACCTTGATGGACCAGACCTTTAAAAGTCTCCTCCATGTCCTCTCTGCTCTGTTAGAAGATAGCAGCATTCCCTGTGCTTCAAACTGGTTTAGAAAACTCAAATAAATCATACACTTTGCAAGCCAGTGCTTGCCTGTGTCAGAATCTATCTCCACTTGTCCTCCTATTAATCTAGAAAGGAAGATCAAATCCTAGTACAATCAGATCTGAGATGTGCTGCACCTACTTTGGAAGGGGGATGAGATTATCCATCACAGAATCTGCAAAATCTGACTAATGTGCACTGGTAGCAGCTGGCAGCATATGCATGGGACCACAGAACAAGACTGACTAATCAAAATTTTTCCCATATGAGAGTAGTCTCATTTTTATGTTATTTCATACCTGGGCAAGGACTCAGGCAATGATACGAATCCATTTCTAGAAGAGCGCTTAGGACCTGGACAAAACAAAGTCCTGTCCTATCCAAAGCAGATTTCCAGAACTACCATGGGGGATGGTGAAGGGAAAAAGCAGAAGTTGAAAGAAACTGTCACTGTTTGACATGCTCCATGGCAGGGACTAATGGACATTCCCACCACCAAAGAGATAAAGAACTCAGTGGTGAGGAATAGAATCCACTCAGGGAAGGCTATTCTCTCCAAGCCAGAGGTCATGGTAAGAGAAATTAATACAGATGTGGCTTCCTAATAGCAATGAGCCTGAAGATACAAATGGTGGCATTCACCCTTTAGGATCATGGAGGTTGCAATTTTTTTTGTAACAAAGCAAGAGAGCCAGAGATATCACAGTGTTGCAAAACTCACTGGCATTTGGGCTGGGATGGAGAGGTGGCCTGGGATGTTCAAAGAACTATGGAAGGACAAATGCAATTTGATGTTTCCAGAGGCAAGTTTGATGAACAATCAAAGGCAACATTGTTTAGTTTATAAAAGCCAAAGATGTCAAGGGTATCTGATGTGAAGTCTGAAGAAGCTTCCCAAATTAAAACTCATGTACTTTTATCAAGCTTCCAGACTTGAGTCAGTTCTCAGACCCTGAACACTGGAGTCAGAAAGACAGACTAGATCAAAATGAAAAGGGATCTTGCAACTTTACAGCAATCATATGTAGTTGAAATGTCTCCAGTCCTTCACACAAGAGACTATGACTTTTTAATTAGGTAAGTACAATCGGGAAAGGGGTGCTGAGACTTTTCAACAAGTATTGGAAATTGCCAAATGGAAAACACTAAATCTGTGTCTCTATTCAAGGTAGTAGAGAAAATAAATAATACCTGATCCTATGGAAAATCATAGATATTAGTACTAACCTCAACCATACAACAATTTGCAAGGGTGATGGCCTGTGTTAAATCCCATTCAGTTCACCAGAAGTTCCCCCCAAGAAAAGAATGAATCACAACTGCATTACTCATTACTGAGAACTTAATCAAGTAGTGGCTGCAATTACAGCTGCTACGCTGGATGTTTTTCCACTAAACTGATTAATACAGGAACAAACACTTAGTAAATGACCATTGATCTGGTGACAACATTCTTTTACATGCCCATCTGAAAGGAAGATCACAAGAAGCTGACATTCACATGAAATGGACAAGAACATAAGACTGTGCTATTATTTTATAGTACATTAATACTATAATCACAATATTGCTAGAAGGCATTCCATAGAATATCGCATTGTCACATTAGTGAGATAGGAGGCCTTTGCAAAGTACATATACCACAGGAAGTGGAGATCAAAGATTCAGAGTTGCTGCACACTAACCTTTAGAGGTCCAAGTTCTGGAGGCGCATATTCTGTGCAAGACACTACTCTGACCCACTTTCTGGGTCACAAGTAAGGCTGGAAATTTTTTTTTTCCTTTTTGAGACAGGGATTTGCTATGCAGTTCAGGCTGCCCTTGAGCTCACTTGGTAGCCCAGCCTGGTCTTGAACTCACTCTGATCCTCATGCCTCAGCCTTCAAAGTGCTGAGATTATAGGCATGCACCTTCACATTGAGTAACTAAGGCTGGAAGTTGTAAGCAGTACTCAGAGCAGGAAGGAGATCAATAGAGTCTACGCTTGAGCCATGCAACACAGAAGACCCTAGAGTACCAGAGCCATCTACCATAGGGAAAACTAGTGTATAGATTCTGTGGAAGGCCCAGTAAAAAAATCACGATGTAGAACTTTAGCTTTTGAGGAAAGTCCATGTATTCAACAACAGAAAATGAGAGAAAGCAATTCCTATTACACTGCTAGGCCCTCATAAATACAGAGCTCAGTGAGACACCAAGGGACCTTCTGAGCAGAATAAGCAAACAACTCAGAGCTCCTGTGCCAGCAGCTTTCCCACAGTTCACATTTATGACTGAATAGAAAGGCCTTTGTGCCCAGCTAACAGAAAAATGAAAAGGATAAGCTTTCTCTATAGGGTGGCTCTGACAAGTAGAAATAAGAAAAAACCCTCCCAAAGGTCAGAGGCCTTATATGGGACCCCACTAGTCATCAACTTCGTGCAGAAAGAACAGTGATCTGAGGCAAAAATACATATGGAATCATGGACATTGGTGAAGGCCTACATAGCGGTTAAGAGCTTGGAGGGAGAAGGAATAAAAAGTCAAAGACAAGGATGGCTGGGAAAGAGGCATGTGGATCTATGAAAATCTGAACTAAATGACGGTGCCTGGCAGTGAGCACTGACTGCTGAAGAAAAACAAAGCAACTATACATAATAACTTAGCTGATAAAAGCCAATCAGGGACAATGAGATTGGCTTTTGTCTTACACTGGCCACCATGTGCAGGACAAGAAATCTATGAAATAAGAGGTCATGATGGATAATATGGATGTTCTGCATGGGTTCCCATTTATTAAGACTGATCTGGTCATAACTTCTGTATAATAACTTTAACGACAGCTAAAAGTATTGGAGATGTGGCTAAAAACTTTAAGAAAGAAGTGTGGATTATCAGCTGGCCTCATCCTTTCACTATATTGGATGCTCTTGGGTTCCCATAGTAATGAATTAGTAGTATTTTCCTGTAGGCCAATCTATTGAGTTAAATAGTTTTCTCAGATGTTTCTGGTAAAAGCATAAGAAGTCATGTTGGCGCTACTCTGACAGCAAGAGCCAGAATGCATTAACTGAAGAAAGCTTAGTGCAGATGAAGGAAATAGGAAAACTGTATCTATTTGGAGTTGATATGATCTTGTATATGAAAAATTATGAGAAATATATAGCACACTCCAAACCTAATGCATGAAAACTAATAAAAAGATCATGACAGTTGCAGGATGTAAGACCGACATACAAAAATTAATTATAGTTCTATAAATGACAAATAAACAATGCAAAATACAAAAAACAATTGCATATTATTGAAGCATTAAAAGTAATGAAACACTTAATAATAAATTTAACAAAAAATGTGTACAACATTCATCAAAAACTAGAGAACAGCATTCAGAGAAATTAAAGACTTGAGTAGAAAGTCAATCCATGTTCATGGATCAGAAGACTATATAACAATATAGATATAGAAATAGTCTCCAAATTAATCTACAGATTCAACACAATTGATATCAAATTCAATCTGATTTTCTTTTCAGAAATCCATAAACTGAACCTATAAATCCACATAGCTGAACTGTCTTGACAAGGAAAAACAAAGTTGAAATTATAAGTTTTATGATTTCATTTGCCACAAAGCTGCAATAATGAAGAATAGGGATTAACATAGATACACAGATTAATCAAGTAGAATGGAGAATACACAAAGCAAATCATATATTTATCATCAATCAAGTTTAACACATGTGCCAAGACAATTTAATGGGAGGAAGGAAATTATTTTTAAGAATTTTCCAAATGGTATTGGGAAGAGCCAGCAAAACAGCTCTGTGAACTCACCACTTGGCCTTGGCAAGCATGGTCCCTCATGCCCTGCTGGCCTGCCCCATAGAGCATGTGGGCCAGAGACAGAGTCAAGGCATGGTAGCTCACATCTGTAATCCCAGCCCTGGGGAGGCTGAAAACAGGAGGATCACAAGGCTGATCTGCGTAGTGAGACCCTGTGCCAAATACACAAATGAAAAAAAAAAAAAAGAAATGGTATTGGGGTCTGGGGAGATAGCTCAGTGGTCTAAACACGTACCTGGCAAGCATGAGGACTGGGATTTGACCTCTGTTATCGCATGATGTGCCAACCCCCGAAACTGAAAATGGGTGTGGTGGCACATGCCTATAATTGGAAGATGGAGACATGAAGATCACTATGAGTCTGAGCTACCTTGTGAGAACCTGTATCTGATGAATAAATAGATAAATAAATAAATAGGAAATGCTATTGGAACATTTGGGTGTCCAAAATAATCAGTTAGACTCCTACATTATATTGTACACAAAACTTAACACTAAGTGGATCAGAGGCCTAAAAACAAGAGCTAAAACTGTATGCATCTTATTAGAAATCAGAGATGTAAATGTTTGTGATCTTGGATTTGGCAAGGCTGTTTTCAGACACAACAGTAAAATCATGAGTAACAAAAGAGAAAGTAGAAAAATGTAAGAATTCTGTGCTCAAAGGGTGCTATCAAGAAAGTGAAAAGACAATTCATTTAATGGGAGAAAGCATGCTAAGGGACTTGTACACTGAATATATAAAGAATTTTTGTAACTCAAAAGTAAAAAGGCACTTATCCCATGGTAAAAACGGGCAAAAATTTGAATAGTCATTTTTAAAGAAGAAAATACAAATGGCCAATAAGCATATGAAAACAAGCTCAACATCATTAGTGGTTATGAAAATGCAAATAAAACCCACAATGAGATACCACTTTACATCCATCAGGATAACTATAATCAAAAGACAGATAATAACGTGTTAGAAAGGATGTGCTGGTGGGAACTGAAAATGCTGCAGCTGCTTTGGAAAAGAGACGGATGGTTCCTCAAAATGGTAAAGTTACCATGGTACCCAACAATTTCACTTTAAATATATTCTCAAGACAATTAAAAACAGAAAAAGTATATAATATTTGTGCAGCATTAATATTAAAATGAGAACAACCTAAATACTCACAATCTTATGATGAATAAATAAGACATACTTATACTTATTCCAGAATACTGGAATAGTATTCATCTGCAAAAAGGAATGACATTCGGATGCATGCTACAGCATGGATGAACCCTGAAAGCATTTCATCTCTGTGTCTGGTTTCTTCTTGAGGAATTATATAGTGATGATCTGTACATAACTTTTTAAATAAAAATTAGTTGAACAGAAAGTCTGAACTTTATGTTACATAGATAACATATCAATAAAGCTTTTTTATTCAAAGAAGAAGAATGAAATGAAGGGGATGGTTCAGGAGGCTGAGCATGGGATATAAGCATTACGCTGACTTATTACTGGACCCATGATTATGTGCCTACAGATATGCTGTTTCCATTCTTTAGAACAATCTTCCTTCCTTTCTATAGAGTCACACCTTGTATTTCTAATATAACTGGAATATAACCTCTGCTTCCCTCATGTCTGTATCTAAAATCCTTATGGTAGTACTGCCCCCTGGGTCCTCATGGAATAATGCAACCAGGAATTGACTGCAATTTGGTACTTGCTAAAAGCACACTTAAGATGCACTTTTTGAAGGAGACGGACTAATGGGCATGTTAACGAGCCACTCTCGTAGCTTCATCTCAATAATAAGTTACAGCATCAGAGCAATGCTCTGGGGTCACATGACCCAATTGGGCACAAGAATTTCAGGGATGGCTTACATTGTAATATTATATTCCCTGCTTTTGTAGAAAGCCTATGTAAGACAGCCATGTTTTCTGAAAAACTGGAATTGAGGACCTTTTCCATTACATTACCCAGTAACCCTTATAAAAGCCCCAGATAATGAATGCCTCCTCTTTGTTTCCAAGAAGTTGGCTTCAGCAGGTGGGTAACATTTGTTTTTTCCTTTCCTACCTAAACAAAGATATTGTCTAACACAATAATAATAACCCAAAGGGACTGAGCATGAACTGTAAGCCTGGCCCGGTCCTTACCGTGATTTATTTAAATTGACCATCTCAGCAGCCTATGAGATACGCATTGTTTCATCCGTCTTTTATAAGGGTGTAAAGTGAACCAGAAAGAGTAAATCCAGCCCTGCAGCCCTGAACAAGGCAGAGAACTGAGCCAAGGCAACCCCTCTCCAGACAGCGTGGCCATTGCAGCTTTTGCTTTTTTATAGCCGCTGAGCTGCCCAGTCCTACTTCCAATTCATCTGCAAACCTTTTGAATTAAGGAGGTGTACATATTAAATCCATGTTTGCTTTATTTCGCACAGCACCTAGCTGAAAATGCCTAATAAATAATTTTGATTGATTCTTCCAAGTTCTGAGTTCCTTGGAAAAATAACCAGTCATAAATTCTGGTGGTTGTTGCTATTCATGATGTGAGGATGACAGCTGCACCATTTGCAGGAGAGAAGGACAGGACTGAAAACAATGACAAAATTCATTTCTTAGGTGAGGCACCTAGGGGCTTTGTGAGGTGCTGTGAGAAGTCTGGGGCCTCTGCACATTGGTATGATGCTGGTGTGGGTTTAATCATTTCATCTGATGTAGGTTTCCATAGAGTGACATGTACTCCCTGGCCCTCTTCTGAACAGATTTACTCTGATAAGCTCAGAGAAGAGCTCTTTAGTCCGCCAGGCTGATGGAGTCAATCCACGAACTGCTTATGTGAACACAGACTTGTACTCCAGCCAGCCTGGGGATCTCACATGTTTTACTTAATTTTCCCTCTTTTCTCACCCCATTAGCACAGACAGGTCAGACATCTGACTCCTAATTAGAGAAGAAACTGATAGCCAATAAAACACCAAAATTTTCATCAACAAGGAACCGATCTCAGGCTCAGATGTGATTGGTCCTTTGGTTTGACCTCTGCTTCCTGAAAGGGTCCTGCTTAAAGCCCTGAGTGTGTGCAAAAACGGCAGAGGCATTTTCCATGGCCTACTCCTTATAGCATAGCCTCAATGTCACTCAGGAGCTTGACAGAAATTCAGACCCCCATCCCACCTCTGACTTAAGGAATCAGAGTCTACAAGTGAATTAATGTTGAGGAAAAACTAGCTTTGTAACACTGTGCTTCCAGGACTGGACAGATGTCCTCTAAAGACTGCCCTTGAAGTCTCCTGAGGGTCTATGGACTGAATAGAAGGTGTTGACACGGGGTACACCTTTAGTGGGGCTCTCTCGTTATCAAACACATGTTCTGGAAGTTGGAAAGCATGGAATGAAATATATAGAGAAGAAAATGCTCAGAAAGAGAAAGGCAAGAAAACATTTAAGGAGGATGAAGCAGTCAGGGACAGATAAGGGGATAAATAACTGAAGCAAACATGGGTCCAGCATGTGTGCCTCAGTCTGGCCTAAGGGCTGTGCAGCCTCCCCTGCCACATTGTTCTAGTCCCACGAAGGATAACATGAGAAGGAACCTCAGTAACCGTGCAGAAAATCCTTCCGTCCCTCTGCTAGGAAACTTTGGACCCAGAGGAGTAGATGGATTCAATTATCACACTTACAGACTTCACTAATGTCAGAATCAGTGTGATAAAGCAACACAGGTAGGATTTTTGTGTCATTAGACTACCTAAGCCCCCAACCTTCCTCTTGAACATGTGTAGTACTTGTTTTATAGAGACAGAAGCCACCCCATGAGTGAGGGCCATTTTTTCACCTTGGGTGAAGGGTGCGACAGGTGAGCAGCCCCGGTGCTCCCTTTCTCTGGGTGGCAGGCTCCCCCACACCATGTCTCTTTGCACCACCTCCACTATCCCCACCAGAATGGACTTGGACAACTTGCTTCTGTGTCATCTCGCTCATTTAGCAACCATACTCTCCTCCGGACAGTGTAACAGTAGATACAGCTTGGGTATCAGTCAAGTGTCCATGCACTGCTCCCACCATTCCAGATGCTGCTGCTGGCTCTTAGAAGGCAAGGTACCACCCTGGGATGGCTAATATCTTGGAGGGAAGAGTCTGGGTTCATTATTAACATTCCCATCCTCCCTGTACCCTAATAAACTGTGTTGAATGCAGCCATTTTTTTAATGGAGAATCAGAAGAAATTCAGCCGTCTGTCAATCAGATGACTCCTCTCATCTTGCTCTCTAGTAGAATTGCTGCAGAGACAGTTCTGACTGTCTTGGGCAACCCCACACTGACCGGAACCAATCACAGGCCTCTCCTCTTTCTTCCCAGACTAGTGTAGGAGGCTCCCCTTTGCTGCAGCACAGGCTGGGATCAAATAAAGCCTTGCTCTGTTGTCCTGTAAATCTGCTTGTGATTTATTTCTTGGGTAGTGAGAGCTCAGAAGGTCCTATAAATCTACTCAGAATTGCTATCCTGAGTGGCATGGACAGAGTGGTCACTTTAAAAGAAAGAGCAACAAGCACTCGGTGCTATTAGCCCTGAATAGCTTCAGAAACCAGCATCCAAAAAAGATCAGTGACTGAGACCAGCAGCAGCAGAGCTGACCAATGTCATTAAGTCTACTAGCAAAGTTGTAGTTTTCCCATTTATAATTTCTATTTAAATTGAGCAAAAGACCCCATCAACTACTAGGCAACAAGGTGACTTCCTTGGTCCTTACTTTTTCTGCTCTGCTGTTGGAACAAGGTCATTTAGTATGAAAGAGAGTGTCACTTCCTTACTCTGCTCTGGCCACCAACCCAGATCTAGACCACAGTGACGACATAGCCCAAGGCATCAGGATGCGGGGAGCACACAGACATCTCTAGCCTCATCTGGGAGATGTTTTGCAGAAACTGTCAGATTTTAACGAGACTCGACTTTCAGATTGGTGCTTTATAGAAAATACCATGAAATTAAAGGCAGGATGTTGCAATTTTAAGAAATTAGATGAAAAGGTCATCAAGAAACCAGAAAATTGATGCACCCAGCTCACTGAAGTCATGCCTACACTATGTCTAAAAGGTTTCAGGAGAGAATCTTCAATCCTTTTCTTTCTCCTGTTACAGAAGCTGATTATCTTGCTAGTGTCAATCACAGGGAAAAATATTAAAGTATTCACATCTCTCAGTAGCTTTCTTCTCTCTTCTGAAAAAAATTGTTTTCCTTTCTCTAATCCCAAATCCAGAGTGCCTCTTTGATTCCCCAAACCCTGATATAATCTATTACAAATAAAAGTAGAGATGGGTCCAGATGAGACTGCTGTTTCCAGCCCTGCTAATAGATTCGACCTTTGGCCAGCCTCTTTGTCTTTCAGGTGTTTCTTTTAGCTTCCCCCACTCCATATATAAAATGAGTAGATTAGATTAGATGACTTCTAAAAACCTTGCAAGTCCACAAATCTAATTCTTACTTTTCATTGTGTTAATTTGTAAGACTTTTTCCTTCAGAATGATATGTTAGCTTTCATGCAAGGCCTAATGACAAAAAGACCTTTCTGAAACGCAGGAAAGAAGCCCCACCTGATGAAATGTTATGCTTTGGAAGTGATATTTAGGGGAAGGACATTTTGTAGGCAGCATACCCTGTGTATTCACCAGGCAGCCCTGCCCATCATCACCATATATTTGCAGTTTTGAAAAGAATCCAAAGGCTGTATCTGTGACACCCAGAATTGAAAGGGATCTTCATTTGTTTTTACTGTTCATGATTTAGTGTGCTTGCAGAGTACTGCATTATATTATTAGTAGCAGGTATTAAAATATTATTTAGCATTAGAGGTATTAGTCTCAAGCATTAGGGCAGATTAGCATTTGATGTATTCCTTCTTTGGGGTTACAATTAAGGCATGGTTGCCTGGTTGTTATTATCTAATGCATGGTAGCAACTGAATTGTGATTTAGCTCTTAATTCTACGATGAGCATCAAATTGACAACCCAGTACTAATTAAAGACAATTCTTTATTTGTAATTGTGTCTGAGAATAGGTTACTCATGTCTTCTAATTGGGTTAGAATTCACGGGTGAAAATTTCAACTATAATTTTATGAGGAAAATCTATATTGAAGTTCTGGTGTTTTTATACCCTGGTTGTCCATTACTTCCCATTCACCTCACCTGTCTCCTAGAAACTAAGTCTTTGGTCTGCTGCTTTGACCAGGTCTCTACCAGGCACCCATTTCTATTCCTGAACAAACGAGTCAAGACTCCACCCCAGCTAACAGATGGGTAGGTAAAATATAAAGATTCCAGTTCCTGTACCTAATAGTATAACTTGGCTTTCTATCAGTGTATTTTCAGGAGAAATCAAAAGGTCGCTCCTACATGTACCAATGTGAAGTAATACTTTTAGATGGAGTTGATGCACCCAGCTTCATAGTTGAAAACCTCCAGGGAGACAAGAAGTGGAAATCTCTGTAACTGAGTGTATATATGACTAAAACCAAAACACACCACACCATTATCTTCACAGTTTTCCTGAGGCATCGCTTATCTCTGAGATAGGGACAAGCATCTTCCTGACTGTACCTCTGTGGGTGAACTTTCCCTATCCCATTCTGGGCTCTGATGCAGAGACAAATGGTGGAGATTTCCTATCCTTCAGCAAAATTGTATTATTAGGCCAGATGGAATGTGAACTGTATGTGTTGACTCCGTTCCCACTGGGACAATCATGTTCAAGCCCCAGAGGCCACCCTTAGTGTCCACTGTATTTATTCTCTGTTGCTGACTTCCCACTCTGAACATGGCTGTGCATAGCAGTTGACACTGGGGTGCATAACAAGCACGCCTTTAACTCATGAGTGAATGTTTCTGTCCAGCACTTTTACAGCATGTACACATGACCACTTGAAGTACTAAAATCAGACTCCAGTCTCATCACCAGAAGGCTTTCATGTTTTCCTAGATCTTTCAGTCCTATTGCCACCCAAAGTGCTCTTCCCTGATATATCTCAATGCTCCCTTGAAAAGGATATCATCTGCTGTTCCATCTATCCTAAGCAAGGAGCCCAGTGTACACTCCACAAAGCAAGCAGTGACTTAAACCAGAAATAGACAATGAGTATTTGTTCACTCTTCAGCCATTCCACTGCTAGAGTTCTACTCTAAAAGCCTCCAAAAAGTGGCCGAGTATTGCTCTGAGCTGCTTGTCTACCAAAGCTTTCTAGTTCTACTAGGTAAGAGGATGATATAATGATTAAGAGCAGTGTGAAATTCTTTTATATACAACAATAAACATAAAAGACTTCTGAGCAGGAAGACATGACCACCTTCTTGTTGTCTCCCATTTTATTTTATATCAACTGAAATGAGATACTTAGTACTTATATGCTGACTTTCTCTTGAATGAAAATAGGGTTGTCATGCTTTATGCACTGTACTTGGAACACATAGAGCATCGACTGAGAGCTGATTCTCCAAACAATATGCTATGAAGTGATTACCATGCCACAGGGAGGAGGCACTGAGTAGAGGAGGGCCCGGGTGAGACTGCTGTATCATGTTTGTCAAAGCTCCATTCTAGGTGGGGAGAGTGGCAGAGAGAGTGGAGGAAACACAGGCTAAAATCTGTATCTTTTCTGGTTTCCTCCAAGGCTGACACCAGATCTTAAGATACAGAGTATGGGAATTCTCCAGATGTCCATGGCAGGACCCACAGAAAGAAGCCCCCTTTAGCAGGTGTTTGTGCAGCACAGAGGCTACAGCTCTTTTGTGGGCAATATCTATGAAAGGATTCCTAACAGTGAGAAATCCTGTGTGGAGGACCTGTGTACATCTTCGCAGGAGACAAGAGACAACAGTGGGGTGGGTGTGGTGATGTCACTTCTGGAAGAGACCTGCCTCACTCCTCTCTCTCATCTCTCTCTGTCTGTCTCTCTCTCTCTCATCTCTCTCTGTCTCTCTGTCTCTCTGTCTCTCTGTCTCTCTCTCTCTCTCTCTCTCTCTCTCTCTCTCTCTCTCTCTCTCTCTCACACACACACACACACACACACACACACACCACCCCTCACCCCACAGGCAACACAGGCATACATTAATGCATGCACACCCTAATCAATCAGCTTCCCTCACAATACTGTCCCTCATCTATGGACATCCCCAAGTCACACACAGAACAACTTTCAAAAATCCAGGCTTCCCAAGGAACTATATTCTGTCTTTTCTCTCTTATTTTTCCTCTAAAAAAGGTGTTTAAAATATATTAAACCAGATAAATTTTTACTCAGATGTACATGTGGTTGGAGCAGATTGACAAGGAAAACAATCACAAAATAAATATTTTTTTGTTTTGTTTTGTTTTTTTTTTTAAAAAAAAAAAACCACCTTCCTAGACATTGTCTCTCTCTAATCCGACAGAGCTGCTTTCTTGGACAGCAGGTACTTTGGGAAAGGAGCTCTTGATGGACCACAGGGGGACTTGGAATGAGTCAGGACCCTGAAACTGGGGAGACCAAGGAGGTGAGAGAGAGGGGCTTGGGAGGAGGGGTCTGAGCAAGGAGGCTGCTGCCCATCCTTAGCTGTGCTCCCCGTGTGGGTGACATGTCTCATGTTGTCTAAGGGAGCAGCTGTAGCAGCAGTCAGCCTGTGGCCATGAGGGCTCCGAGGAGGCAGGATACAAAAAGTAAGGACCAATGTCGGGAGTCACAGAACAACAACATTTTAAGAAATCTGGTTAAAAAGAATACAAAAGTGACTCCACAGAGAGGGAGGAAGAACTCCCACCCTTCCCACTGGTTTGTCCCCTTTTGCTGTCCCAAATGACAAGAATCACTTTGAAGGAATTTTCATTGTTTGTTTCATGATTTGGCTGCTTCACTTGCAATATCTCTTCCTTGGCTCGTCTCCTTCAACTGATTTCATTTTTAGAAAGCACCGACTTTACAGATGCGAGGCTGCTGAGTCGTAGCCTCCTGTGGGAGTGTGCATGTGTGTGAGTGTGTGCATGTGTGCAGTGGCTGCCTTTTCCTCTCCTGCGCACTTTGGTCCAAGCCTCCAGGTCCCATATCCTAGGTGCTGGAAGTCTCATGGGAGCACCCTGTTGGCACTAAGGTGAGAGCTTGGATTAGCCTTGCACCCTGGATTTGTGGACCATCTCCCTGCCCGGCATGGGGCCAAGCCCCTCATTAGCTACATAGCTTGCCTGTCTCATACTCCACAGGATTCGGCAGCTTTGAATTGAAAGCCCTCAGAGAAGACTGGATCCTGCCCACCTCATTGTTAGCCAGCTTGAGCCGATGCCGGAGCAAACAGGAAAAAAGGTCGAGCCGGACTTTGCCAGGTGGAGAGAGCTGGTTCACCCGGTCCCTCAGCTCAATGAGCTGCAGGAGGGCAGAGTCCTGGGAACCTTGAGTGTACGGGTAGTCTAGCTGGAGAATTAAATCCCGGATAGCATCCGGGTCAAAGGGCAGGCTATAGCCAAAGACCTGCAGGGTATTGATTTTCATATAGCCCAAATTCTTGGAGGGATCAGTCATCTCCAGGGGTTCATAGTAGATTGTCTCATTGGAGCTGTCATCCAGGGACTTGATTCGGCTCCGTAGGTAAACATGGACTGTCTCGAAGAAGGTCTTCCACCTGTTCCCCAAGGTGATAGTCCAGTTTTGGCACTGGGCAGCTGCATCCACATTCGTCCTTTCCCAGTCTGGGAAGTTACCCTCATTTACGGGCATGAACCAGCTCTCAGAGTGGCTGCCCCCAAAGGGGTTGACATAGATGGCCATGACAGGCTCCAGGGTGCTGTTCTTGGTGAGGCAGATCTGCAAGGACAAGGCCAACATCACGTGCACCAGCCCAGGCTTATACTTGTTGCTCTTCAAGGTGAGGAGCATGCGCTTTCGCCAGGAAGGGTCAAACCAGCTGCCCAGGCGCATGTCATTGCTGATAAAGATGGAGTGGACCTCAATGCGGCTGTCCCGCTTCTGTAGCAGGTACTTCAGCTCCAGATCCTGCAGGTCTGTCTCCAACCCAAGAAAGTTCTCCAGAGACTCAGCCACCTCTGGCCGGCACAGCCCCTGGGCCAGCACGTAGCCTGGGTTGCAGCTCCCACAGCGTGTGCTATTATCTGGAGCACAGTGCGCACACGCAGGGCCTTCTCCCAAAGCGCATGGGATGAGGCCCTGGCAGGACGATTGGTCATAGGGGCAAGTACAGCTGTGGCTCTGCTCCATGAAGGTGCCAGTGAAAGTGCTTTCTCCACAGTAGAGGAGAGACTGGATTCGGTTCCACCAATAGGACAGTGACCTTGAGAAGGGGGATAACAGTGACACAGGAGTCAGGAGAAGTTGCATTTTACCATTCTTGCTTTTGCAGCACATTGAATAAGAGGCAGGGAAGATAAAAGCCTCAGATTCTCTGAATGATGGAAATGCTACCGGTCTGTTTTAGACAGACTGAGTAAAGCCTGGAGCTTGGTGTCTGATGGATCAATCCAGAAATTTTCAACATCAGACTTCTACTAGAAAGAGCCAGGCCCATTTGTCCTGGATGCTATTTCATTCTCTCTCAAAAATGTAGTACCCCCAATGTCGCAGTTCCACCTCCTGCAGGAGACAGCTTTCCAAGCACTCCAACTCCTTGCTAGCTTTATTCTCTTGTCAAGATCTCTCCCCTTTGTATTTTCTCTACTTCTATCATTCATCCACCAAGACTAGGAATTTCCTATGGAAGAGTCTCCAATTTTATTTCGGCTCTATGTGCACCTATTCAAAGAGCTTTTTCATGATGTTCTTCAAAGAACCACTCTAGTCCCTATTACATCATCTTGTTTTGTTTTAATCCACAACTATAATATCTAAACCATTGTGCTTACTTATTGTTGCCTTGTGTGCAGACTGCTTCCCTGTAAATCCCCAGAACAGAGCACTGAATCATTGACCAACATATTCTCGGAGATCAAAATGATTTCTGATGCAAGGTAGGCATTTAATAAATAATTATGGAAAAATGAATGAGTTTTCTTCTGCAAAACCACTGCTGGCCTGTCCTCTGCAGTCATACTTTCCCTGCAGTTAGAGTTGCACTTCAGGATCCTGTTAAGCCTGTTCCCCAGCCTAGAATATGGCTTCATCTGCATGTGTTAGAACATTTTTATAGCTTCCTACACAATGCAACCAAGACTTTTTTCCCAGGCCCCTTTCTTCTCTAGCCTTTCCTCCTAAAGCCCACCCCCTTGATTGATCTTCCTCTACCATGAATTTAGTCCACGCCACATAGCTATAATTTTTGTAGTTTTTATGTTTTCTATGCATTTGCTAATACTCCCTTTTAAATAATATTCACTACAGATAAATATTGAGGCATGGAATAGAGATGTATGAATACTTGTTGGATGAACGAATGAATGAATATATACTTATGACAATATAGCCTTACGTTGTCCTCGAGGGTATGGGTCTCAGTTTTCCTCTAGTGACTCAGAACAGAGAAAATCCAATATGTATTTTTCTCATAATGTACAATTAATGGAAACTTTAACCCCACCTCTTTATTCCCTATGGTCACGCATAAGTTAAAATTAGCACTTGGTTATATTATATTTAGGTATAAGTAAATGAAATTCTGTGTCCTTCCTCTCTTGTTTCAGAGCCAGCTCTCTGTTGAGAAAGATGTGTGTGAATAACTGAGGACCATAGGAACCAGAAAGGCTGAGTGAGCCACCCCTGTCTGCTCTGCTGTTGGGTTAGGAGGGTTCCTGACTTTAAGGGCTGCTGCCCAGAGGTGCAAGGTAGAGTTCATGCTCACCTCTCCTGGGGCAGGCGGAAGCGAGGTTGCCGATGGCAGCGTTTGCAGAGGTTGAAGAGCCTGCGGATGATCCGATGTGTCTTCTTGAACAGTAGTTTCAGGCTGGCTCCCAACTGCTGGTATCGGTGCTGGAGGCTGGCGTCCATGGTCCAGAATTGGGAGATGGCTGTGGAGTTCAGGAACCGGTCATCGGGGAGTCTTTTCAGGAGGGCCTGGAACTCTTCTGTGGGCAAGAACACAGGAACTTAGTGGAGGGCCAGCAGTGTGGAGGCCTGAGAGGACAGCTGGGTGGTCCCCGTGGAGGGCCCTTAAGAAATAATTAACATACTACAAAATGTAGCCTCAGGATTTTTTCCACTCTTCCTATTTTGATGAATCTCTAAATTTCAAAACAGGTTTTTGTCACCACCGAAAAGGCCAGAAGTCCTGGTTTTGCTAATGGCCTTAAGGTACATCCCTTTATAGCCCCTTATAAGGTTTTCTGTCACATGGTCTGAGGCCAGTCTTCTTCAATAATACCAGGACACCTGATGAAAGAAAGAAGTGTGCACACTGACACACAAACATGGGCACAGAGCAGGTGCAGCACCCAGCCCAGAAGTTCATAGAACATTTCACTCCCTGGGATCTGACTCTCCCTCCATGTCCCTCTGTAGGACTCTCTATGATACTTTCCTTCTCTTCTTTTGTTGGTCAGATATTCATTTTTTGCAGTAGCAATGTAAACCCAATCTGTGTGCTTTCTCGTTCTATGTCTGAATGCTTTTTAGAACTTCCTGAGTATGGTCTTTTCTGAAGTCATGCTCAGATTTATCCTGAAGTCATGTTTTAGATCATACCCCACCCCATTAGTCCAAAGCTCAGGTTAGGACAATTGGAATGTGATATTCTTCTTACTGATCACTATCAACCTACTAGCTCCCCTTTTCCATAGACAAAGAAACTGAGACATTGAGAAGCTCCACGAATAATCCAAGAATATAAAGCTGGTCTCCAAGAGGGTAAGGTTAAGGTTATAAACCAGTTCCCTGGGATCTATGTCTCAAGGTAACATAGGTGTCATTATAACAGCGACAGCTAGCTTCCACAGGTGCCACCTAGACTCATGCTTCATTTATGCACTTTTATCAAAAACCTTTACGTTTAAACATTATTCTGTGGAACCAGTAGCAGACAAGACAGACAAAAGCTCTGCCTTCAATAATGTTTGATTTGACTAAAATCCTTAAATACATATATTATGTAGATACTATGTTTGTTTATATAAAAAGATGACCTAGCCACCTGAGGATCTGGTTGCCTGCATAAAGCCATGGAAATGTAAGTGTGTGTACTGGAATCCAACCTGAAGTCCCAAGTTCTTGCCTTGCACTGTTCTGGCTGGAGGAATTCGAGGCCAGCCAGCTTCTCACCTGACTCCTCAAACTGCCGGTTGTGTGTGGCCCAGGAGTCCTGGATCTGCAGCAAGCTGTCCTCCATGGCCTGGATGTCGGTGTCAGGGCAATTGCACTCTGGGAATGTGGGGCTGCACTTGCACCAGCAGTCATTCTCCTTGCAGACCAGCTCGCCCTCCGAGCTGCACGTGATGTAGCTGAGTGCTGCTGCCACAAAGCGCTCACGCAGGTACTCAGGCAGCAGAACCTGCAGGCCTGGAGAAAGGGTGCATTGAGGCTAGCTGGATGGACCCAGAGTGCACTTGGATTTTGACACCCAAGGCTGCAGGAATCCTAGTTGAGGTTCTGCTGCCTTGTGTATCCTCGGCACAAGAATGGTCAGCCAGCTTGGTCACATCCTGCTAAGTTGGTTGGGAAAGAGGGCTGTTCCTGCTCCAGTGACAGATGAGGAAGGTTCTGGAAGCGCAGATGGGAAATATCAAAGCCCAATATTTACCTGAATTCCCCACTTCATCCAAATTGAGTGTGCACTGTCATAAGAACAGGCTTATTGGCTACACATCAGCATTTTTAGAATGGAATAAGGAAATTGTTTTGGATTAAGTAATAGATTACTGCCTGTTTGGGGGAGGAACCAAGACTGGATGACTTCATGACTGCCCACAACAGTCCTCCTATTTCCAGATAAATGGAGATAAGCAGGTAGCATGCTACTGACCCTCCTCGGCCTCCCAACTCAATTCTGATCACTGAGAACAAGAACGCTGCCTGAATTAGAATGCAGGGTATTTAGTGACCAGAAAACATGCTAGGTACTTTCTATGTGTGACTCTAAGTTAACACTCTTCAGATGTCAACCTGAGGTTCTTAGCAGCAATGCAGATCATGTCCAAAGACCAAGTACTTGCTCATGGCACTTGTTCAGTTTGCTTGTCTGTTCTACTCCTGCCAAGTCACACTGCATTCCCAGAAAAGGATGCTCCACCTCAATGGGATTAGATCTTAAGGAGGTTTGAAATTAGGATGTTAGCCAATGCCTCAACATCAGTTGAGCCTTGAGAGTTATAAATGACTCTCTGCTGTCTATCAGTTGCCTCCTATGACCTTGGATATAATATACCAAAGTGCTCTGAGCTTCGATTTTCATTCCTATCTCAGGTGGGTGTCCATTTACTAGGAACAGAACATGGTCCTAGTTGGCCATGGGTCACATGGAAAGCAGCTTTCAGAAGCTTACCAAAGGATGAATGAAGGGTGAACATGGCATGGGATGTAGTCGGGGCCATCTTTGAGGTCAGACCTGTAGGAAGTTCCATAAGTGGAAGCATTTAAGAGCTCATGCCAGAAGAGTAAGGATAGGAGGACTTGTGAATATATGCTTCTCTTTCCTAAAACTATGCTTACCCTTTATTCTATAACCTTCACCTTGCCTGTGGCAGGGAACCACAGAACTCAAGGTGGTATCCGCATCTGGACAGATCTTGAACTATACCCTAAATCACCATCAATGGTGCATGTGTATTATTCTTGCGTGAGGTCTACCTCATACTCTGCATTGCTTCTGAGCTCTCCTCTTGGCTTGAATCCAACCATGGCCTTGAGCAGTCTTCCCACAGCCCTTCCCACAGGGCTCCCCATAGCCTTCCCCACATCTTTGGTTCCAATGCTTCCTCCTCTAAGTACTTTCCTTCTGCCTTCCTCACCACCCCTCCTCATCCCCAGAACATTTCCCATTGCTATAAAATAAGTGCCCAGAACAAGTTCTGCATGAGTGATGGGCTATAAAATTAAACAGCATAAACTATTCCAAATGAACCATCAGATGTTTTGGACTTCACTCATCACTAATTTGCAGACAAAAACCCATCACATCTAGGCCACAGGAGAAGAGAGATGCTAATTGTATTAGATAGTTCTAAATGGAAGAGTCTTTTACCATTCTGTAATATATATTTTTTGATTCCTAAAGTATTACTAGGTCGCATTTGACTCAGGTTGCCTGGAATTTGTAATTGTAGATCATTGGTGAAAGCTATTGATTTTGTAATGATGAGACAATAATATCTTAAATAGAGTCCAATTCAGTTAGGCCTTAAGAAAAATAAACTTTCCCTATGGAATCAGTTTGCACAGCCCTTCCTCTAAATGCTTTGGAAACACAACACAGGAGATGTATATGAGCCACTATCTCCCAGCCTTCAAACCTAGTGTGGGTTCCTGTCCTTTCTCTTTTCACTTTTTCTTTCTCTGTATCTATCAAAAGGCTCCTGTTCACTTCAAAATCTTCTCCTGGCTTTGAAGTTTCTTGTGGGGCCCACAGACTAATCGCAGAAAGCAGGGCCACTTTCAGGGTGTGGTTAGAGTAACCAGAGGACCCAAAATTTATAGATCTCTTGTTTGAACTAGATTTGGTGAACTTGTGATCACTCCACAGAGACCATTTAATTTCAGTGAAGCTTCAAGTAATGACGGAGGATTTTTGAATAATAGAGGATATCACTGAACTAGTACAAGGCTTCAAAGGACAGATGTTCTGCTCCTTATAGGACAGTGTCCCTGAGAAGAAGTATGAGACAGGTTTTAGATGTCAAGTAGAACTGTGGACATAGGGAAACCACAGAGGTTTTCTCAAAAGAATGATGGAAAGTTGTTACACATAGGTACCAGCACATGTTGTAGGGTTGTTCTTGAGTCGGGCTTAACCAAATGGGAAGGCAGGGCCCTTCTGTGCTCTTGAATGATCATGTCTCCCTCCCTCCAGCAGTGAGCAGCGTGCTAAGCATCAAGAGCTGCTTACCCAGTAACTGCACTTTGTTCTCTGGACTCTGCACCAGGACCGAGCTGACTGAATCCAGATTGTCATAGTTGCTGCAGCCCAGAGGACCGGTCCTGGTCTCTGTGACCTAGAGAAGGAAGGAGCAGGATACAGTTTTAGAAAACGAAAGGAAGCTTTCCCTCTGCCCTTCCCTGCTCTAGTCATCTGGGTGGTGGCTCCATGTCTCATCCTGCCCAAACCAACAGCATGTGATTTTCCCTAACCTCAGCAACTGAGTCGCTTTGCTTGCCCCATAATTGTGAATATGTATGACACATGGTTGGCAGCACAGGTATACACCTGTAGGAGTCTTTCAGCCAGAGCCAAAGAGAGTCTGTGTCTGAGAAGAGAAGGTTGAATGTAGGGAGACAAAGCCAGAAGAGTGAGACCTTTGGGTGAGAAGCAGCCCCTTCCTCCCCCAGAGGAAGGCAGGAGAACAGATGTGGTCCCTCAGCCCTGCTGGCAAACCCAGCTGTATCCACTTGATGTGATGCTCACAGGCTTCAGGGATCCTGGAGATGAAAAGTACTAGAGAAATATGAATTATGAGTATTATTATTAGTATTAAACATTTAAGTCCCACCTCGGCACTGAGATGTCCTTAGAGAAAATCAGCTATGGGCTTACTGCATATTTTAATAACTATATTAAATATACATAAAGTCTTATAGCCATGTAATATTCCAAAACACCAGAGTCATTTTAAAATATTATAAAGTTGGCCCATCAGTTTTCCCTGATGTTTAAAGTATAAGATGAAAAATGGGGAACTTTAAATGCACTGAAATAATTATATAATAAGAATGATGGGGACCTGAGGCCCTTACTTCTCAGGATTTCTGGTCTTTGCCAACAATCAATCAACCAATCAAGGAGTATTTATTGAGCAGCTGCTGCTCGATTCTACACAATTCATCAAACATTCACAGAGTGCCATTCTGCAGTTCTTCAAGGAAGTCTACCCTGTTACCCCTGGTCTCCTTTCCTAGCTCCAGGCACCTCTCTGCCTCACAGCAGGCATATGCCTTGCAGTTTTGCATCCTTCTGGAGCATGCAATTAATGTCTGGGTCCACGTAGTACAGTCTCCACAGAGGTCTGCTCGTATTTGTCGTGCTGGCCATGAGCAGCTAGAACAGTGTCTGCCACACAGTAGAATCTCGGTGAGTTAGATTGCATGTGATGAATGTGTTCTAGACTGCACAGGGTGGGGAGGTACACACAGAAATGTACAAATTACATGGCAAACCCTCTAGGGAGCCAGGTGCATATGCAAGTGACGGTTAGACACCCCAGTCATGGCACAAAATGTGTTACAAGGAGCGCTGAGGAAAGAATGGCTCCAAACAAAGGGAAAATGGGAGAAGTAGTAAAGGAAACACCATCAGTAAGAATCAGAGAGAAGAGGGATGATAACAAATGTAAAGGAATATACTATAAAGAAAAAAAGGACAACAAATCTAAAGCCCAAAACATGACCTAAAGCATAGGACATGTGCCCAGCATCCTACCAATAACAGTGGAGAATCCCCATGTGAAGTGACATTACTCAGGGATTTGGTTTTGAAACAAACATAGAACAAAGTATTTTAGTGAGAGGTGGTGTGGTAAAAATGTGGAAAGAGTGGGTGGGAAGAAAGAGTGAGAAGGGGTAGAGATGAAAGTGATAGGGAGGGATGGAGGAAAGAAGGGAGGGAGGGAAAGAGTATATTCTTAAAGTAGTCTGAAAGGTTTAATGTACAAGCCATAAATTGGTCCATTGAAAGATCAGTGTAGCAAGAGGAAAAAAAGAAGGACATTATTGAGGTGATTATAGGCAAAGACCATAGATACCATGCCTGAGAAGCAACAAGACCAAACCCAAGAGAAGAACACAACCAAGTCCTAGACACCTTCAAGAATGCTTGCTATTTTTCCATCCCATTGGGCAATCACAGAAACTTTCTGGGATAAATTTCATGACCATTCCTTCTCAAAAAGGAAGCCAAGACTCTGAGAATTGCATTGCTTGAGACCACAGAGCTTTTCCTTTCCTTTGCACAGGGCATGAAAGTAGACTTTACTTGGCAGGCAGATGCTTATCCCGCTGAGCTATTGTCCAATCCATAGAGCTTTTCGATAGCAGAAAAAGGGTTCTAACATTTGTATCCTCAGAACCCAGTTCAGCACTTTTTCATCTCCCAAAACGGCAGGTCAAAGGGCTACAGAAAATAAAATCAGCTTAGACCCCTTACACTTACCAGTGGCAAAAGACAAAAAATTTAAACATACCCAACATATACTAATGATCTGTCTTCTCTTCAAAGTGTTAACATGGGACAAAGCAATTCGTTGTGACTTGACATAAATATTGTGATCCTTGTGTTACAGAGAAGAAAACCCATTTAGATGAGTCAAGTGACTTATTCATGGACATACAGCTAGACACCTGCAGGGCTAGGATCTACTAGACTTCCTCTTTCATTCCATTATCTGTTTATTTACCAAGCATTCAAGGAATATCAAGAACTCAAAATTTAATCAAACATAATTATTGTCAGGAGGGAGCTTATAGACAATGGAAACAGCTCTCTCATCCCACTTCTCTGGCTACAGCCCTGGGTCTGCCTCCCCCAATATGTGGCTACTACTAGCTGCTCAGTGATGCTTCTTCCTGAATGAGTCTTTGAATAGTTAGACAGAGCCCATCTTAATTCCACTTCTAGGTGATGTAAAAATCCCCATAAAAAGAGCTATAGACAAGAACTACCCCAGCAATTCTTTGGAAGCCTGTTCCTCCTAAGTTGGGATGTGCTGAATGCTGGGACAAGATGATGTGGTGTGCATGGGAAATTAGGCTGTTCCTCCCTTCAAGGAAGCTGGCCATCAAAATATCACTAAGTTTTACACTGGCTGTCCGCCTACCCACCCTCGACTTTGTCATTTGCCAAGTGTGTCTGTGCAGGGAGGGAGATAACAAGTGCTGTGTAGGAGAAAGATGGGACCCAGGAAAGAAGGTAGGGCAGAGAATAGCATGGCCGGACCTCTCCTGTCTTCTCCCTCACTCCCTCCCCTCTCTCTGCCCACCACCACTCCACATTCCACCATCTTGTTTGAGGTTCTGATGCTGGCTTTGATGGTTATGGATTTTTTTTCTCTACTATTTCCAAAGGTCAGTTCTCTAAGAATACAATCATGTAGGTTATTGTAAGTGTGAGTAGCTTTCCTTTGTTAAATATGGCCAAAGATAGGAATGAAGAAAGGACAAAGGCCTTGCTTGATCTTCTGCACTCTTTTCCTGACAGAAAGGTCTGAAGTGAGATCTCCATGAGTGAAGAAATCTCACTCAGCTTTCATATTCACAGATCCCACAGTCACAGCTGTTTTCATTGCTGTTCTCCTCTGAGACCATCTCTCTCCCTCCTACACAGATAAGGAGGAGGGAAGCAGAAAGACAGCTAAGCAGGCTCCCCTCTTCCATACAGCAACAGCCTGCTATTAAGGTGAGTGTAGGGGAACAGCCTGAGACAGCATCTCCCTCTACCCAGAGTGAGGAAACCCCAGGGTCCATAAAGGATTGGTTGAGAAAATGTGGTGGCTTTCCCTGTAGAAGAGGCAGATGGCTCAGGAAGATGATTATAAAGACGGCCACAAAGCTAATGGAAAGTGCAGTTCACTCAGGCACACATGTTCAAAGAGAGCTTTAGATAAGCTTACAGAAAGGGGGAATAATTGTGTGCTAATTGGTCTGCTGACAGAGCCTATCCTGCCTTCAGAAAAGCCTGATAGATCTCGGGTTCATTAGCGCATCTACTTTTCCATAAATACCAGATTGTGCAGGGCCTCGTTCTGGAAAGCCTTCTCTGCCATCACTTCTAGAGTGTGCTTGTCCTACCTGTGGGAGGACACCTGCATCACCATGAGCAGAGGAAGATGGGATTCTAATTGAGCCTGATGGGACCGAGCTCCAAGTGCACTGTGGATGGCATGATGCTTACAGGGCAAGGTGAATCCCCAGCCACAGTGGTGAGGAATTCCTGCAGGCCACTTTTAAGGATGCTTTGTAAGAAGTGCTCCCCAGAACCCATTCTTTAGGTAGCTCATGAGCATTTCAAGCCCTCCCCTATGGGTCTTTAAATGCCCTTAGTATAAGTAGACAAAAAATAAAGGGTGAGCTATAACCAAGCAAAATGTCCCCTTCTCCTCTTTTGGCCCCTGTCCTTCCAGGGCATTACAGACAGGATATCTGTGAACGGCCCTTTATAGTTTGCAAAGTGTTTTTACATGGCCTATATCATCTGATAAGTCACCAGATTCAGGGGTAGGCATTCACTATATTTTCATCATGTCCAACAGAAGTTCATTCATCAGAAGCGACAGCAGCCATAGTGTCCAGGCAGGGTTCTGGAGACCTCTTGAGATGCCTTTGCCCTGTGGGTGTTCTCAGACAATCTTAATGGTTCGCAGGAGGGTAAGGGTGGACAGGGCAGTCCACAGTGGTTTGACATATACAGAAATGTTTCAATATTTTCAAAATGGGCACAGGTGTGTTAGCTTCTGTACTATGCAAGTCATGCGTGCAGATGGGCCAAGTAGTTGGCACTCAGGTCATGGAGGAGAAGGATGGAGTTCCACAACTCCTCAAGGTCATAGAAATGGTGAAGAATCATGGCTGCAACCAAATCCTGAGTCTCCTCGGTTCAGTAAGTTTATTTCCTGCTAAACTGAGTAGCGCCTGCCTGTGCTTTTCAAGCATTTTATTGAGCACTGTGCCACATGCCAGATGCTATAAAGAGTTCTGAAGCTACACGCCTGCTGCAGAGTGCCTGTTCCTCTAAGGCCAACTGCCATGGTGGGGTAGAGGGAGTGGAGAGCTGCATGTGAGCCGCTGAAATGGAAATCCTACAGTAGAAATGTGTGGGATCAGTGAGCCTTGCAACAGCAAGCAATATTCAATGGGGGCCCCAGAGGAATTTGTCAGATAAACAAATGACAGGGGGAGGGGTACCTCTTTGTCTGTTAGTTAGAAGTAGAGGTTGCTGGGCTGGCCACATAGCTCAGGGGATTAAAGCACCTGCTTAGGCAGATGCAGGGGCCAGGGTTTAATCCCAGATTTCTGTGCTGGTCCCACCCCCACAGCACTCTGAAATGGCATTTGAGACTGGATTTGGGGGCATGTGCCTGTAATGCCAGCACTTGGGAGGTTGGAAACAGGAAGGTCACTGTGAGCCTGATTTGCATAGTGAGACCCTGTATACCCTGTACTAAATACATAAAAAAGAGGAGGTTACTAGCAAAAATTAAGCCACACATTTGCTTAGAGAAGCAAGAAGCAGGAAGATATGCTAGAAACCTTTCCTGACTTCCCCCAAAACAGAGAAAGTAAACAGAGCCCTCCTTCTCACTCCACCCACCTCCAGCTGGAAGCCAGCTCAGTTCCTGTGGATGCTAGTGCACAGAGGGAGGTAGAAGGCAGTACCACAGCACCAACAAAAGACTTGTAGACAGCAAAGATGTGCTACAGAGCACCTCTGAGCTGTTGAGTCCTGCATATGGATTGATTGGTATTAAGCATTTTAAAGCAGAGTGATGGTTCTGGTGGAATTGTACCTTTATGGAGGGCTAACCCTGTCAGGGGAGCAGAGGAGTGGGAGGGGATAACAACACAGGGCTTTGATCCTCAGTCGACCACCGACCACCGTGCTGGTGAACCTTTAGAGTCTTCAATGTTACCAACATCTGGCTGCAGCCCAAGAGCCCACTGGCTTGCTGCCAGGGATCTAGCAGCATGTTCTGATTAGGTCAGGTCTCTAGAGCTCACTAAGGACTTGGAAGGATGTGTGGAGGAAATAAGAAATCATCCTTGTTCACGCATGGGTTTCGAAACCTAAGATGTCCATGTGGAGAACCCACAGTATACCTAGACAGAGTGCATCTCAGAGTGCATGGTCAGCCCAGTGGGAACTGCATATTTTGTCTCATGTTCAGGATGTTCTTGGAGAACTCCCACAAGGAGGCTTCCAAGGACAGTGGTGCCTCGACCCTTCAGGCAGATGAATAGGTGGCTTCACCTTGAGGAAGTATCTCCAAGCATTATTGTAGAGCTAGTCTTGAGTATCCACCTCCCTTCACTCTACCCACAGGACTTGACTTAAAGTGGGGCCTGTAACTGATGGTGAATGTTCCGTGAGTCCCTCTTGGTATTAGGCAAAGGATAGACTCTGAGCCAGATTTTTTTCCCAAGAAAATGAACTGCCATACTAAGAGAGGGGAAAAAAAGGTGATACTAGATATTTACAAAATTCAGGTAATAAGTAATTATTAATCCTCTAATGCCAGAACTGGTGACATGACAACAAGGAAAGGAGTGGTCCTACATTGGTGGCAGTGGCTAATAATAAAAGAGAAAGATAATGTTCTGCTGTGGCCAGGTTCAGCTCCACAATGAGAAACAATATGCAAGGTGCAGCTACTGGGGTTCAGAAAAGTCTGGAATAGAAAAGCAGGAGATAGAGCAGATGGACATGAGAAAGTAGAGACATGTATTCCAACAGAAACAGGAGTAACCTGAAAGCACAAAGGCCCTTATGCAGTACCAGATGTCCACACTGTGCTTTGTATCCTGACCTTGTGTCTTCACAAATATCCTCTTAATAAACCATCTTTGTATCTAGCCACCCTGTGTACATTTCTGTTCATTTCTACTAAACATGCTCAGATGTGTTCACACACACACTCAGCAGACTAGCCTAACTCATGTGGGAAGTACCACATCTATGGACTTCATCAACTCATTCATTCATCAATGAATTGCTTACTCATTGCCCAACATGTGTTAAGCATCTGTGATCTTACAGGACACTAAAACTGAACAAGATCCGATATCTCCTATGAGGACCTCATATTTGCATGTGGAAAAACATTATCTGGCAGTTACAGTTCAAATGACAAATCCTACACAAACTCTCATGTGCTTGAAACACTAGGGAGGACACTTATATATCTTTGGAATCAGAAAAAGCTACAGAAAAGAGTTGTCTTTCAGAGTTGAGTTAAAAAAAAAAGTGAGGAAGAGCCATGCAGGTGAATGGCTAAGCACTGGGTGCAGAAAACCAGCACACATCAGAGGACTGAGATTAAGGACATGGAGTATTTGAAGGAAGACTGGCCTATTTAGGTATGGCTGGGCTCAGATGGTGGTGAGTACATGGGGCAGAATGAAGACGGAGAAGCAGGTAAAAGGGTGTTTGGAAATGAAACCAGAAGGACAATAGGAATAGATCGCCAGTGATCTCGGGGCTCTATTAAGGTTCAATGGTGTTATGGTTCATATTAGCTATATATATATATATGTTTTTAAATTAAATGTCACAGGTCAAAATTATTCTAATTATCCAATAACTTAAGGACTAGGAAGTGAAGTCCAGAACCTATGTTCTTTCTTGCATCACACTGCCGCCTGGCTCTGGTAGAGAGGTTTGCTCTGTGCTATGTACAGTCTAGACCCATGGATGGATTGAAAGCAGGATTTGAGAGGATTTCATGATGCGCACTGATGATAACATCATGGAAAGTACACCAAGGAGAAGCGCTGAGAGTGGGGATGGGAGAGACTAGTTAAAAGGGAAATGTAAGAACATCAAGTAAGATTTAGTGAGATCTTGGGTCAAGGGGAGAGCAGTGGCCTTGAAAAGGAAAAGGATGAGCTGCAGACATATGCAAAGGAGTGACTCACTGGGGGATCAGTGAGTCTGAGTAAGACAAAGGGGGAAATGCCATCATGAAGGGGGGATAGATAGCAAGGACCTTGCCAATTCAAAAGATAAGAAGGAGTATTGATGGGATCTTTGAGCTGTTGATTAAAGCCTACCTTTCATTTCCTGGTAGGATTTCCCTAATTTTTCTCCAACTTGGACACAGCCCACCACAGGAATTCAGTGGGGAAAGTCTCCACTACATTCTATCTTCATATTCAGATCACTGGATCCTGCTAAGTCCTCTCCTCACCATGAGCCCCCAGCGTACCTCATAGCTCCACCTTTCATGCTTGGTAGTGGAAAGTTGCTTTCCTCCCTCAGACGCTCCCTGCATGCACTGCTGACCTTCCAGCTCAATCCCTTCTCCTCAAGGAGCTTCTCCTATGAGCCCTGGATCTTGTGATCAGTCTCTGGCAAAATTCAAGTCATTTCATTGTCTCCAGAATGTTCTCTACGCAAGCTGCCTTTGCGGGTATGGTTTCCCTGGGAAGCTCCTCTAGTGTGGCTGCTTGTTTCTCACATCTTACGTTTTTGGGTACGGAAGTTTGGTGGGGTCCTCCCGTGTGGTTTCCTGGATGCCACTGATCCTTCCTGTCTAACCAGTTTTGGCCTCTTCAAAGCCAGAGCCATCAGAAACTGTCACCCACCTGGCACTAACCACCCTGGCTGTAGTTCATTTTGTTACTTCTCTTCACTCCCTGAAGATTTTCAGTAGTAAAGTTTCCATCACCCTTGATACCTCCAAGCCCATCTCATCCCTACTGACTTCTGCATCCCTACTGATGGCATCTAGCACTCCGGGCTCTCAGATCATTGGTCCCTTGATCTTGCTTCCTTCCCTCCCCTTAGCTCCTCCCAGTGCATTCTAAGCCATCTCAACAGGCTGCAATTGAAGACTATGCTCCAGCCTGATTCTATGAGTAGTTGCATTCTCTCCATCACCTCTGTATTAATTACCACACAACCATATCCCTCCCCCCTAACAAGTCATCCACCTACCTCGTCTTCCAATCTTTGGAGCTGACTAACTTCTCTTTCTATTACCCCACAATCATCTCTTTTCCCTCTTAACCTGGCTTAGATTGTCTATTCCAACATTACAATAATTCTCTGATACACTTTCAATTCCCCTTTGTTTTCATCTTGTGTACACACACATATCCTGCTTAATCCAATTAAACAGGCAGGCAAGGAATAGGATTAAGTCTGTTAAGAAGGCTTAGAATGAACTGGGAGGAGCTAAGGGCAGGGAAGGAGGCAAGGTCAAGGAACCAGGGATCTGAGAGCCCAGAGTGCTAGACACCATCTGTATGGATGCAGAAGTGAGTAGGGATGAGATGGGCTGGGAGGTGTCAAGGGTGACAAAACATTACTCCTGAAAATCTTCAGGGAGTAAAGATAAGCAACAAAAATGAACTATAGTAAGAATAGTTAGTGATAGGTGGGTGACAGATGGGTAACCACCCTAGTTAACCCTATTCCTTGCCTGCCTGTTTATGAACTGCTGAAAGCAGCTGATGTAACTTACAATGCCGGTCTCATGTCATAATTGTTACCACAAATTTCACCTGGGCTTTTAATATTATCTGGAAATCCACCAGTTTATCTAGTTAGTTGACACTTCTATCCCCTCCTTTCTGAGCAGACCATGTCATACATTCTCTTCTCAACTGTCCTTTTTACTTGCTTTTAGCCAAAAACATTGCCTCGTGTTGCACCAGGGAAAGTGAACTAGTCAGGAAAAAAAAGCAACCACTGCATCTAACCATCCTTTGGCATCTGTCCTGGTGAACTCTTGCGGCCTTCCACTGAAAAATGAGGAGTTTGTGTCCCTGTGACCAGCCCCCACCAAACATGGAGTGCTAACTCCTCTCACCAAAGCACTCTGCTTGCAGAACCTCCTGTCAGGCCTGCAACATCACTTCCTCCCTTTCAACTGCATTGGTTTAGCCAACTTACTCATGAGCTGGAATGGCTCCCTTTTTAAAAACAAAAGTACCTCCTTCTTTGACCACATATCTTTCTCCAGCTATTACCTATTCTTCTGCTTGCTTTTACAGAGAAAGCACATCCACTCACATTTGCTTCTGCACTTTGCTTCCTCTTGGGTCCTCCCCACTCAGCTCCTCCTTGCACCCTCTGCCACCAAAGCCCCTCTCCTGCAGGTTTGCAGTCACCTTCACGGCAGTTCTGTATCTCCACCACTCAAGAGCTTTTATGTGATTGCCAGGTGAAACATTCTCTTTATGTGGTGATTACACATGGCTTAATGAGGTCTCACTGACTATTGCTCTTTTTAAAATGTGCATGAGAGTATGTTGCTTTCTTACTAAACCTCTGCCATGGCTGTTGACTCTACTTTTATTTACATCAAAGTTCCTTCTCATAGTCATATGATCTCACTCTAGCCAACACCTGCAACTCATCTTATGCTAGCATCTTCTCTGTTCCCCTCTCTCCAGCCAGCCCAGTCTTTCCTGTACTCTGACAAGGAGTCAAACTGAAGCTTGCCTCAGGTCCTTCACACTTACTGTTGCCTCTGCCCAGACCCTCTTCCCACAGTTCTACATACAGCTGGTTTCTTATCACTTGCGTGTCAGCCTCAAAGTCTAAATCCCAAGACACCCTTCCTGATTGGTCTCATTGCTACAAGCTGCTCTTTCTCACACTGTGGGCAATATGTTCCTCGCAGTTCAGCCTTTCCTTTATAGCACTGCTTGAACTAGATTGGTGTCTTGCCTGTTATCTCACTCTCTGCTAGAACTAGAATCCAACCCTGTGGGGGCAGCGACCTCAGACTTTCACAGCAGTGCAGTGGTCCCTCAGCTAGGCCCTGCCTGGGAGTGTATGTCTGTCCCTGCATGCATCAGGATGAATGGCCTCCACTGTGTCTAGCTGACCCCGGCTGGTGTAGGCTCTGGCCTCACGACCTCTGGGGCTGTACCTTGATGGCTCCCGTGGCAATCTGGATATGATGCAGCCTCCGCAATGTGCTCTCTCTGTCGATGAAGTAGGAGGCCGCCAGCTGGTGCAGGGTCTCCAGGGACACAGCTGAGCTGTTCCCACTGCCTCCAATGGCAGGGCCACCTCCTGTTGATTCTGTCTTTCTGCTCAGTTTTCTCTTGTCCACAAAAATGGTTAAGGATTCTTCACCTAGAATAAAACCATAGATTCATAGGTTCAAGCTCCTGAGTTCCCTACCAGAAACCCTTGACAGGGCTGACAGAACTAAGAGGAAGTGTGGCCCCAGCTTTGGCCCTCTGCCCCACGCCCACCCCCTTGCTGACTTTGCAGCCTTCTTTCCGGCTTCTGCCCCAGGGCCACAGGTCCCTCTCCTGAGAGGCCTTCCTGTTTCTCCCCTCAGCTCCTCTAGTCTCTGAGAGCTCCCTACCCTCACCTCCTCTAGTCTCTGAGAGCTCCTTACCCTCACCACCAGTTTATCTAACATTCTGTATTGATCTCTGTCCTAGGCAATCTACCGCCACAGGGAGACAAAAATCTCTCTCAATTTGTTTATCAGAAGTTGGCAAGGCTATTTCTGCCCCTTTAGAAAAGGCAAGAAAAGCCTTGAAGCTCCAGCTCCCTCTGTCCCATCGAACACTCCACATCTACCCCACACGGGGAGCTGGCCTGAACCCTGGGAGAGCTTCCTTTTGTCCATTAACCAGCAAGGCAAATGTTTTAATTAATCTTGCTTTCTTCTCCTTAGGGTGAAAAGAACTTTGTGTCTCTTTAGTGTTCCCGACTCCTCCCCGGGTCCCAGTTGCAGCGGCACTGGCCCATCCCTACCCTCACCCTACCAGGAGATGATTCAAGAGCCCAGAAGAGGTGGAGTTAGTTTGGTTGATTAGAAAGCAGAAGTTAGGGACTCAAAGTACATCTATTTCTTTGCCTAGGAGTCTGACATTTGTAGCCATAGCAAACATTAAGTGGAGAGGCCTTGGGGTTAAACGGTTCAGTCAAAAGAAAACTGGGAGCGCCCCCTGCTGGTGCATCCCTAGTAGGAATCTGTCCCCAATCTCTATCCCTCCCTCCTCTTTAGGAAGATACTTGAAAACGAATAGAGATGTCTGGGGTGAATTTGGATGCCTAGAGAAAACTGTTCTCCCACACACCCGAAAGGAAATGTTAATCAAGAAACAATAGGCTAGCAAGGGAAAAATACCCAGGAAGACAGCTGGAGCTATGTTCAATAGATCGTAAAGATGTTTCAAATAATCTGGCAACCACTTACCTCCAAGGGTGGCAGAAAGTAAGAAATGAGTGCCGTACTTTTTGATCAGGTTTTCAGTAACCTGTTGCAGGTTGGGCCGCCTTCCAAGGAGGCGGATATTCCGAACAAACTCTGGGGCAAGAGGTAAAGGCAAGCTGAAGAAGTCCTTTCTTTCTAGAGCCAAGCTGTTCACTTTCCAGCGTGCAAATTCCCTGGAAGGAAAGCCAGAGTATAAAGAAGACCTCAGTGTATCCAGAGCACGAGGCATAACATCTGAAGGAGACGCATCTTTCCTCGACCGGCCAACCTTGTCTGCTCAGATTCCTATAGTAGGTGGCAGAGAACCTGGGAGAGGCCCTTGGCCTCTCGGCTGATCTGAAGGAGTCCATCTCCTGTGACCTCCAGCAGCGCCTTACTATACAGTGCTTTACTGGAATACAGCTACTTAGCTTCTTTGTGAAAAAAGTAGTAATGTCTAGTGATGTCGGGCAGTGGCAAAAGATACTGGAAGAGTGGCTTGCAGAGAGGCGGTGCAGACAGGATTGTCATGCAGCAGATACGTCGCATGATCTGGCACAGCCTTAGTTACTGATAGAACCAGGGAATCAGTTCTATGTCATAACATGGGATAGTCTCAGATTCCTTTACGCTATTACAAATGATCACACTGCCAGTATATGTTTATGTGGCTTGTATCTATTGGTATTTGCCATTTCAGGAACTGAAGCTGGAAAAAATAAATTTATGATTGTTTAATTTGAACATAACAGTATTAAACCCATCATATATAACACAAATATTTTATGACAATAATGATATGTTCTGAGACAAATTTAACAAGAAAGAAAGAGTTCTATTGCTTTGCAATTTTTGTAAATCTCTTCCAATTCTGGCTTAGCGGATTTGCTTCTGTTGCAATCTGTTGTCACAATAATGGATTCTTGCCATTGAGACCACCCTAAGCAAATGGTGATTTCTTAAAGGTTAGTTACAGTGTGGTATCTGAAACTATATCCAGAAGCCACTACTTTAAAATCTAGTGTTCTATGTTGTAGACTGAGTGATCTTTTACCCTGCAAAATTTTGTAACAGCATGCATTGGTCATCTTGAAAATATCAGATCAATGAATTATGCAGATCTTATAAATTTTGACACTTTTCATCATGTAATATAGAAACATCACATTAGTTAATATCACCATGGATCTCATCAGAAAAAAATCTATAAATATTAGGAAGCTGTCAAGCTCATGATGATAAAAATACAAATTTTTCAAAATTCTAATTTTTGTTTGAGAGTTTAAATTTCATCATTGGGAACAAACGCTGTCAGTTTTCCTTAAAGAAGCCAGCTTAATTCATTTCTGTAGAAAATGCCTGCCAAGCACTCTAAGCTGCAAAACCATAGACTGTCAGGTTGTTATCCTTTCATGCAAAATAGAGTTCCATGAAGAAAGTTGCTATTTCAGCTTGCAACTCAATCCCATACATATTTTTCCTTGGTACCATGGGTTTTGGTAGCCTCTGATGTGCTTTATGTGTCCTTCCCATTTCATCACCCAGGATATTAGAAAGATACATACTGAAGGTCAAGATTCAATCAAATTAAAGCTTACCAATTTTAGGATATTGCTAAGGAAAGCTAGCATATGTGTATCGTGTCTATGTGAGTTGGCTCAGGACGTGTGGATGTTGAAGAGATCCTTTGGTGTGATTTCCTTTATTCAAATCAAGATACCAGCAATTTTATTGACCTTTGTTTTTATACCTTTAGTGCAAGTGCCTCATGTACAACTGAAAGAACAGAAAGGATCCATATGTTGAGAAGTCCTATTTCAGAAGATGACAACTTTCTTTCTAGTTCCATCCAGGACTACAGTCTTAAAGTTCTGCTACTCACTGAAATGTTTGCATGTTAGGTAGGTGGGGATGTAGCTCAGTGGTAGAATACTTGCCTAGCATGCACAAGGCCCTGAATTCTCCAGTACCACAACCCCCCCCAAAAAAAACAGTTGTTGCCCATAGCCATAGCATCTTGTCTACAGCCATGCCACTCTGTCTATGGCAACAGTACCCTGAATGCACCCAATCTCATCTGAAATTTTTTCATGTTATAGGGGCAGGATTTTTCCACAGATTCTTTTCTTGGGATGGAGTTTAAAGGATAATAACCACTCTCATAGGAAAGGAAATTTCGATTGCTTCCCAAATTATACTTAAGGACAACAAAGGACACACAGTCTTTGACCCATTCTGACCCTTATCATAGTGACAGAGACCACCTTTGTTCTAACTTTCCATGAAAACCAGCAACTGCAAATGGTGAGGCTGCAGAAAAAAAATATAACAATTAAAAATAGATAAATGTAGACTGATGCCCACTTTGAGGCTCCAGAATCCCTCCATACAACTCAAAAGGCTAAGCTGGAGAGGAGAAGCATATGCCAAACATTACTAGGGAAACAAAGGAAAATAGTGACTAGTAATTTACAGTTCCAACAAAGTCTTTCAAAATTCTAGAAGTGGGACTTCATTTATTTAAGTAGGCAAGTTCTAATAATATATTATCAGTTATTTATTTTCTGTAAGAAATGCTAAACTTTAATTAAAGTACAGAGTATTTGTCAAAAGCATCTTCTGTCCCTAATCTCACTGCACAGTAAGCAACTGTTGCCTGATTTCATTTCTAATCAGCTGGATAGGAACTAGTCCCTTCCCCTTGACTAGTTGATAATTGCACCGATGAATCATAAAAGCAGACTACTAAACACAGAAGAAGAAATAAAAATAAAAAGAATCCTAAGGGTCATTAACCCAAGTCCTCTGCCATGGATAGGTTATACCCAGATATCATAAACTAGTAATTCCTGCCACATTCTTCACCTAGGTTTAGGGGAGGCATTCTTTCATCTTCCATCATTTCTTATAGAATGGTCAAAGCCATTCCTGAAAGGAAAGCTGCTTACTACAGAGGTAGTTCTATGTTTAACTAAATGTAATAAACAAAATTTTGTAGACAATGGTTTGTCAGTTATTGCATTTAGGAATGCCAAATAGTATTTCCTCTGAGAAGGAATCCCTGACTATTCTACTCAAAAGAGCATCGTCTGTCCTCTGCCCTTCTGCTCTGCTCTGTGTACTTATCTCTACCTGAGATAATCTGTTTTACTTCTTGTTCTTTCCCATTAAAACAAATTTTATTCTACTCTATCTCCAGCCATAGAATCATACCTGACATTCTCACATTGCAACAGAGATAGATGATCAACATATTTTGTCTAACAAGTAAATGAGAGATTGTGCGCATCTCTTAGTCATTTGTTTTAGATTACAGCTCTCCTGACCATCGAGTTGTTTGAAAATTATTGAAAATCTGAGTAAAAATAATTACAGGATGAGCAGGTATGTGAGCTACAACCAATTACTGATTGATCTGGAACAAAATAAAGCATTCACAACGTGTATACATATCAATGAGATCAAAACTAGATTTGATTTATAAAAATGTAGTGTGTGCAGAAGTTTTGTGTATTATAAAGATATAAATCAAAGTACTGCTGATGTATTCTTTTGTTTTTCCTCTTGCATTGTCTTCATAAGACGTGGACAACATCCAGTGACTATGTGCTGTCCACACTCCAATACCCAGTGAGTGAAAATATCTCTTAATTAGACTCTACTATGTCCAACATCCAAATTGTGGTGATCAACCTCTCCATTCCTCTACACTGGGACTGACAGTAAGTTTTACCTCACTTGTACACTCATTTTATTAAAGATCAGCAAACAAAGCAATAGTCTTAGAATTTTGCACTTCCCTCAAGTCTAACATCAGCTTTGGAAAAGTATATATTTCATTCAGTCCATAGTTTTGAGTGCATCTTATTTAAATGAGGAAATGGAAGCTTGGAAAGCTAAATAATTTGCCCAGTGTCACACATGCCTAAAAGAACCTGTGCTGTTAGAATGGAGGAAACACTGGAATAGTATCTGCCAGTCCCTCCCACATTATGGTGCACACTGAAAATCCTCTTTGTATGGAGCTTCAGGGTCATGGATGAGGCTGCTCAGACATGAGGAGAGGGCAAAAGGTCCTCCTACCCCAATTTTTGCCCCAAGGACTACAGGCCAGTTGTGGCATCCCAAGAAGCTGGTATGTACAGTGGTCAATAAGGCCTATTCCAGGCCTTTCCATTCTGAGCAAGCCATGAGACAGTGAAGGCAAGAAGGTTTCCTGAAGGAAAGTAACCAGGTGGCAGCAGGAACATAACAGAGTACCGTGGTCCTGATCTTGCCCCTGTGCTGCTAGCAGGGGCTATGATGGTGAGAAGAGTAGCCACAGAAACCGAAGGAGGTGCTGTGGGAGGACAAAATGAGGTTTGCATGCCTACTAGGCAAGCACTCTCCCATTGGACTGCCACCCCAGCCCTAAAAAAGAAACTGGGATGAAGTCTCATCATTAGTGAGAGGCACTTTAGTTTGCAGCCCAGCACCATGTCCATGCCATGCTGTTATTTTCACACTATTTTCCTTTGTGTAGCTCCAGTTAGAGAGTATTTTATTGCACTCTGATCCCCTTTAAATGTTTACTCTCTTTAGTGAAAATGGCTTCACTCCCCAGAAGGTTCTTTACCTATATGAGACATGAATTTATATTCAAAACACAGTGCAAAATTTATATGGTAGCAAATACATTTAGGGGGTTTAAATGGTTTCATCATGCTCATTTGCAGGAGAAGAAATTAGGCTGAACACAAAATCAAGTATATGCGCAGAGCATCCTGGGAGGTGTCAGAGATAAATGCCTGGCTCCAT
This sequence comes from Ctenomys sociabilis, assembly GCA_004027165.1. NCBI lineage: Eukaryota > Metazoa > Chordata > Mammalia > Rodentia > Ctenomyidae > Ctenomys > Ctenomys sociabilis. The sequence continues at coordinate 242,260 of PVKA01000025.1, read as the reverse complement.
GTTTGCTCCAGAAATCATAACAAAGAATAAAAATGACCCAGAAAAATGAGAGATACTATTCCAGGAAACATTTTATGTGCAAATACTAAAAACTAATGGCTAACATTCAATGAATTCTTATTATGTACTAGGCATTCCTAGCATCGTATAGAAGTTAGCTAATGAAATATTCCTATAAAGAGAGAAATATAATTATTTTTATCTTATGGATGATGAAACTGAGGCATAACATATATTCGTTTTCCCATTGGGTAACAGCCAGTAGATGGCACAGTTAGGATTTCAGTGCAAGCTACCTTTCGTTTTCGGACACAATTTTGACCATTATGATATACGACCTCTACTTGGCGAGATTCCATGATACTGTGAACGGAAGTGTGTGTGTGTGGGGGGGTGTCTTTTACAGACTGCAGGGGTACTTGAAGAAATGTATCAGAAAATTTTATTAGAGAATAAACCTAAACTAATGTATATGAGGAGCTATATTTATTTTTTAAAAAAGAAAGAAATACCAAATCAATAAAGTACAAAACCAAAACTTCTTGCATAGTGAGGAATTGCATGGTTTGGACCCAAAAGGTTTACAGGTTTGTGGGATCTTCAGCAGCTAAAGTAGTCCTCCTGGAACTCTGGTTAGGCCTCCTGAGAAGGCTGTTACCAAAGAACAAGCTAGTGCCTTATCCTGGCTAAGGTTTCCTGTCACATCACATGACCTCACCCTCTCACACTCCCACCATGACACCATCCACCATGTGATCTAAGAGAGATCTCAAAAACCCCAAATATCAAGAATCATCAACCAAATAAATTTCTTTTCTTTATAAAATTTCCAGCCTTGGTTACTTTGTTATAGTAATGGAACACTGATGGATATAGGTGTCAACTCAAAATTAGGCACAAGGCTTCAGCCATAAGAAGGTTCAAATTATGATTCTTCAGTATTTTTTTTTCTTCTCCAGTAAGTTGTGTTCCTGCCCTTTATGGCTGTTAATTGAATCAAACTAATTGGTAAACATCTGTGAATGGAGTGTGAGACAAAAAATGGTAAAAGTGTGCTTACACAACACAATAACCTGGTGCTTTCCAGCATCTGAAAACCTCAGAAGACACTACTGGAAGGCAGCCTGCACTACTATTCAAAGGATAAATGATCATTTCCGATTTTTCATTTAGCAGTTTTCTTCCAGTAATAAAATAATCAAGGCTCCTTTTTTCCTAAAAGAATGTTTTCTATATATCAATTATATTAACACACATTGCTTCAATTAAGCCATCATCTTTGTTTCAATTAAGACATCAAGAAAATCTCCATTTCAATTTAGCCATTTCTCATGAAATATTCTCCCACTGTGTTTGTTACACAGTAAACAGTCTGAGAAAGCAAACATTTCAAACAGTGCTGTTGTCTCTATCAAAAGTGTATTTAGAATAGCAGACGCTACTTCCTCAATGGCTCAAGGTAGAGGCAAAGGGCGGACAGAGCTGTGCAACACAGGCTTTACCTAGAAAAGGTATTCATGTGGTAGTCTCTTTTTTTTTTTTTTTTTTTTTTTTTTTTTTTTTTTTTTTTTTTTTTTTTTTTTTTTTTTTTTTTTTTTTTTTTTTTTTGGCTGAACCAGGGATTGAACTCAGGCCCTTGTGCTTGCCAGACAAGTGCTTATTCTACGGAGCTACCTCCCTGGCCCTTCATGTGGTATTCTGAAAGGTTATTTTGGGAGCCTGCTATCATTCCCAATAGTTTCCTTCATTTTCATCTACCTCTAGCATATTTTAGCTTGGACTTGAGTGAACAATATCTGTTTCTGTCAAATGGTTAAGGGAACCATAAAATCACCCAAAACAACCAAGACGAAGGCTGAGAAAGGTAAAATCTGTATCACAGTGTAGAACCCAGCATGTTACATCAACCATCCTCATCATCACTCAGAATATCTTAGACATAAATATGCAAACATATAGAGATTTGCATTCACAAGCCATCATAGCTGTCTTTGCTCCTGCTTAACACTAATGGTCCAGACTGCTAATGCACAATGCTTCACATTGTACATGAATTTAAGGGTTTTTCTAGAATCTGAAGGGACATCTGCAATAGGGGAGCTAAACCATAGCCATGGGAATCCTCAGGCAAGAGGAGCTCCAGCAGGGCTTTGGGACTAGATCAGCCATGAGCCAGCTCTGGATCTAAAGCATAAAAGGATCTCCTATGAGAATGTTAATGCCTACGAGGTGCTTCTCATTCCAAACATGTAAATAAAATGTAGTGTCTCTAAGTCACCAGTTACCCTGCAGTACTATTCTCCTCTGTGTTACACAAGGTCAACAAGAAATCTGTCAGCAAGAACCCCCTGCAGGGACTCATGGCTTTGGAAGATGAAAGACCTCCAAAGAGCACAGCTGGGGTCTTCATCCCAGGTGCAGTCTCCAGCAGCTGAACACTTAAGCACCACTTTTTAGGCTTGTAAACTGAGATCATTGATCCAGCCCCCATGAAGAGTCATTACCTGTGAGGTTTCTTTCTTTGTCATGCCTTAAGGTGGAGGATATTTGAACATGAATAGGTAGATAGATATGCAGGGAGAAAGACAGAGAGAGAGAGAGAGAGAGAGAGAGAGAGAGAGAGAGAGAGAGAGAGAGAGAGAGAGAATGTTATGTTCTAAGGCAAACTACACTTCAGTGAGGCTGAAATCCAGTAGTAATGAATAATGTAACTTACAGTGTTGGTGTTTGTACTGAGACTTCATGCTCAACAGCTGGATTATTCTATTACCAATGTTCTAATCTTTTATCTTTCAACATCTTTGGGGGAAACCCATTCAAACCCATTTTCAAGGTTACCAATAGGGTATCATTTGGCAAGTCATAATCCCTCTATCCTGAGCATGTAGCTCCTTTGCTTCCACCCACGGCACCCTTGCAGGACTGAAACCCTTCTGTCCCAGTGTTGGTTTGCCCATGTGTGATAGGAGCCATTTGTTTCTCCTGAGCTAGATTCCAGGCTGTTTTTCAGGGGAAGGAGCCAATGTCATTTCAGGAAAATCAACCACTCTCTTGTTCACGCAAGACAGTGTTTCTCAGAATAGGACCTGGGACTCCCTGGAGGTTGGGGGACGTCCTAAAGCAGCCATGAATCCCACGATGCCCAGGGCTTGCAGGGCTTGCAAACAACAACAATGCATGGGCTGCTAAGATAAAGAATATTGGCCCCTCTTTTCTTCAGTCCTGCTGATCACCTCTGTTCTTCTCTTTTTGGGAGGCACCCTCTCTGCACTTGGCCCTTAATGGAATTGCAGCACTGAGAAGGACTGAGCAATCATTGTTACCATTACCTTACCATTGTTATTGTGTGGACTATGTTTGAAGAAATAATCTGGCCAATTTTCCTTGAAAAATGAAGGAAGGCACAGGGTAAGTTATTGAATAAAATATTTAAGAACGTTGGAGCAACATGATGAATTGGCTTTAAGCTAAGGATACAGCCAGCTCTCCTCATTTTTTTCCTTGTAACTTATCTTTGTTTACTTAACCTGTGAAAGGGAGATCCATAGGAAAATTTCTCACCTATCAACCCATTCTGGGAAAATGTAAGCATTTCTGTTCTTTGACCCTACTGTACTTGTGGAAAATCATCTTCCCCAATCAGCTTAAGCCTTGCCAGTTCAACATGGGAAGCTTCGTGAGGACTGTGATATTCCTGAAGTGTTCTAGAAACTGAGAGGCCATCCCTTGTTTCATCTCTCTGGCAATACAGCTCACATCCAGCTCTCAGTCCACCAAATTAAGACATTATCTTGTTTACTTTTTCTTTCCATGGTGCTCACATTTATCATCTTGAAAAACTCACACAAAAGGGAATATTCAAAGTCAACTCACAGATTGACGGATGTCAGTTGTTTACCTCAGGGACTCGGCTGAGTGGGTTTTACATTCACTAGTTGGATGCTTCAGGGGATCAGGGATCTGTCATGCTTTGGATCCTGAACAGAAGGCAGTATTTCTAGACACATCACATCATCAGGAGATTTCTATCTCAACAACAGATTACTGTAATATACTTGGTCATTAGAGCTTGTGCCGCTATAATGAATAAGACATGATTAATCTGAGCTATAAAAAGAAATAATAATAAAAATCATAATCTCATATTGATATGGAGCATTCTTTTAGGTTTCATTTTTTAAATTGCAAACAATTTCCACACACGCCCAACTATTTTATCTATACAAGGACCTTGGAAGGAAAGAAAGGTAATATCATTAATCAACGATTAACCTTTTATTGGTTAACAAATAAGAGATTTGTCCCAAGTCTCAGTTGATTGGTGGCCGAGTTAAAATAGAATCAGGTCCTGCTACCAATGGTTTCTTTTTCACTTGTCTGTGAACTTTACTCGCATTCAGTCACCACTGCCCTCATCATTCTGTTTTTTAGGGAATTCTTCTACCCTGTTAGCTACTGTAGATAGGAGAAAGCTCTAGTTAGGAAGATTGCAACCTAGTTAGGAGTTATCTGGGTTTCTTAGCCCTTGCAAGGTCTGAAGACACAGGAGAAGAAATGCGGCCAACCCTTCCCTGAGGTCCTGGTGCTCTGTCCTTCCTGCTGTCTGGAAGGACTCAAGAAGCCTGGCATGGAGGTAATTTAGCAGCCTGCTGTGTTCTCAAACAACAGCCCGTAAACAATGATTGGCCAATTTCATTCTAATCTTTTCAATTTTGCTCTAATTAAAATCAAGCTGCAGCTTTCAAACAGTTTAATTAAGGCTGATTGGGAGAACTGGGGAGGGGAGTGTCAAGTTTAAAGGAGGAGGAGAAGGAGATCAGGGCTTGGCGAGTCTCACACTGCCCTAGTGGGACTTGGGCACTTGGAGAGTGGTGTGTTTATAGAACTGACATAAAATAGATACACACATTGGCATGTAAGACCAGTAAATCTGTAAGTTCAGAAGTACGTTTAAAGGAAGAGAAGATGTGTTTTTCCAGTACAGAAACCATAGCTCGGCAGTGACCATCCAACCTGCTGCCCCAGAGTTCATGTGTTCACTCCACAGAAAATGACTCCTCTCCCCAGCAAGCTGATAGTGCATGCCATCCTTGGAAGCATCAGATTTCTTCATAGACTTCCCACGATCTACTTCACACCAAAAGAAATCCCTGTAGGCTGTCAACTGCTTCCATTATTCTAAAATTTTACTCTTTTTTGTAACATGCTAGGCCTTCTGGTACTGCATTTGCATGCATTTATATACGGCTACTTTTCTTTGCACTATTTTTCATTCCTTCCAGAGTTTCCAGATCTCTAGGCCCTCATGTTCAATCTACTCTACTTGAAACCCAGCTTTTCAATGTATTTCTTTTTAAAGATGCCACCCAAGTTGAACACCATCCAATGTGTTCCAAGCCACTGAGAGTGCATTTGAATGCAAGATCACCATTATCAACATTATCACCATTATCATGAGCCACTCTGTTTTCAGGAATGGGACTGGGTGTTTTCTACTTTTTAAATCAATAACCCAATCTTACAAATGCCAGAGTAGTCCATTGACTCATTATTCTTGCTGATATAAGGAAGCACTTGGTATGTGATTTTGGTATCAATCACTTATATGGACAGGGCTTATTTGCCAACCCCATATGCACAAGGGGAATGGTTATGGAACTTTGCTCTCAACAAAGGAATGAGGACAGAATGATAGTGTAAAGACCTCAAGAAGCATTAGGTGCTTCTACTTGTCCATTTGCACCACTACACTCACTATGAGAATTGCTTCCCCAGCTATTGGAGGTGCTGTTGGTTCAGCCTGGACTATAGAACAAATAGCATTGAAATGACAGTTTCCTTGTAGACCCATGTCCTGAAACAAAATTACTGTAAACAATCTATACAAGCACTGGAGGAGCAAATTTTTTAATACTGAGTTTTATATGTAATTACAGCAGTAGCTAAATGATGCACACCACAGATTTGCCCTATTTTATGGCTTGGAGAACTGAGGTTCAGATAACTTAAGCATCTTAGTCAAGAATATATAGCTAAATAAAAGGTGAAGATGGTCTATGCTCTGTTTCCTAGCTGTACTTCCTTTATTAATGCACTTGTTACTTTTAAAGATAAAAATATTTGTGACTAACAGTAATTTAATGGTTAACCAGTATTGCCTATTTCTTCCCAGTCCAAAGTGTTTGCATTTTCTTCCTTGATACCTGGATGGACAATCTCTCCTCTAGCACTTTCTGAATTAGTATAAGCATGTGGTTGAGTTCTGGCCAATGGAGTATGAACTCAGGCCCAGCCATAAGAACCTCCTATGCAATCCTTCATGCTCTCTTTTTTCCCTGTCTCCCAGGATCCACAAGAGGAATCTGAGGCCTGTGAGATGGCAGAGGTCAAAGGAGTCTTGGTATTGAATGCAGTGATGAAGTAATCTCCTCTAATCCCCCCAATAAATTATATTCGAGCAGGACATGAGCAAAAAAAGTACAGTGGCATCTCAGTTCATGAACTTAGTTCTTTTCCCAATTCAGGTCACAAATAAAATCAGATGGATAAAACCAAATTAAATTTCCCCACACAGTCGACTTTGAATCTCACCATTGAATTTGATGCAGTTCTCTTCCAATTTAGCTTATGGCAAGAATCATGGACATTAAGAATTAAGTTTGTGAACAGAGGCACTATATACATTGAGTCACTAAGGGTTGGGAACTGTTGCCTTGATTGATTGGTATCTTGATGGTATGAATTTATATTATTCTGTGTGGACAGAATAATTTTGACTCCTGATGATACTTCCCAGATTTGTAAGAATCCCTTTCAGTTACCTGATTTCATTGTCCAGAGTGTCAAACACCTATGTGACCAGTTTTCAGTTCAGCAATGTTCCTACATTGTTATGTGGACACCTCTCTCCCTGCTCTCACCATGCTTCCACCTGAGAAATGGTGTTGCTCTGAGTCCTTGGCTTGTGTGTCATGGGAGTTTGGTGTGTAAATTGTGCTTAGAGGGAAAGCACCTGTCACAGCTAAGGATTTATTTTGAAATAGATATCTATAACTACAAAATCAATGGACAGATTAACTCAGGGGACAGAGAAGGAGAGAAAGATGTAAATTTTAAGTGATAAATTTGATTGATGTATGAATTTCTAGAGAGTAGAACAAGTTGAACAGTCAGTCTTACAGACTGACTCTTCTTTCTTCCTTTTGACTGAATCTCCCTTCGTTTTCTCTTGTTTGGATTCCCCAGTGTACTATTTCTCCTATTTGCCTCTGAGATGTTCCTCACAGGTGAATAAACATTTAATTTGAAATGAACCAAATCTCTTTATGGTAAAAAAAAATTGGAAAAAGGACACTTATCCAGTCAGATTTACTAAAGAAAAAATGAGGCTCATAGATGCAAAACAACTTACATAAGATCACACATTTAGAAGCCTTGGAAATGTGATTTAAATCAAAGGAGTCTATTCTAGAGGCTGAAGTTTCAACCACTTGTTTTCTGCTCCATTTAATTCAGTACAGTAATTCTCAAATGATTCCAAACTCATATTATATCTTTATATCTGGCAGATGTGGTGCAGAAGACAGAAAGGTGAAGTAAGATGTATTCTTTGCCTGAAGTATCTCATCTTCAAGTGAAGACCAAAGACAGCTAAACAAACATACAATGTACAAAAGGAGTTCTAAGGTAGAACTGTGAAGAGAATGAAGGGAAATGTGGGTAATAGTCACTAACTTCTCATAGAAATCAAAAGACCTCATGAGGAGACCATGGTTAAATAAGTTTGTAAGATGAGAAGGAGCTCAGCCGTCAGAAATAATTGAAAGAGCTTTGTAAACAGAGGGAATGAGTCGGGCAGAGACCCAGGGCACCAAAAGGCCCTCAGTGGCTGGGCACATCTGAAGATGGCCACTGGGGTTGGAACATGGGAAAAACAGGAAGAAAGGTTGGAACACAATTGTTATCACAGAGTACTCATGGCCTATTTGCTAAAATACTGACTGGATGGATTTTAAAATGATTTTTATACTATAAAAAGTGAGTTTGAGTTTTGTTGTTTGGTACAGAGGACTTGCACCAACTCATATTGGAGAAGATAAAAATATATATGTGTTAAATGATGAAGGCAGGAAAAGACAGTAGAGGCTGCATTTTTGTTTGAAACAGGGTCTCACTAAGCAGTTCAGGCTGGCTTTGAACTCACTATGTAACCCAGGCTAGCCTTGAACTCAAGGTGATACTCCTGTTTCACCCTCCTGAGTGCTGGGATTATAGGCACACACCGGTACAGCCAGCAGTAGAGGCCAGATTTCATAGATTGTTCATAGGTACAGGTCATACAGCATAGACAAGGGTGGGGATGAAAAATGGGCAGGAGGTCCAGAACCTGAGGGCTAATCATACCAAGAAGCACAGCAAAAAACAGAGGAGACTCAGTAAGTGTAGGGGAAAACCTCATGAGTGCAGTGCAGCTAAGCTCTTACCACAGAGAGAAAACCTCAGCATACAGAATGAAGCCAAATAGGAAGTAGATATAATTCTTTGAGAATTTGAAAATAAATGTCAGAATTCTTTCCCCTGAAAGAAAAGACCTGTGTTCTCCTGATGCATCTCGGGCACACATTTCCAATTTTTCTTGAAGTTTTGATGCTTTAGTTGCAGAGCATGGTCATCCCATTTCTGAGGTGCTTCTATGACCTAGTGCATCATTGCTAATTCTCAAGAACTGTGGGGAAGGCAGGAAGTTAAGGAAGTCTGTGAGGAGGGAAATGCCTGATGTGAGAAACACTAAACAGGGAACTGATATCGATCCATGACAAAATCTATAAGTACTTTGAAAAGTGAACACACAGGAGAGGTCCCTAGGAGCTAGACTTGGTTTAAGAAGAAAATCTTATGTCAAAACAAATTCCATATATTTCCTTTACAAAGCAAGATGAAAAGGGGAGAAAACAAGAGCAGCATGCAAGAGAGAACATGAGGAAAGAGAAGAGAGAAAAAACAACCTCTGGAGGGAGCTTAGACAATGCTAAAAAGTTTAAGAATCAGGAGATGGAATAACAGTTTTCAGGTATCTAGACACCTGCTGTGAAGAAAGGACATTTAAACTTGTTCTGGAGAAGAAAACTCAGAATCAGGACCAATAAGTAAAGCTATGGACAGAAAGACTATTCAATTTCAAAAAGATCTTTACAGTGATTTAGGCTATTCAATGAAAATCCTAACAGCTGGAACAGTGTGACCACCCCCTGAGGGTTGGGGATGTGGTTGTCTGAAGTGGGCAGCAAAGGGGTGATTTAAAGTTTCCTTTAATTCCCAGATTCAGTCATCATTCAGTTCTGATCAGGTGTCTCTTGCACACCCTGGCCCTGTCTTTGCAGATCTGACCTCTGCTCTTACATGCCTACGTCCTGTGTTCTCAGATTTCATCATCCAGCCTGGCCACAATAAATATGTGGGCACCAAAATACATGTAACTCTACTGAGTCATTGCAGAGGCAAAAGAATATATGATCATCCTGGTATTGCATTTTTTCCGTGGAGTCCCACTTTGATGAGACTTTCTCAATGAGCCATGCCAACATTGAAGGACTTCATCAGCCTCTTTTCCTTTCCATGTCTTTATCATATCCACAATTGAAAATATACACTGAAGCTACTATCAAGGCAGTAACGTTTACCCCTGGTACTAGTAAGCCAACTCTGCAGCCTATGTTGAGGGATCATTAGGTGTTTACATGCCTCTAAAGATCCAGGAGAAGTTATTCCCCAAAGAATCTTCTTCCTGTCCCTTCTCCATCACTAGCGTGTCCCTAGGTGAGACCCAGTCTCTCCAAAGAAAATGAGAATTCTCCCCGGCAGGGCTGGTTCTGGACACCTCACCATTCTTCCATCAGAGCCTCCTCCTCAGCCAGGGAACTTTCTTCCTCACTCTGACATTCAGAGCTTGTTTGCTCTTTGCAGGAGGCAGGGGAACAGATACATTTCTGGGCCCTAGAGAGAAGCTGGAAGGATGCTAGAACCATGGAGAATTAAACAAGACAGAATAAAAAACAGGGTGGAGGAATCCTGCCAAATTTCTGCATCTTCTCCAAAAGAAGGCTTCCCCGGACCTGCTCTAGGAGCTATCCCTTCATATCCTGCAGCTGAAGACTCATTAACTTCCTCGTGTGAGCGCACAGCATGTAATGGATGTGGTGGCAAATGGGACTGTCCCAGAGCATGCGGCAATAAAAAGTCTCCATTTGTAATATTGCCCCCCCCCGAAAAAGGTTGTTTATATGAACTTAGAATTCTTCTGGATTTTTGAAACTTTTTCTTGAAATATAACATTTCCAAGTGTACATGGATGTTTTTAAATCAGCTCCTGCCTGATCATAACATCAGTGGCTGCACAGTTAATTAACACTGAATTTTTATAAGCTATTTCCAGAAAAGAAGTAAGATGTTACAGCTCAGAAATGGCATCAAGCATCCCTCACCAGTAGAGGACTCAGTCTACGGAAGTGGAGTGCACCCTGGTGGAGACACACCGTCCTTGGAAGCCAACACCCAACAAATTCCTCAGGAGTGTAGCTTCAGGAAAAGCCATCTGTAGCTTCCTCCCACACTGGCTTCCCCAGAGTGCAAGTGCAATGGGGCTTTCTGGTGGGAAAAGAGGACTATAAGGTCTTTAACTGGGACTAGCTACCTCCCACGCCCTTGAGGCCTATCTTCTACGTCCGAAAGGTCTGCTGAAATTCGAAGAGCTAGAAAGGCAAACACCGCAGGCAGGTACAGCTGAGAGCACCATTTTTCTCTCAGAACCCAGGCTCAGATGACTTGGATTAAATTATAATCATTTAATGATCAGGTACCCCTCCCAATGCCATGAGTTGATTTCTAGCTCTTCCCGCTTCCAGTTGGCCGACAACCTCTAAAACTCCATATCCTCATTCATAATCCGGTGTACAAACAGCATGCCTTTACAGAATTCTTAGCAGAGAGATGTTAAGTAGTGTATATGTGTGGCTTAGCCCTGGTGTGGCCCTCAGTGGCTTCCTGCATTTGAAGTGATTGCATCCTGAGGGTGTGAAAGCTGGTGAGCTGCGAGGAGGCCGGTCTGGCTCGGAAGGGGAGGGTCACCGGGACTTGAGCTGGAAAGGTGGATTCTCACCCGTGGCTCCGCCCTCTCTCCGCGGGTCCTGGCTGCTGTGATGTGAGTCGTTTTCTTCTTTTTTTTTAGTCTTTCTGAAATGTGCAATGTTTGCTTTTTTTTTTTTTTGCCATTTATTTTTATTTTATTAAAATACAAATGTCAATCAGACAGTTTCAAAACACCTTAACCATACAGAGTCAATGAATTAATACATCGCAAACTGTTTTCATAATGCTTTGGTATTGTACAAGGTGCATACATGATAAAATTTCTTTGAGTAATTCCCTATGGTTGCAGAATGCTGGACTGTGTTGGATTGTGGTGTTGAGTTCAAGCACCTAAAGTAGTTGAATGTCAATGGAGTGCCCACTTTTGACAGGTGTAGACACAGGAAGGGTTGTAGAAAGAAAAAATCATGATGTGTGTGTATAGACAGTACAGTTGGGATAGATAACGCTGTGCTTCTACATAATTCTATGATAGGCAAGATCTGCACTAACTGTGGTTGGACAGGATATTTTGTCGGCTTTTAGTGCTATGGTCATCCACTAGGTAAATAATTATTGAATTTTTGATATAATTCAGCTATAAAAAAACCTGTAAATATAGAGTCGTTTTCTTCTGCATGGCCTTCTGCTATGCTGTATCTGCTTTGGCACTGGTGAACCATGGGCTCAAAATTCTAAAACTGTGAAACTTTTAAATTGTGGGTGTTGGTGTTGTGTCTGAGTGATGACGACAAAGAGACTGAAGCCACACACAAAGTACTGCCCAAAATGCAAAATGCTGGGCACACAATGACTATTCGATGCCCATTAGCTATCATTATTTGTCTCATTAATCCTAGGCAATAGAGAGAGTTCTCAGCTTTTTTCTCTTTTTAAATCATTTATTATTTGTTTGTTTGTAGTTTGCTTATTTATCTGGTAAAGGGTGCAGTTACACAGTTCAGACTCTTAGTGTTCCTCCTGTCTCAGCTTCCGCAGCACTGAGATTACAGGCATGGACCACTATGCCTGGTTTTAGGATTGGCATGGCACGCAGTACCAGGGATCCAGCTTAGGTTCTTGCCCTTGCCAGGCAAGTGCTTAGACTGCCAAGGAATCTCCCTAGCCCAAAACTTTTTTTCTCTCTCTCTCTCTTTTTCTTTTATTGATACTAGGGATTGAACTCAGAACCTTGCTTTCACAAGGCAGATGTATGTGCCACTAAGCTGTCTTCCCAGCCCTACTTCTTGTCTATTAAATTAAACAGACATTTGACTAACTGTTTCTATCCTATCAGAACACCTCCTTAGTCTTTTTCTTTCCAGACTATGCTTCAATACCATGTATGGTTCATGTATTGAGACCCTGCTTACAAAAGGGTCTTGTCTGTTAGACACACCCACCCTCAAGTAGACAAGCCCTCTGGTCCCACCGCCTCCTCCTCCCCACACTCTGCTTTTTTGGCAGAGCTTGCTCTGAGCCTCCTGCTCACATAATCTGGTGGTCATCTCTGGTTGTTCCACTTGGGCCTGGGCTTATCACCTGAAGATACGGAAGGAGGTCTGAGAAAAGTGGGAGAGGGTAGGGTAGCTAAGGAAAGAGGATCAAAAGTGATTAAGATTATAGATGTAGCTATTATTCTTCCCCAAATGAATGTAATTATGTTGCACAAACGTGTACTAATAAAATGACTAGGCTAGTCATTCAGACAGAGAAGTAAAGCTTAGCTGTCTTTAGTTTGAGACAATGGAGGACTGGAATTCTCATCTCAGGCTAAGGCCCAAGCTTCCTGTGCTAGCTAGCTGGCCTGCCTCATCCTGGTTCCCATTATGGAGGGAATCAAAACCCTTTCAATTACTCCTCCAATGAGGTTCAGGCCTTGGCCCACAGAGATTGATTTCCTCCTCTGCATCCTTGGGGGCCCAGCTCCCTGAAGTCTAAGCCATGCCCCAAGCACCTATGGCATGGCCAGCACTCCTAGTTGCCCACCAAGTCTATGCCAAATAAAGAAAGCCCTTATCACGTGCCCTGCACTGTTCTAAACTCCATGCACTGAAATAATTTTCTTGTGGGAGAAGTGGGAAGTTCTGAGGTGAGAGAAATGTGGCAGAAGCCAAAAAAAGACAGAAAATTGAGAATCTCTGACCCAGAAAAAGCTCTTCCCTTAAAGAAAAAATATATATATATATATATGACTAGCCAATGTCCGTGTCTGCTATCTGTGTCGTGACCATTTCCAGATGCAGCCTTCCCTGCTGCTTTCTGCATGTATGTGCCTCTTAGTAGCAGTTCACTTCTGAATAAAATTAGTTATTTCTCCTGGCAGAAATTAATCCTTCTAGCTGGGCATGGTGGCGCATGCTTGTAATCCCAGCACTCGGGAGGCTGAGGTAGGAGGACTGTTGTGAGTTCGAGACCAGCCTGAGCTACAAAGTGAGCTTAAGGCCAGCCTGAACTGCATAGTGAGACCCTGTCTCAAAAAGACAAAAAAAAAAAAAAAAAGATATTAATCCTTCTTTTCTCTGTCTGACTGACTCAAGATCTCTCTACTCAATCTCATCTGAAAACAAATTGGATCTTGCCCTCTCCCCTTGGCCGTAGTAATCTGCGTGCTTGCTTCACATCTTGCACGTGTTTAGTTTTGCGTGTTCTTCCCACACACCACCATGGCAATCTTATCTCAAGCCAGCGAGGCTCTCCTGGGTGTGTCTTCCAAAAGATGGTAAAGTCTAGGGCCAGAGTGTGTCCTGGAGGAATTTCAGACTGGTGTCCTAAGACTCTATTCTGACTCAGCCACCTTGGACCACATCTATCCATCAGCCCTTAGGAATGTCCTTCCTTTCCCCAGTGCTCAAGACACTATGTTCCAGGGTATTTGGGGCTGTGTACACCATCACTCAACCAGGCTGTTGATTCTCCAGAAATCAGTAGGATCCTGTTTTTTCTATATATTGTTCACTCTTTTAGTGCCTAGAGAAATGCTTTCCACAAAAGACATGCCCCCTAAATACTTTGTAAGGGACTTAGCAAATGCATGATGTAGAAAGATTACCCTTAATTCAATTTTTTAAAGCATAAATGATGTTAGATTTTTATTTGAACTACTAGACTTACAGGACTTAAAGCACTATTTAATATTTTCTCACCAGGTGAGTCTTTATTATATTCCATTTTTGCAAAATAGAAATTGCAAGAATTGCCTTTGGCTGTGCGTATTCTAGGCACACAATTCTTTTTACTTTACTTTACTTACCCTTAATGCTGGAAAATGGCATGCCCTTCTATGGTAGGGCTTTTTGAAATTGCACCCTAGGAAAAAATTCAGTGTTTGAGAGACATTTTAGGAATTTTGGAGAAGCAAGATAAGAACACACAAGGGGAGGCACAGCCATGCGCTTCTTGGCATTCCTATCAGATGCCAGGTACTGGCTGCTCTGCTCCTAAGCCGCACCTGTGCTCCTCTGTGTGCCTGGCCATTCCACTGGCTTCAGCTGGCAGTGTCCGGCTACCCAAAAGGTTCATCCTGTACACCGACTTTGATTCCAGCCCACAGATTATTTTGTGCAGAACAATCTAGCACTTTCTCCAAATGAATTTATCTGCAAGCTCCATCAGATCAGGAACTATATCTACCTTGTTCATGATTTATTTCCAGAATCTAGAAAAATAGTGAGAAGTGTCTTTCAAAATTACTTGTTGAATGGATGAATGAGTGAAGGTACTTGTGTATCTGAATTTATTTGTTTTGTGTGTGTGCTTTTTTCTGCCTTTTGTGCCAAGGAAGCAGAGCATTTTTTCATTCCAGTCTTTGTGCATCTTATGTCACAGGGACAGTACGTAGTTCTGAAATGCTTAGTATGCTCCCATACCCAAAATGGACACAGGGTTCAGCATGTAGAAGCCGGAATTCATCCTTCAAACAGTGCTGGAATGAAGTACTTTTTTTCAGCACTGAGAATAGAATCCAGGGTCCAGGTATTGAGCTACATTCTCTGCACTTCTTCTTTTTTTTTTATTTATATTGAGGCAAGGTTTTGCTGTGTAACTCAGGCTGGACTAGAATTTGACACTCTCTTGCCTCAGCCTTCCATGTGCAGAGAATACAGACATAAGCCCCTATGCCTTGATGGAATGTAATTCCTGAGTGAAGGGCTAAGGTACCTTCAACTGGGCCTATAATCTCAGTTATTATATTTATATGTCAAGGTGGCTGTGCATCAAGCCAGTACTAGACTCTTGGTCAAAGCAACTTCTTACTATTTTGTTCTATCCCTCTGACAAAGAGTGCCTGTGAACTGCAGCCTTTGCTTTGTCACACTGCCTCAAGTTTTGCTTTAATTTGAACTGCAACACTACTCTACATACTGTTCCTTAACTCCATGCAGCCAAAAGGTAAACCCAGTGAGAGGCTAGGAAATTAACCATGTTATCAGGTTCTGTTCCTTTCTTTAGAAAAGCTAAGCTCTCCTGCCTGACTCAACCACCTGAGAACCCTGGTTTCCCTGGTGGATCTCTGTAGCTGCATGATAACAGCCTGCATCTAGCCCAGAGGCTATAGGAACACCTCAGAAATCACTGGGATTTACCTCAGCAGACCCGGGTTGGTTTTGGTTGCCTTTTATTTATGTGGATTGTGATCTCTTAATTGGAGATGGTGCCTCTCCCAGGGTTCGCTGTTTATCCAAATCAGTATTTGTTAGTTGGGCAGACGTGGTTGGGATGACAAATCAGCTCTGGAGCTCCTCCTGTGATTGCTTCCACAGCTGCTTTCTGCTTTCTCACCTCCAGATCTCCCTGGGGGTACCCACAGGCTGCTTCTAGGTCTTGCAGCCATTTTTGCTTTTAAATTTTTCTCCCGCTGCTGTTAACTATTCTTATGACTTCATGTGCCTTGGTACTAAATTTAACCTCCCTTGACTACTGTTCTTCATCTGTAAGATCTTCTGTACATTTTCTCACTAGCACAAATGCATTGTGGGGGAAAGCTGCTTTCCCATAATGCCTCTCTCCTCCCTTCTGGCTACTTAGGCACCTTGCTTATCTCCAGATTAATGCAGTCAAATGCAGTGCTCCTCAAGCTTTGGTGCCTCCTGATGCACCCCAGGATCTTTTTCAAATGCAGATTCAGATTCTGGTGCTGCCCTTCTAAGGGGCATAAGAAGCTCTTGGCCCATGCTGATGGGCTGCTCCCCAGACCAAACACTGCCAACAAGAGGCTTCTCATTCTCCTTTTCATTTCTCATTCTCTTCACATCTAAATTATCACCAAATCTTGGTTTTTGTCCTCACTATTACCAGGCGGATTGTTCTTCCTCAACTTTACTGCTGTGGCACCTGCTAAAAAGTTCTTTCTTCTTAACTTCATTCATTCACTGCATCACCTGATTTTTATCTCCTCTTACCCTATACCTTCTTGGTTTTCAGCTTTGGCTCTACTTTGGTTCTAGATATTTGCAAACTTTGTCCAGAACACAAAGTTCCTTTCTTTTTTCAGCAAAGAGAGCTATTTAATTTTTTGTTTTGTTTTCCCAAGTGACTTCTAATGTCCTAGAAGAGGTTTGTAGAAATGGAGGTAGTAATCATGCAGGTCAATATTTTGGAACTATACCTGGGTTCCTCCCAACTGGCATGTTGTATTTCCTGTTCTGTATGATCTCTAACTTTCTCTCTTTAATTTATTCTTTCCAAGTTTTAAGTGTTTTATCATAGTGACTTGGATTTTTTCCAATACTGTGATTATCTCTCTATTAAAACCTTAATACAAAAAGAAATTTAGCAAAAAAAAAAAGAAAGAAACAGACTGCTCATTACTTTGATTTGTAGCAAAGAGAGAATGGAACGTTACTGCTAGAGTGTTTCAAGAACCCGTATTTATATTTGTATCAGCTCAATTTAGGGCCCTGATTAGGGTGCGCATTATGATGAAGATGCACTTACCAGGCAAGGGGAGGTGGCATGGTCGTGAGTAATGAGCAGGAGCCTTCAAGTCAGGAGCCCTGAGTGCTATTTCTGGCTGGAACTGGCTACCTCTCTGACCTTGAATAACTCTGCTTCACTGACAGACCCTAAGAGACCCCATCTGTCTCACAGAACAGCCATGAGAGGTTGCTCACTCAAGTGTTCGGTACAGCAGGGGCTATGGAATGGAGCAAAGGAGGGGACACTTGGGGGCCCCAAGTGGAATTGGAGGCAACTTATAGCTGCACTTCTAGCTTTTCCCATTAGCCTATTAAGAAAAGTGTCTGAGTAATGGGCTGATTACTCAGACCTTGGTCAGGCATGACATGCTGAAGAATTGATGGATGGAATTCTGGCAGCAATGGTCAGTTCTGGAGGAATGCCTAAGGACTGATGCCGCTTGGTAATCCCTTACTTTGGCAGCAAGAGCGTGGCCTCAGCCACTCTTTATGCACTGGAAATATCTTACTCCTTCTGGTAGCCACTGCAGCCAGTAGGAATAGTCTCTAGAGAAGGTTTAATCCTTCTCCAATTGAGATCCTCTCCCAAAAAAAGAGCTACATTGAGGGCAAAGGTTAACATGCTTTAAAAAGGTAAGCAAAAGAACAATTTCCCCCTTCTAATAAAGGTTGCCAAGGCTAAGCACTCAGCAGACATTATAACAAAGATGGTATGCATGGTTCCCATTTTATTGCCACACTCATGTAAGTTAATATTTACTGAGGGTGATCTAATAATATCAGGTAGTATTTATTAAGCATTGTTCTAAGTACCACACATAAACTAACTCAGCCTATGTGTACACTGACACTATAGGTGGACACCATTAATTGTCCTCGCTTTACAAAGAAGGAAATTGGGAAACCATGAGTTTAAGTATTTTTCAAATATTCTACAGCTAATAATAATCAGTAGCTGCAGGATTAGAACCAAGATCACCATCAAGCTCTGTTCTTCAGCCTTGTCCATCTATAAGAAGACAAATCTATAGTAAAGTGAGTGAAGTTCATGAAGGCCCATGTGTAGTGAGACTGGAATTATCTAGAATGGCTAGTTATTGTAAAGGAAACACACTTTCTGATATCAAAATAAGAATGGGTAAAATTTAAGGTTTCATACCAGAACCTTACTGGGCAAGAGGTGTGATTTTATTATTAGCTAGATCAGAAAGAGAATCTTGCTTCTGTTGTGTGAGAGAGTTTCAGAAGATGCTATTCTGGCCCCAACATCTTTGGAAACTCTTAATGTTTCCCATCTCAGCACATGCCCCCTTTTATGTGGAAATACCATGCACATAACACTTGATTCCTTTGTACCAAGAGCTTCCTTAAAGAAATAAATTTAAGACTTATTCTTTCAGAGACCAAATATTTCTCCACAAAGCATTCCTGGTACTCTGAGTAAGCTTTTACTCTATCTGTTTTTTTGGATAGTAGGAGAAAATTTGGGGAATGACTCAGTGTATGTTACCAGTTTTCTATGACCTGCTTTTAGTCCATGGAAGGCAAAGTTCTGAACTTGCCAAACAATTGCTATAGAGATGAAATTAATGAAGATTAGAGAAAACTCCTTGTGGGATAATTTAAATCCTTATAAGAATGGATGAAGCAGCCATTTTGCTTAATCACTAAAAGCAAAACTCCCAGAATGCTCCTGGAGCAGTGGTATGTGACTATTTGCTTCTCGCCCCAGTGGAAGGGCACAAATCAGAATACTGCATTCTTGTCAGAATGACTGGTTACTGTTGCCTCAAGTGCAGGTTCATGTGTAATAGCTGACCCCAGAGAAACTGAGTGCCGCATTGGAAGAACTTGGCACATTAAATGATCAGAAAACCATTACCAAGTGATTGAGCAGTCGATGGTGCAGAAGTGATCATTGATACCCACCCTGAGTCAGCCCTGAGCTGCTTCCCAAGCAGTAACCAGCTGCCAGGGTTCCCAGACACTCGACTCAGTCTGGGAAAACAATCCACAGAGGGGAGAAGTCTTCAAAGGGCTTTCTGTCACCCTCTGAAGTAAGTAGATTCCAAATAGTAGATGTTAGAGTCCTAATCTGGCCTCAGTTCCAATACACTCAAAAAAAATAGTTTGGTGGTAATATTGCTTCTGTGAGAGCTGGAGTGAACCAACTTGTCCAAGGTAAATTTAATCTTATTTTATTATACTGGAAGGATTTTCTGCTTAAACACATCACAGAATGCATTTTCTGATTTTTCTTTTTGAAGAGGAGGAAAAAAAATCTTATTAACCAAAATTTACCTTGTACAAAGTTTGTGGGATATAACTATAGGTTTACTGAAAGCTGAGTCAATCTCTGCTCCATATTGCTTCTTACCTGCTTTCACCTGAGCAGGTGTTAAATGCTCCCAGCCTGCGCTAGGCACTCTCTGCTTCAGTAATTCTATATGAGTTTCATTGTAGTTTTTGGAGAAAGAGAAGAACTAGAGCCACTGAAGCACAGTGTGAACTGCGTTGCCTTCTAGGACCTGACAGTAATCAAACATAGTGGAAAAGAAAAGGCCAGAAAGGAAAGTCAGGCAGACTCTTCGCAAGTTTGATGTGTGCTTTGCCCTGTGAGGTACTGACCCCTCATACACAATCTT
Source organism: Ctenomys sociabilis (assembly GCA_004027165.1). Taxonomy (NCBI): domain Eukaryota; kingdom Metazoa; phylum Chordata; class Mammalia; order Rodentia; family Ctenomyidae; genus Ctenomys; species Ctenomys sociabilis. The sequence continues at coordinate 222,573 of PVKA01000025.1, read as the reverse complement.
CCTTTCTGTCTGCATCCACCTGCAGGAATTCTAAACCAGATGAGTAGCCTCTAGAAAACTGTTCGTCTTATCATTCAAGCATCTTCCACTCAGGGAAACTCCCAAACCTTATTTCAGCCCCATACTAGCCTAAACAGGTTTCATGGGTACTGTAGACAGTAAAAATGCTCTTTATTTTAAGAACTCAGATTCTAAAGGTTCATTTGTTAAGAGTTAATGCGAATTATTAGCTGTGTGCTCTTCCACAAGTTTCACAAGTCCTCTGGCCTTCAGATTCCTCATTAGCAAAAAGAGAATAACTATTCTTCCAACAAAGGGCTATTGGAAGAATTAAATGAGGTAATTTGCATAAGCCACACAAGTCTACCAAGAGATCCAAAACCAGGATCTCGGCGGGACATGCCAAGATGTTAACAATAGCCATCGCTCTGTGCTAAAAAGAATGGGTGATTTTTTAATTTTCATTTCTTTTTGTGTCTTTTTATGTTTTCTCCAGTTTTCTGCTTTAGAAACTAATTTATAATTAAACAGGAAATGTCCTTGGAAAGAGACAAAAAGGTACTGAAGTTCAAGTTATATTTAAATACCTAACTCATCCAGATAAGGTAAAAAAAAAAGGGGGAGGTAGACGACAAATGGGCGTGTAGGCAAAGGGATTAAGGTGATGTTTGAGATTTGGTGTACATTTGGGAGACCCTGAGGCTTGCTGGGTCACACAGGCTAAGGATCTGGAGGAACTTTCCACTGTTGGGGTGCTGATCCAGTATTCAGGAACATGTGCCTGGCTTAGCCTACACCAGAGAGGTAAGGCAGGATTCACATGTTTGACTTTCAGCTCTGAGGCTCTCAGAAATGAGCCTAAGGATCCAGGAAGGTAGAGCCCACATCCTTGCACAAGACCAGCTGAGCTTGTGGCATGGGCAAGGGTGAGAGAGGCCCAGCCCTGACCCTATGGACCTCCCTGGGCCTAGAAAGCAGGTGCTGGAGCTTCCCTTCCTTCATTTGCATGTCTAAGTAATTACAACTCATAAAAATATCTAACCCATTAGTTAAAATCCAGCCTCAGCGTTTGACTCTGACCTCCTATGGCAGCACAGGCCACACACTGACTCCAGGCCTCCTGAATTGTCCTCAATTTATAAGCAGCACAACCTATAAATAGAAACCATTTTGCTAAGTTCCCCAGGAGGCATCAGGGAGTTTTTCACTTGTATGTGTCTTTGTCTTTCTTTTTTTAAAACACCAACATGGCAGGCTTCTCTCCCCTGCCTGGTGTTCCTCAGGCTTTCAGCTGTAGTTCAGTTTGGGGGCATCCTGCCTAGCTTGGCCCTGGAGGAGTTGGGACACACAGGCAGGGCCTGCCCAGCTTGGCTTCTGAGGGAAGCACCTGTCTCACCAGCTGGGGAAGAGCACACTCACCTGTAGATCCTGTACCTGGTGGTGAACCCCTGGCGGTACCGCTCCATGAAGTCAGCATACTCCTGAGCACGGTGGAAGGGGCCCCGGTCTGTGAGCAGCCAGTCCAGGGGTGGCTGACCGGCTGAGGAGGCATGCTGCTCAAGAACTCCTGCAGCGGCTACTGTGGCTGAGACAGCCAGCACCCAACCAGGCAGGGCCAGTGCCAGCAGGGCTGCCCATGGGGCCACTGCCAGCCGAAGCCCTCTAAGCTGAGTGCCACACTGCCACCTCATGCTTCCCCCAGGCAGTTGGTTTCTTCATTCTCTTGCCACGCTCTCTGCCTCAGTGCTGCTCCTCCAGGGCTCCAGAACTGGAAAAGTCCAAAAGGAGATGTCAGCCAGGCATCCTGGTCTTATCCTACAGTCCTCTCTGTGGTGTAGACAAAACAGGGTGGGGCCCCTTGGAAATCCTTTATCCTGGTCACATAACATGGTCCTGGGTATTGACCTGGCACTCAAGGCACATAAATTTTATTTATTTCTTTAAGAAATCTTTGAGGCAGCATTAACATTTGACAGGTAAGAAGGTAGAGATTAAAGAGATTAAGACAGGTGCTTGAGTTCCCTTAGCTATCAAGCAGTAAAACCAGAACTTGAACTGGGAGTGTTTGTCTCTTGACTTTTATGCTATATTGCTTTCCTACATTGACTCACTCAACACCATGTATTTCTGTTTCTCTTAGAACCTTTCTATATGCTTCCATAATCCCACAGAATAAGCACTGTCCCTAGGAGCTTACATTAAAGCAAGTAGCTGCCCAATTTTCCTATAGAGCATTATAGAGCAGAAAAGTAGTCAAATCCCTGCTGTTGCTATAAATCTGGGTAGACTTGGGCAAATTGGTTCTCTCTCCAAGTTTAGAGTAGGTTCGGAAAAAATAGAAAAGCTAGGACAGTGTCTATGACCTCTGCTGTGTCAGACATCAATCCATACTCTACTGAAGACATGTGATCATCAGAGCAGAAGTCAGAAGAGCAGGATTTCCTCTGGACTCTTTCCTCACTATGTAGCCTCAAAGCTCCATCAGGTTGGGCCATGCCTCACTCTTGAGTCCTCTATCCTACCTAGAGGAGGCTTTCAGATACTCTTTCTGAATGAATGGATGAGTGCATGAACACCCTGCATACTGAGTCAGAGAATAGGTGCCAGGAAAGGAGTGTGGTCTTCACAACTCCTCACTACCTATGACACACCACAGGTCTCTGATTTCACATACCTGCACTTTGTCTAAAGCTAGTCACCTTTATCACCCTCTATGCCAATGTAAGGCATTGTTCAATATGGTGGGGCTTCCTGGAATTATAACCATCTCAGTTTTTAATTTCTAGCACATGCTGTTAAGATCATGCCCATGACCCCTGAGCAGATCTCAGCAGTGTGTGCCAGAGTGACTCCAGTCCCCAACACCTGAAAGTCATGGCTGAGGACTTTCTTAGGCTGCAAGAAAGTACAGAAATAGGCTCCCACGGCACAAGACAAGGATGTTAACTCCTTGGCCCTTCAAGACCTCTGTAGCCATGGGCAAAGTGGGTCTCAGAACCTGATTCATGCTCACTTCCCAAGTTCCTGGGGGCACTTGTGGAAGTTTTCAACTCAAAGAACCTCCAGACTTTCCAGGCATCAAGCAGAACTCTAAAGGGGCTACCCAAAGGCAAGAACCAAATGAACCATGGCATGACCAGCCTCAGAGTTGCCCTGAATCAGAGACTGAGCTGTGCAGGTTGCTCAGTCCTCATGCAGGTTGCTCTCTTGAGTCCATGCTCGAGAGGGTGCAGGCACAGAAGCTTGAGTGGTAGGAGGATCAGTTGTTCCTCCCTTCCAGCTGGTAGCTGTTGACACCTACTCCATGCTGGGTGACTCTTTGGAGATGCCTCAGTTTGCATGATAAATTTGTTATACAGGAAGTATTATTCAAAGTTTCTATTTCAGTAGGACCCAGAGATATTGAGCTGGGAAAACAGAAGTAACATATAAAGGTAAATCATGTTCATACTTTGCCAAAGACCACTGTGCTGCCTGAGCCGCTACAGGAGTAAGACAGACCCTCATCTAATGAACTGGCTGAAAGGAGGCTGAAAGAAAAGTCATGAGCCATTACTCACCCTCTTGAATCTTAGAACATGATAAAATTCTCATAATCAAAGTAGGCAGTTTTGGCTCACAAAGTGTACCTTATACATAAGAGCAGTATATAAAAAAAGAAGTATGACAGACTAATTGGGTAGAGATGGAATATATTGTATATGATATTGGGAACTTAGTTCCCTTGAATTAAAAAAAGTAAAATTAAATACAAAAAATGAAATCATAGAAATAAGAAACATACCCATGTGTTTCATAACAAGCATGCATCACTGGGTGGAAAGTGATTTAAAACCAAGAAGAGGATTCATCCTTGCACACAGGACAAGGCATTTTTATATGGCTTCTCTCTGATGAAGAAGCTCAGAGTACTTCTTATTTAATCATTCACTTATTCATCTATTGAAGAAACATAAATTGAGGTCTCCTAAGGGCCAGAAACTATGTGAGGCATTGACAGTACAAAAGCACACACCTGTTATATTGACTGAAATGCTATCATTCGTGATTAATTCCTCTTACACAACACTGCTGTATTTTTGTAGACATTGATGGAGGGTAAAGAAGAGTCATCCTCTGGAAGATTATGGCTACTTGCACCCAAGGACAAGGCAGCAAACACAGCCTAGTGCTTGGTCATGGGCAGAGAACATGTGGAAAGAAGTGCCTCGGCAGGCACCGTGTCTTCCCCTGCACACCCTGCTCGACCCCTCTCCTTGAGTGCGGGCAGCATTAGTGAGTAGGAGAAGGTAACACCTGGAGATCAGGAACTTGGTGATGACTTTGGGTAAAGCCCTGCTGAATGCGCACTGTGATGAAAGTGAAGATAAATAACTGTTCCTGCTGCTGGCTGTGAGAGTTGCTATACATGCCAATGTCCTGGGAGGTGCTGGCTTAATCGGGTCAGCCTTCAGAAGGCAGTGAGTGTCACACAGTAAGCTCCAGTTGAGACACAGGACAGCAAGCAATTGTGTTGTGAGCGCCTTTTTGGGTCCATGTGGTAAGGCATGGTAGATGACTTCTAGCTACAGAAACCAATTCCCTAGCAGGAAAAATGGTACTACAGTCACACAACTATGATGAAAGCAAATTGGCCAGCAACCCTATGAGCCTGGAAGAGGGCCCTCAGCACCTCATGGCAGCTGGTTCCCTGTCACCCCTTTATTTCATTATGGTAGGACACTGCACAAAGGAACCAAGCCACTTGTGTTCCAGCTTTTCCCAACCCACCCTGAGAAACTGTGAGACCATAAACAGTATTGTTCTGTGTGCTCAAGTCTGTGGAGATTTGTTGCACAGCAATAGAAAATTAAGGCACACTCATTAAAAACAACTCAATAGATTCTCTCCCATTCTGTCCAGGCCTAGGGTGCGGAGGGCTCTTCATGCTCACCGAGGAAGATGAGCTGTAATTCTCCGGGTGAGAAGAAGCAGCTAGCACTGCAGTTGCTTGAGCAGAGGGACCGTAATCCTCTCCCCACGTGATGCTCACACCACACCCTCCCTACCAAGTCATGAATCCCTTCTAAGTCAGAATACATGCTGGGCTTCAGCATCCCTCCACACCACTGTCCTACAACACGTTTGATGCATCGATTCTATGCCATTCATCATTGGGTCACTATGAGCCAGGAGCAACATGTGGCCTTTCCTGGCCACTTCCTGTCTTGCCTTGGTGCTGTCATGAAAGGTGGCAAGCCAGGGCTCCTAAGGACAGGTGACAGCACGCAAGTGAAAGAGCTGTGTGCTCTAGGCAGGCAGGGAGCTATATTAAGTGTGCTGCTTGCCACGCTTTGTTTGTAATTATGCGTTTTCAGAGCTCACAATGTGCTGGAACCTGCCTGGTTATAGGAATATCAGCTTTAGAATCAAATAGTTTTGATTGCTGGCCCAAGTCTGCTGAGCACAGCAGGAATGCCTGAATTCAGTGCTCGCTGCTCCTCTCAAAAACCTGGCCTTGGAATCACACGCTTTCTGCTTCATTGCTTTTCCTCAGGATCTGAAGACATATTGACTAAAAAAAAGCCTCATTTTCAGAAAGAAGTCTTAAACAGGTTTAAAAACTTTCTTTCAAAAAAATTCCCTATAACATGTTCCTCCACCTTAAAAGGAAAAAAGAAAAGACAAAATAATTGCTGTGTTGACAGTCGTATGAAAATCAGGTTTTGAAGAGAAATGGCTTTTGACCACTTCTTGTACATTCTTCACAATAATATCAGTAGGAACTTTTGGCTGCAACCTGTCAAGCAAATTTTAACTGTCTACATTCTCACAACTACTGGTCATCGCGCTAAAATTCAGGAGGAAAAAGCGATTAGCATCTTCCTCTTTCTCTTCTCATCCTAAAGCTGACTGTACAAGTAAACCTCCACATTACCATTTGTCTACTAATGCACAGGCAAGCACACGCCCTGATGAAAAATATTATAAATTCACCTGGGAATGCCAAATGGTTTTCTTTGCCTTCACCATACTTTAGGGAATTTTCCACCTAGACAAATAATAAATTGGCTTTGCATCAAAGGTATAAGTAAAACACGCTGTGGGTTTTCCTTGGCTGACTGCTTCAGCTCAAATCTGTTCTTTAAACCACAAATTAAATGGGTCACAGTTGTGTCAGTAGAGAACAGCAAGGACAGCGGAGGTCATGTGAGAAGTAGGCAGTGATATCTTCAAAATGGTCGTGCTTTTCTGAATTATGTCTCCACTGCCGTGAGGTTGTTACACAGTTGGGGGGGGGGTGTTCTTTTGCATCCTCCTACTATTTTCAATCTCTACTTACACTTGGTATGGCAAAAGCAGCTAGGGCTCAGGGCATCAGCTACTACTGTACTAAGTCTTGGCAAACAAGGTAGACATGGAGGTTGAGAGAAGAAGAAGGCGTTATTTCCCTGAGGAATCAAGTATTCGGCTAAGCTATGGGTGTGAGAGTATGCTTATAACCAATGAAATGATTAACGTTTATTTTTAATCAATAAATACTGTCATAAATCACTTACTATGTGGGTAATAATTACCACTTATGAAGCACATATAATAATATTACCCCTTTGAGCAAGTAGGAGCACAGAGCCTGGCTTTGGGAAGTCATACTTTGATAGCAGACCCAGGTCTATCTCCTCTTCCCTCCACATGCTACATTACTTATTATGAAAATGGCGTTTTGTTACCTATAAGTTGATACCCTTAGGCAAGCAACTTCCCTCTTGAACCCTCTCTTCACTTATCAGTAAAACAATTTAGGAGGTGAGATGGTACCCAGGATCCTGCCTAATGCTGAAGTTCCATAACTCTGTGCAAATATAATATGTATGTGGCATTAGGGTTTCAGTCTCCTTTGGAAGCCAACTCTGTGTTTCAGAGAGTGAAGCATAAGAGAAGTGAGGTATGAAGCAGAAATTTTTGCCTTCCTAGAGCAGTGACATTCATAAAGTGATTAGGCAGTGACATTAAATAAGTTTTCAAGCCATTTAAGTGGTTAATTGACCAGCTCTATTGAGGAGATGTTTTCTTGAGTAAATCTGAGGATGTTTATGTTGTAAAAAAAAAACCATGAGAATGTTACTTGTTCTTGTCATCTGCATGCACAACCTTTTCCTAGGAAGACAGAATAGATATAAATGATAGGACACAGTGAAGATCCAGCGTAGATGTGGGGTGTCACCAGCTCAGATGCATGATCGGGTCCTTGCCCTTGTGGGACTGGTCTGCCACTGCCAATGGACCGTGGCACGTTCCCCCTGACAGTTCCATCTGGTTGCACTCCACCAAGCACCATCAGCTCCCATCCCCCCTTACGTGAACCCAGGCAGGCATGGCACTTCTGTGGCCACTGCCATCCTCAGGTCCCATGATGTGACCTTTAGCTTCACTGCTGGGACTGGCATGGAACCAGCAAGCTGCATCTGGTATATTTATTACTCCACTGTACTCAGGAAATGACTTAAAATTGGTGAGACTATGAATAGCCTCACTGCATAGAATCAGGGCAACAATATTGATGATTATTTATGCAAAGACAAATGCAAATCATAATTACTGTTTACTACTTGTTCTTACGTTAATTTGAGACCTTTTAGAGGGGAGGCTCAGAGAGGCAAAGGGCTCTCTGGAGGCTGCTCCATGAGCCAGAAGAATTAGGGCTCCAGTATTCTGAATCTGAGGCCAATGATTCAGCTTTGCTTATTTTCATTTGCCTTTATACATCAAATATACAATCAGTGTTAAGTAGTGTCTATCTGCAGGGACTCCTCTCAGTGGTAAGAACAAATCTGGTGGACAGGATGCATGAGAGCCTTGCCATCACGAGGCAGAAATGGCACACAGACCTTGAGGATCCTTGAAGATGCTTAAAACATTCCAGGTACTGTCTGAATTGCTTTTCATTCATTGCTAGGACAAAAAAAACAGACATCTAAAGTGAAGGAAAGAAAGGTTTATTTAGCTCACAGATTGTGGAGGTTTCAGTCCATACTCTGCTGGCTCCAAGGCAGAGTGACACATGGAAGAGGGCAGTAGTTAAAGGCAGCAGAAAAGAAAAAAGCAAAGGGACAGGCAGCAGCTGCGGCTCCCCTCTTCATATTATAGGCAGGCTCCCCTGGGTGGGGGTGTAGAACTCACACAATGTCCGTGCCTTCCTCTTGAGCAGGATGAGGATGTTTACAAATTAAGAATCCTGGCTCCCTGCTGAGTCACTTAATTAAACTTTTAAACTTCTCAATTTGACACAATGCATCAACCACTACACCTAGAAAATGCACTTACACCGGCAGCTCTAGTGACATTAGATCTCCTGGGCTCTATTCCATGTGAGTTCCAAATTTATATGTTTCTCTAGGTGATAACCAGCCCCTTGCTTGGGAAGGACAGTCATCTGTCACTATCTAAGTCTTCACACTAGTCTACCAGGTATCCTTGGCCTTGTCTTGGCCAGACAATCTAACTGACAGGCTGGCCCAGCCCCCTGAAGGATGAAGCTAGGGCCAGAGGATGAAGAACAGGGACACCTCTTTGCTCCAGACCCTCGCATGGGGTCAAGGGGTCTGCAGAACATAAGGATGGCACTGCTAATCAAACAGAACCTTAAAATAAAAAACATTACACATTCCCAGGCCTTCCAAACCTCATCTCCATGCAGATCAAAGCACTTCTTCAAAATTCTATCCATCACGTTCCTTCTTACAAATGCCAGCAAACCCTGTGGCCCAAGGACCCATCTGTTTCACTCTCCCGGACCTCCCCATCAGCTGCTCCAAATCGGAGTAGTGATAGTATTCCTGCTACTTTACAGAGTTGTTGGGATTAAATGAGGTAATATTTGTAAAGTTCTTGAAAAGATGAACTCAAAACTTTTATAAGTAAATGGAAGCAACTAGAGACCGTGCTCCTAGGGCAACTAGAGACGATGAGATAAATTAGACCCACATGTTTAAACATCATATTGCCTTCCTAGTATCAGAACCTGAAAGGGTGATTAAGATCCAAAAGTTACAATAGACTCTATAAAGGAAAGAAAGTATTCAAAGGGAAGGGCCAATTGGGATGAGGATGAATTTCTATCATTTTGTTCAGTGAAATGCTGTATTGTTTCTATTTTTTTTTAAATAATTTTTGTATTCTCTTTACAACTAAAAGACATTTAAAAACAAAAGTTTCCGGCCTGTGATGAATATTGCTTGAGTGCAGGAGTGTGTTCACTGCTACTTTTCCCACCATGCCAACACAGGTTGTCAAATGACATAGGACCTTCAGTCATAACCTCACCCAATAGTGGAATTTTCTGTTTGTTACTGATGTTAGTTACAGTTGAGAAAATTGAAGCCTGTGAGGTAAAGACACACCATGCCCTCATGAGTGAGGGCCCCTGAAGGTCTCTCCAAGAGACCTCACTGGTCCTCCACAGTAAACGCCTGTGGCAGTGGGAGCAATTCAGGACCCTTTTCCTTCATTCTGTGGTCACTTGATTCCCCAGAAGTCTGACTCTGGGGCTTGCAATTGTCCTCACCTCTGCCATTCTTCTCTGTGTCTACAACTGCCCATCACATCTGTCAGACTCCTTTTTTCTCCAAGGAGCCTTTCAAAGTCATACTCAGTGTTGATATGGTTATTGTCTCCTTCTGGTCCCTGACTATTTTCCACCAGGAAGTAACCTGGCCACAGATTTCCAATAACCAAGGGCGTTTATGTGGCAGTTGGCGTGGGAGGAGGCAAGGAATGAAACTGAAATAGGGAAGAAGGAAAGAAGAATATGATAAACCTTAGATTGGAATACATTGAGATTTTTTAAACTCTCCAGAAATTTTCGTACCACTAGCAATCGAGTCACCCATAAAAATCCCCTTCACGTTGTACAATAGGTGGGAACACATGGCTATATGAGTACAATGAGTTATTTCAGGTCTAGCCACTGGTTTAGAATGAAACTGGGGCTAAAGTTTGGTCCCTCAGTGGTAAGCCTCAAGCATGTTCTTTCTGTTTCATGTATGCCTGTGGAAGACATAAAACTCGAGTTGTAGTGCTACCACTACAATCATCGCTGATATGTTAGATATTTATTATTATGTTCCAGACACTGACTTAAATATTTTCCTTGCATTAACTCATGTAATGCTCACAAAATTCTACGAAGTTGACATTGTTGCCCTCCCTGACTTAAGGATGGCTCCACCTATGATTTGTTTTTAATTTATTTTTATCAGCACATGTTAGCAGTACAAATGGTCACATTCCTCTTGAGGCATTGCTACATGCACTCAACACGTCTCAATTCTTTTTTTCATCCCTTTCCTTTCTCTTCCTATTTACACAAAATTTATCTCCATATTCCCTATTATCTATCTTTTATTTCACTCTATTTATAATTTGGGTTTTCTTATAGGACAAATCATGCAATATTTAATTAAGCCTGAGAGCCTGATTTATTGCATTTAACATAATGGTCTCAAAGTGCTATTAGCCTGCAAATGATTGAGTTCTATCCTTCTTTATCCCAGTTTTTACTTTATTAGTTTTCAAAAACTACATGTACTCAGTACAAAGTAATCATTATTTCAGTGCTAAGAATTGAACCAGGGCCTCTGACATGCTTGGCAAGCTCTCTACCACTAAGCTGCACCCCTGGCCCATTTGAACTGAAGTTTGAATTTTGATCTTGTCCGAGGATAGTGACATGCAATATGATACTCTCCCTTGCAGTTAGCAACCAATATTCTAAAATGTACTCTGCTTCTAAAGGATGATGCTTGGTAGATTGAGTGCTTCCAGGGATTTTCAACATGTTATTTTTAACTCGTGATGGGTTTGCCTGGATGTGACTCCATTGAAATCTGAGTAGCATTTCATGTCCGGTAGAGCTGTATCCATTTTATAAAGGAGAAAACTCAGGAGCAGAGAAGCCAGCAGTGATTCCCAAGAAAGTCTTAGTATAGTCTGCATGATCTACAAACGTAACAGTCATAGATTTTCATAAAAGAGCTTTAGACAAGTGAAGTTATTCTGGGTCTCTAGGTGACTTTTGCTTAAAAATCTACTGTGTTTTGAGGGAAAATCTAAAATCTTAGCATATACAATCAGATACACCTAAAAACTTTTTCTCATAAAGGCTGAAAACAGTTAGAACTCCTGCTCAGTTAGTGCCTCCTGTTTAGATGGCCAGTCAGTAAGACAGACATTACTCTTGTGCTGTTTCAAAACCTTTAAGGTCAGGCACAGTGTCCCAGTCTAAGTCTGTTGAGCAACCCACAATTGCTGGTTTCCTGTGTTCACCTGAGTTACAGTGCTCATCCAACATACCCCAAGGCCCAGCTAACCCCCTTGAACTCCTCCAACAGCCATATGTCCATTTAAACTGTAAGGAGCTTCTACCTTTCATGGCTCCTCATGCTGTCAGCTTCTCTGCTCCTGATGCAAGGAGAACACCAGGAACTGCCTGCTGTTGGCCTGATGTTGAGTGCTACCACTGATAGGTCCTCTCGAAGTGTTCTGGCCAAAGTGTTGGATGTCCTGCTACCAAGATTGCCCAAATCAAGATATTTGGCTCTTCCTGTGGGCACACTCAGCCCTGCTCCCTGAGTCCAGCTCCTGAAGCTAGTTTAGTCTCCACACCCTTTGCTAGCAGCTACTTGCATATTCCAGAGAGGAGTCAGTCTTTGTCTCTGTCTCTTCCCAGTAGTCTGACTTCCAATGCTAAAGCCCAGCACATTTTTCAGCACAGTCCCTGTATATACATGGAATACTTTAAGGCCTGCAAAACTGAGACAAACCTAAGCCAATCACATGGAAATTGCTCATTACTGTGCAGGCTGTAGGACTGAGGTAGCGCTGACAAGCCACTCTCCATCCTGACCTGCAGTCCTCATTGTTTCTCTTGCTATTGGTTTTCTGCCAAGACTATCATTGAATCTGAACTTTTAGCCCAGATTCTGCCCTATTTAGGTCTTGGCACCAACCAGGATGTAAAATGATAATGCCCTGCACGATGCCAAAGAGCACAGAGCTCCCGAGATATTACAGATGCAGATGTGACCAGAAAACACATTGTTTCTGGGACTGTGTTTGTAAATATATGCGTTGCCCGACAGCTTGCAAAATTAAATATAGATGCTACATCACAAACTCCAGCTAAAATAAACTATATGCTACTCAATGAATGTCAATAAGTACTCTAAGAAAGAATCATTATTCCTTTTCGCAATGTGGTCCAAGAAACTCATTCCTAAATGCTGCCTCTTTTTTTCTTTTTCATCTTCTTTTCTGACGGTGCCTCTCCCCTCTTCCAACCCTGGCTGGTCCTGATGGACAGCTGTGGTGAACAGTGGGGCTCGGGGGAGGACACAGGAAGTGTAACAGAAAAGTCTCTGCAGTGGGGAGGTGCGAGGGGACGGTGGAAGCCAGTTTGGAGGGTTAGCACAAGATCACAGTCAACCTTTTGAGATTGTTAGCCTCAAGGCATCTTTTCTGAAAGAATGGTCTGAATCCCACTTGTAGTTCACAAAGACCTACTGAGAGGAGAAAGCTGATCCATCAACCTGAGTTCTCTCTTTAGTTCTTAAGCCAATTCACTCTGCTCTTTTAGATTGACTTTTTAGAGCAGATCAGAGCTCATATATTAGCAACCTTTAGGTTAATCATGGCATGTTAGGAGAAGGTATTCATCCACCAAACTCAGCACCCTGGAAGCCTTTGCTGAAGGCTCTCATTAGGGCTGAAGTGGAGATGGCTTATTTTTTTTTTTATTGAAGAACAAATAGCAATGGAATAGTTTCAAATCAAATTAGCAGGATAGATTCAATAATTAGTACATTGAATATTGTTTTCATAGTGGTTTTTTGTCCTACAAGGCACATTCTTGATATTCTACTTACAAACACCATTAAAGCAGGTGTCTCTAATCAATCAATTAAGAGAATGCAGCTGTATACTTATTTTTTAAAGCTGAATAATAGTGCAGTTTCAATAATTGATACTTTCTGCCTTGTTATCTTCCTAGTGGTTGTCCATAGTATGAGAAGCCGACAGGATATCCTGTCCAAACACTATTAGTGCAAATCTTGCTTCTCATAGAATTATACAGAAGTACTGCATATTTATCCTAACTGTACTGTTTATACAAACACAGGATGGTTCTTCCTTTGTATCCCCCCCTTTTTTTTTGTTTAGTACTGTCAAAAATGGGCATTCCATTGTCATTCAATTATTATAGGTGCCTGAACTCAACAAAATAATCAAACACAGTCCAGCAGTCCACAATAATAGTGAGTTATCTGAAGTTGTTGACTACAGTCATTTACAGCTCCACTTATTATTATGGCTTTATTTTATATACCTCATTTTTGTACTTTTCTTCTGGATGGTTAAGATCAAAACAAAGCAAGACCTATATAACAAAAAATGTAGCTTTTGTTTCTGATGAGGTCAGTCAAGTTCTCTCAGGGTATGTCCTATAACCCCATACCTCACTCTGTAGATCCTTTGTCGGTGTCATCCATGTGGATGAGTCATGGCCATTGTTTAACCAGTTTGCTCTCTGTGAGAGCCTGAGAGAAAGTTTTCTCTCCATGTGACTCTCCTTAGGCAAACTATAGATCATCAATCACATTCCTCTGTGGCTCCATTATCTCCTTGATCAGAAAATTTGGGGCACAACTGAGTTCCATGATGTCACAGAACAGGTTCTCCTCTGTCCTGACTTCACTGACCTTGAAATGCTATGGCAAAAATGTTGGCTGATCTTGCAGTCCCTCTATTTCTCCAATTTTTGATCTGTGAACTTAGGTTGTTAACCATTCAGAAGAGAAAGTTATTGTTCTGCAGCACTGGGTGGGAAAGCCCTCATTACACTGCCAGATCCCAGAAAGACCCGCCCTAGCAGTTGGATCACAAACAAAGAGTGCTTCACTTTTGTGGGCTTCACTGCTGTCCTGAGGTGCAAGTTATTTATGTAGAACATGTTTAGTTTATGTGATCACTTCATTGGCATTAACTTGATTTGTTGTGTTCCTCTTTAGCTCTTTAACACCAAATTTCCCACCAAGAAATGTGATTACAGACTGCAGTAGACATCACTGATTTGGGCAGTGTCTGGTGGACTTGTGTAAAAATGTTTGGGGATCCAATGAAAAGGTAGAGTATTTCTAAAGAATCTCACTGAATTCTGATTCTAATTGCTACTAATTTCCTAAGATGTTTCTGACAAATGAAATCCTTTATACAATGTGTTAAGAGTTTCCCACTTTATTCCTTTTTATGAGTAGTTAATAAATTTCTACTCATTTATTTGACATGGAATATTGCATATCTGCAGCATAAACGAAGGACATGGTGGAAGAAAAGCTAGAAGAAAATGTTTGGATTGATCTGAAAGAAAGTTGTGTGAAAACTTTTGTTAAAATTATCTCCTAGGAAGCTCTGTTATTCAAAGTCCCATTAGAAAAGCCCTGTGGTGATCAAGAATCACACCTCAGTCATCACTGAATTAAGATGTTTTTAATTAAAACTAGGATTACTTTCAGCCTAAATCATTCTGTTTCTTTACTGAAGAAAAAGCCAACCACTTCACTCTATGGTTTTCCATTGTCAAGAGAAGAAAGGTTTTATTGCCCTGACAGTCTTTGGCAACCTCAAGAGACATTTCAAACTGTAGTAAATGGAGTGCAACCACAGAGGCAGAGGAATGGAGATGGAGAAGTGGATGGCTAGAGAGAGAGAGAAATAGACACTACAAGTAGAAAGTATGTGGCCAGCGAGATGGCTCAGCAGTCTAAAGCACCTACTTAGGCAAGCTTAGGCAAGTGTGCAGGGACCTTGAGATCCTCAGCACTAAGCCCTGCACCAACCCCTCCCTCAGGGTGAACTGAGCTGGCCACAAAAAAGAAACAATGTATATGTGTGTGTTTCTATGTGTCAGTGTGTGTGTGTTTGCCTCCATGCACTAGCTACAATATAATATTCTGGATCAGATTCTGGAAGAGAAAAAGACCCTACTAAACAAACTAATGAGAATCAAATGCAGCTTGTGACTTGATTAATAGTATTGTACTGGTGTTAATTTCTTTGTTTTAACAAACATAGCATGAGAATGTAAGATACTAACACATGGGAAGCCGAGTAAAGAATAACCAGGAATCCTGTACTCTTTCTAACATTTCTATAAATCTAAAAGTATTCCAAAATAAAATGTTGATTTCAAGTTAAGGCAAATTCATGCATATTCATGCACATATGTGTATCTTTCCTGCTGAGCACACACACACACACACACACACACACACACACACACACACACACACACACACACAGTCTTTCCTAATTCTGTCCACCCAGAAGTCCTCACCTAGCTTTACAATCTTGGATTCTCTGTTATTCTCTATGAGAAGGAATTAGGGTTCCCAGAAGAGTGGATATTTACTTAACTGTGTTAATTAAAGCATAGGACAAACTTGAACACCTTTTTTTGTAGCAGATACAGGGACCAGGTCTGTGGGAAGCAGCGCTAACTGTACCACACATTTGCCCATTTCTACAAAGTAAATACTTGCAGAGTGCTTGATTCTACACAACCCACTTGATGATCACAACTGAACAGTGGACTCATCATCTTGTATGAAGCCAGTTCTAGTGCATTGCTTCATGGAACATGAATACCCAATCCATAGTAGCTACATGAGCAAAGGACCCAGGGTCACCATGCAAAGATGCCCCTCATGACCTAGTGGACAAAATATAATAGGTTGTATTCCATTGAGCAAAATTAAAAAATGTGTAAGGATGACTTTACGCCTCCCAGGTAGCTGATTTTGCTTGGGTAAATAGACAGTGTGATTCGGTAGAAATGAAGGGATCAGCGGCCCCGCCTCCTGGTTTTCCTCCTCTTACCACCCTTAAGTCATGGCTACCTCTGCTCCAGGACCTAGGTAAATAATACACTGCTGAATGTTACCACATGGGAAGGGTAAGACCTGTAAAACAGCAGACAACTAATTCTTCAGGTTATTTTGAGTTTTAGAGGCCAGAAGCAGAGGTCAGAAGATGGTGCCATCATAATTTTTACTGACTTTGAGCAGGTCACATATTAGCTATTTGGCTTTTCCTCTCCTAATCACAATAAAAGTAGGTCCCACTCTCCTCCAAACCTTCTCCTCCACCCCTCCCCACTCTACCCTTCCTCCACATGCCCTGAGGAGAGAATCAGGAAATGTCTGCAAAATGCTGGGCCCTGCTGAGAGAACTGCATTGCACACAAATTCATACGAACACTTGTTGCCAAATTCTGAAGTTATGGGTGTTTTCTACTTACTTTATGATCTTAGGTGTTTTTATATTTCCCACAAAGCAATGTGCTCTTTTTGTGATCAGCACAATTGTTTTTCTAATTAAGAAAAAGGTAAAGTATTAGCAGTGCTCTTCTGTCCTCACTCTGTCATCCATAAGACTTGTGGCCGGATCTATGTCTCAGCTACCCTTACCAGACAGCCCCAGCTAGGCAGGCTGTCAGACAATGTTCCATTTCCAAGCATGTCAGTGTTTCACACTTGCTTGCTCCACTTGTGTGAGGCGGAGCTGGGCTTCAGTCTAAACAAACACAAACAATTCATCACATCCATTCACGAGTGTCGCGCCTTCAGCTATCGCCTGTCCCCCCAGCCTTGATGTTCTGCCAGCGCAGCAGTCCTGTGCAGTCAGTCCTTGGCCAGGCAGCCCTCTGGGATGGCCCAGGCAAACTCTGAGTGGGAGCTGGAGATTCAGCAGAGCGAGGTGCTCTGTCTTCCCATCCATCCTCGCTCTGCCCTAATGAGCTGCCCGAAGGCTGAAATTGCCCTCCTGACCTCCCAGCTGGAATGCAGCCTCCAGAGCAGCTACACATATGCTTCCTGTGTTGTTTTCCCAGAAATTTCAATTAAAGATGCTCTCACTTCTATTTTTTTGTTTTGTTGTTTGTTTGCTTAAATGTCCTCATTGAAAGCCCTCTGCTCCCCTGTGTCCCACTGTATACTGTAATACAGAGTGACCCTTCCTCACACTGAGATACAACACTCACACTAGTGTAAATGTGTGGCATCTTCAGTGGCTGACAGAATACAGCCTTCATGATCATATACAGGGTCCTGAACAGTTTATCTGTTAATCCTCAAAATAATAAACCCTTCCTCTTGGTCATACAGCACAGTTGTGAAAGTGTAGGGAGGATATTTAAGACTCAAAGGCAGAGAAAGTAAGGGCACATTTGACCATGTACATTTTTAGGTGCTATCAGAATGTACCAAGAGTAAAACCCCCTTGCCAGAGTCCAAATATGTGAGGCTTTGATAGGCATATAATACAGAACAGAATGGAGGAAAAACCAATAGTAATGTATCCCATTGTTGGCTTCAGCCCCAAGAAAGCCTTTCTTTGAAGGGCAGTTTTCAAGAGTAGATAAAACTGCTGCCCTTTCATGGGTCCAGGAGTCAGGATGCATGCACTTCATGAAGTATTTATCTTTTATTCTCATTTTAAAAAGTTATTTTTAGACATAAAGCTACCCTCCCCAAAGTGTGTACCAACATCGGTCTTTACGTTTATCACCTGGTTGTGGTGAGCCTATTGCAGATGCGGGTTGCTTGTTATAGAAAGTTCGCCATCACTGCTCTCTCTCCCTGACCTCTCACTCCACAACATCACTACTTTTGACCTCTGTGAAACCCACATCACCTTTTCAGAGTCCAAACCAAAGAGGCACTTCACCACCTGTAGGTGACACTGACTGAGGAATGCCAGGGTGTTGGATGTCCCCTCGGCTGCACAGGACAGCAACAGCCCTGTGCTCTGCTCTTACCTTTTTGTTCCCAGTGAGGAACTCAAGTGCTCAAAGACAAAGCAATTTCTCAAGGTGCTGGCCCTTCGTGGCCAGGATGGGCTTTCTGGATCTGACACCCAGGTTGTAGCTGACAGGTTCAATTCTCCTCATTTAGCTCAAACTATGCCTGGTTTGTCTTTATCCTTGCTTTTTAGTACATCTCCCTTGTGCTTACCCTGCCTTCGCTATGCATTCAGCCTCTCGATCCTCTCTGTCTTCATGTACTCATCCCTGTCTTTTATGGGAAGTCCATCTGACTCTCAACCCAGGGAACAAGTCTTCCTGAGGAGTATGACAGCAATATAATACAACATAGAATGAAGAAAGAACCGGTAGTAATGTATCCCATTCTTGCTTCAGCCCTCAGAAAGCCTTTCTTTGTTTTTTTTTTTTTTTTTTTTTTTTTTTTTTTTTTTTTTTTTTTTTTTTTTTTTTTTTTTTTTTTTTTTTTTTTTTTTTTTTTTTGTTTTGTTTTGTTTTTTGTCTTTTTGTCTTTTTGAGACAGGGTCTCGCTATGCAGTTCAGGCTGGCTTTAAGCTCACTTTGTAGCTCAGGCTGGTCTCGAACTCACAACAATCCTCCTGCCTCAGTCTCCCGAGTGCTGGGATTACAGGCATGCGCCACCACGCCCGGCTGAAAGCCTTTCTTTGAAAGGCAGTTTTCAATAGTAGGTAAAACTGAGGAAACAGGGAAAGAGAGAAAAAGCTGTAAATATGGTAGGTAAAGAAAAATCCTAGAATATGGCTTCCATATCAATGACTGACATCTGAAATTGTGGATTTGTAGGCCAGAAAGGCTTTCTTTCCTAGATGAAGCTGTAGAATCCAGAGTAAGTCACAGGGGAAAACTTATGTAGCCAATTAATGGCAGATCTGGTATCAAGATCAAGGAAAATTTTTGCCACACACCCAAGAGACTAGGTTGAGCTTTACTCTTCTGAAAAATCTCTGGCTCCGTGGGGCCCTGTCATCCACATGGCAGTTCCCCATGCCCACTGAGTCCTATGGCAATATTTATTTTCAGTAGCTCCACTCTCCCTCCTTTAATGCATCTTTTCTGACACCGTAGAATATCTTCCTTGTGCGTTAGGCTCGGTGTTTTCTCAGAGTCCATCTTTTGTTTACCTGTCCACATGTGATCTTGGGTTTTTCCAAGTCATTAGCCACGTGGGCTCTAGGTAAGATCTTTCTTCTTCCTTAGAAGTTATTTGGAGCAGGATATGAATGCCATTAGTAAATCAATAATCCTTTATTTAGTAAAGGGCTGGGAGGGCTAGAGACTTGGAGTATTTAATTCAGATCTAGCAACTCTTGGGGCATTATCAGGAGCATTCTAAAAATAGGCTTTTGAAAAGCATGATGCTGCTGCTGTTGGAACTTTATAGCTTCCTGCCCATAAACAGGAGCAGCTTGCTCCAGGAGGGAGCATTAGCTGTGCTCAGTATGTCTTCCTCCAGCTCTCTAACATCATGGCATTATCTATGGCTCTGGGGGTTTTGTTTCTTTTATTTTCAACTCCTTTCTCCTCTCTCCACATGTCTCTTAGACATAGAATGAATTTTCATCTATCAGTGTGTTTTCATCTCCCACATCAAATACATCTGTCATTGTGTGAAGTCTCTTAAGTCAATATAGCCACACCGAGTATCCGCAATGCATATCTTTCTCATTTATTTACAGCAATGATCTCCTAAAGTCAGCCCACATTCAGAGCATCCCCTGCTTCCCACAATCTTCAGGGATGCTACCATTTTCTTCTATTACATCTGCCCTCATTTAACTGTTTCCACACAGGAAACAATGATACAATTCTTCAGACTAGCATGTGAATGGGGTAAAAGTCATGATGGCAGGACTACATACCTCAAGGTCAATGCTGACCACACATGCATGACTCAACCATATGATGTTAGAATTCTGCATCTCTTCTCACTTAGCAAGTCCACACCTGGACCACTGTTTCAAGGATGTACCTAGAAACTCAGCTATATAAGTATTTGTTGGGAAAAGGAAAGTGCCATTGCTCTGACCTCCTATTTTGAAAGGATTTACCAATAATCCAGTGCTGCATAGCGAAGCATGCCTGGCCTCAGCAGCTGAAAATGACAATAAGGATTCACCATCTCACTGGGTTCTTGCTAACCTCTGTGGGTTACCAATTGGATGGTTCTGGTTCTGGGTCTCTTAGGAGGCTGGGAGCCTTCAGAGGCTGTGAGGGGCTGTAGGCATCTGACAGTGTGATTGGGCTGAGAAGACTAACCTCCAAGGTGGCTCATTCTCAAGGCTGGAAGGTTGATGGGTGTTGCTGGAAAGTCTCTGTGCATCTAACTGGACCACCTCACTGTGGGGAAGCCGGAGCATCTCATGACATACATCTGGCTCCCTTAAGGAGATGTGTTCCAAAAGACAGTGGTGAAAAAACTGGAACGGCTTTCAGGACCTTAACAGTGGTATCACACCCCAGTGCTTCTGCTCCATTTTTCTGTCAGGGAGACCAACAACTGTGCACTGCAATAGGAGACTACACAAGGGGAACTGAGGACCACTGAAGGCCATCCTGAAGATAGCTACCACCTATGGCGAAGACCCTATCAAGGACTGTTAGTGCTGAATTTCAGAGAACTGAGCTCATCTGACTCTGTCAGTTCTTGACTTCTTCCTCTTTGGTTAATGTGTTTCTTTGTAAATTTCCTATATTTTGCCCCCATTAAATTTGTAACCAGAAGGGGATTTACATGGAAGTTATGGCCAAGTCCAAGAACCACACCATGCACAATCAGTCCCGAAAATGGCACAGAAATGGCATCAGGAAACCTCCATCACAAAGATACAGATCTCTGAAGGAGGTAGATCCCAAATTCCTTAGGAACATGCATTTTGCCAAGAACACAACAAGAAGGGACTGAAGAAGATACAGGCAAACAATGCCAAGGCCATGAATGCATGTTCTCAGGCTATCAAAGCCCTCATGAAGCCCAAGATCATTCTGAAGAGAGTAAACCACAGGCTTGTTCAACCTGTCTATACTGCTCAACTCAAGCTTGGGAAGTGTATTCATGCCCGCATTACCAATGTTCACAGGCCTTGCAGGCCAAAGGCCCAGGCTCCTGCCAAGGCCAAAACTCCAGCTTCTGCTCTAACAAAGGCCCAGGCTCCAGTTTCTGCTCCAGCCCAGGCTTCTAAAAGTGCCCAGGTACCCAAAGGCCCAGACCCCCATGAAGGCTCCACAGTAAAGGCCTCTTATCTGCTGATGTATAAACAGGACTGGTGTGACCCCTGGGGTGCCATCTGTGGAGGATTGGTGTCCTTCTGTGCTCTTTGTACAAATAAACCTGAGGCAGGATAAAAAAATAAAATTGTAGTCAGGAGAAAAAGAGATTGTTTCAGGTGGTATCTTGGGATTCAGTTAAAAGTAATTGCAACTTCCTAACACCCTTTATTGGGGGAGAGTCAAGCATTTGGTGCTCACTTGCATAAGCCCATTTGACACCATTGATCATTGCCTCTTTCTAGAGATGGCTCTTCTCTTCACTCCCTTAATCCCATACCTCTTGATTTTTCTGCTTTCTCTACTGCCACTCCTTGCATAGTCAAACCATAAAGTTCTGGAGTTTCCCAAGTTTCAGTTCTGGGACTTTCTTATTTCTCACTACTTCTTCTATCCCTAGGTGACCTCACACATATCCATGGCATCCTAAGACAGCCATAGAGCATGTAAAATTCATTTGCAGCCTTTCTCCTGAACTGATATGATTTATGCATTACTTGAGCACTTCAGATGAAAAAAACAAATCCACAGCTATGAATGGTCTGGGTCCTCATACATTCGCTGTTGCTCTGTGCATCACTCAAAAGACCTTATAAGTTCCTGGGCAAATCTAGGGCCAAGAACCACAGCATTCTGGCTCCCAACATTGCTGCAGTTCTGGAGCTCTCCTTATCAGCCAACCCAACCTCTCAACCCACAGCAATCAGTTCCAGCATTAAAGCTTTCAGGAAACCTTACTTAAGCTTCCCCATGATAGCTGCCTTCCCCATGATAGCACCTTCCATGGTGCGGGTCAAAATATGTCTTTGCTGCTAGTGTAGAAGTTACATGCAGTCTGCAACAGTACTTGCTTTGGCTGATTGTTTTATCCTTAGAACCCAACATCGTTAATTAACATAAAGGAGACTCATTGAAATATGACTCAAATGTAGCTTGCTAGTAGACCATTCAGATTATAGCATGGAGTACACCTCATTGCAATATTCATTGGTTAGAACACAGTCCAGATTCAACCATAGAGGCTTAAAATATGACATGGATTTTGGAATACATCAAGCAGCCAAATATACAACAACTTTTACCTGTCAAGTAAAAGTAATAACAACCAACCAGCTACGCTTAAGACAATATGTTTGTTACCATGCAGGCTGCCAAGCTGTACACCACAAGATCCCTGAATTCCAGTGACAGGCAAGAATTCATTTCACAGTCTGAAAAGACATTCTCTTTTGTTACAGAAACAGTCCTTTATACAACTGATAGAATTAAGATTTCCTGAAGAATCCCTCAAGTCTGTCTTAAGTGAAAAAATGAGATGTTAGGAGAAAATGAACTGCAAGAATGCATATGCCACACCTTAGGTTGAAGCTGTTACAACTCTTGAATGCCAAAGTTTCACTCTGTGTCTATTTCATAAACTAGGAGGCACCAAAATTTTTTTTATGTTTCATACTTATTTCATATATCATTTGGTAATTACTATATGTTAAGCATTAATAAGGTATTTATTTATGTTTTATTTATAGTCCAGTGAGGAGTACACATAGTAAACACATTAATAAATAAACATACAATATATGTAGCAGTAATAAGTACCATGAGAAATAATACAGAGAACAGGAAAGAAAGCAACAGCAGAGTGTGCTATTAAGTGGAGAGTATTAGAATAGAGCGTACATTTGAGCTAAGAACTGAGGCAAGTGAGGAGCAGCCCTACGATGGTACTTGGAGGATAGAAGCATGCCAAGCCAAGGGAAGACTGAGTTCAGGAAGAGCGTGCTGTGGATGCTACAGTAGTCGCCAAGAGGAAAGAGTGGCAGTGAAGCAGGGACTAAGAAAGAAGGAGGCTACTGAGGTAATGCTTAGCAGATTCTACAAGATTCTTAAATTTCTGCAGGAAATTTAGACATTTCATCTGAGCAGAACATGGCCCCGTGGAAGGCATCCTCTCACTGCCACACTGAGAATCAATGCTAGGGTACTAAGGGTGAAAGTAGAGAAAAGGTCCAAGGTCGGAGCAGTGGACCATGCAAAATGTGATGGTGGCTGGGATTCAGACAATAGCTGTGAAGACAGGGAAAAATGGATGGATTCCGCACACAGGGCACATACAGATGCATCAGTATCTGTTGTTGCATTGTTGGGGCAGGTAAAAAGGTAAAAGCTGCCTCAAGAGGTAAAAAGCTTTGCTGTATTCCAGAATCGAATTCATTTTTAAAACAAGACATCAATTCTTTCCACGTCTGCTTTTATATGACGTGAAAAAGCCAATCTTGGGACATGGCTGAATTTTAAATTTCTCAACCTAAATACAATTTTAAAATTAGAATGCTAAGAAGTTCTTTTCACCCTCAAGTGTTATGTGCCTTCTCAGCGTCACTACTGAAGAAAGATCCAGGGAAGGCTTTGGCTGTACCATGACGGACCCTACTTGAATACAAAGGAGATCCAGATCAGATGCTGTGAGTTACTAAATATGAGAATGAGTTTTTAAAATAGCCTTCAGTCCCAGCCTGCCTGGGACACTTTGGGGAGGGAGGTGGCCTCTCCCTTCTCTACAACTTGAACTTCAGAAGGAGCTGATGACCAAACACCGTCAGATAATCACTCTCTGCTGGTCTCCCGTGCTGTGCAAAGTTGACCTTAAAAAGTCAAACAAAAAGTGCTCTTCTGTGGGCAGCCAAAGTTGGAAACCAAAGCTACCACCTGGCTGCAAATAGGTCACTGAGTTTCCTTCAATTTGGCCTACAATTCCTCTCTCCGAGAGAATTAACCCGCTGCCAAGTTTAAAAGTTCATGACTGCAACCTTCTGGGAACAAGAAAGTAGAATATGGGTAGGAGATCATTACATTTGCTTCCCCCCATTCTTACAGTGAGTGAAACATCACAAGGATTTTCCCCCTTTCTTAAAGGGGGCCTCAGAGATTAAAAATATGATATCTGCATGAAGCTGGTGTGTATGATGTGCACTGTGTGTGTATGTGCTCGTGTGTGTGCATGTATGTGCATGCTTATGTGTGCTTGTATATCTATGAGCACCTATTCTTTCTCAGGATTAGAAAGGGAGATGTTAGACCTAACAGTGGAGAAAATAAAAGTGGAAATGCCCTTATTTAGTTTTGACACTTAGAAACTTAATTGCCAAATACAAAGGACATATTACAGGGTTAACGTGACTTAGGGAGTAGCATGTTGGTATCATTCCCTAAAACATATCTTTTATGTTTTGCTGTCACTCAACAATTGTGGATTGATTGATCGATTGATTATCACGTGTGAAGAGGAATGGGAGAGCCAGGGAGGTAGCATAGTAGAATAAGCGCTTGCCTGGTAAGCACAGGGCCTGAGTTCAGTCCCCAGTTCCACAAAAAAAAAAAAAAGGACTGGGGGACACACCATTTCCTTGGCGTCTGCCCTCTTTTCTGCTATCCTTTCTCTGGATTGTCCTCTAGGCCCATTTGCTTTCCTTTTCTCACTCTTTAAACAGCCATGCTTGGAAGACTTCTCCTTTGTACAGCTTTCTGAAATCCCCATGTGGATGAGTACACAAACAGCAGCATCTTCCAGTTTTACCTCTCATTCCAAGGCCTCATCTCTGAGCTCCAGAACTTCATGTCTGTGTGCACATGCCGGCATTATTGGATTTGTTAAAAAAAATTAAACAGGCACCCGCATGGTCATTTCAATCAGTAAAACAATATAGAGGCATACAGGAAGAGTAATTATTTCTTCTCTCTCACTCTAGTTTCACTGTTCCGAAAAAGAAATGTCAACTGATTAATATGTATTTTAAGCAACTTCTCCAGCCATACGTATAGGAATCTATACATATGTCTATTTATATTTAAAGTATAAGTAAGTATTTCTATAGAAGTTTTCCATAGGCATCTCAATCCTGATGCATCTTATATTTAACCTTCAGACCCAAACATTTATGACTTTGCTCATTTTCTTTGCTTTGAATATGGAATCATATGGCAGTTTTATAACTCATCAGTCTACTCAGCCTCATGACTATATTGATACTACTAGTGTTTCCTCTAATACTTGTTCCAAACTGAATTTTTTTCCTCCTTAAATGGCTCCTCTTTGGTAGTTCCTCAAAACTCATATAACAAATGGAAAGCCCTTTTCCTTGCATGCAGAGGCCTTTAGAATCTGACTTGCATCCCTAGTTTCACTGCCCTCAATTCCAGGCCTGTGGCTCGCCCTCATTGCCCATCTTGTTCTTTCTGTGCTTCCTGCTCCCTTCTCTGCCCCTGGTATATGCTCTTTTGCTATGGTTAAGCAGTATCACATCATCCCCCTCTCTACTGGTTTTGTGCTATGAGAAACTTCCCTTAAAAAGTCATGCAAACAGTGTACCAGACTGTTCACACTGCCATAACACAACGTCATGGAAAATCCATAGTAATAGGCCAGCAGGGTTTTCTATCTGGAGAGGGCTGCCTTCCTGACTTGCAGACAACCACCATCTCATTTATACAACAAAGGGAAGGAGAGAGAGAGAGAGAGAGAGAGAGAGAGAGAGAGAGAGAGAGAGAGAGAGAGAGAGAGAGAGAGAGAGGAGTCTCCATTCTCTTTTTATTTATATAAGTCCACAAACATAACTAAGGTCCCACCTTCTAATGTCTTTTAAGTTTAATTTTCTCTTAAGGATACTGCCTTTAGCTATTGTTCTATTAGAAGTTATAGGTCCAACTCATGAACTGGGGAAATGGAGAGGAGAATTCAGCCATTTAGATGATGGGAAGGTTTTTCTCCCTCCTCTTGGCATAGATGTCAAGAGTAGATACATTGAGCCAGGATGCCTGGATCTCAATCTTCTTTCTGCCACATAGTCTCTGAGTGAGTTTCATCAGGTTATTTACTCACCTGTGTTTCAAATTCCTGAATGGAGGAATTTTAAAGCATGTGCCTGTTGTGCATGTGTTAGAATCAACTGAAATGTGACGCCATTAAAGTGCAGGTTACTGAAGCTGACCAGTGTGCTTTTGAGTCAGGGTCAGGCATGAGAATTGGGATTCTTAACAAGTTTCTAGAGAACAGTTATGGTACTGGTGGGGGCAGTACCATAGAGAACCACTTGTTTCCAACAAAATAGAACTGATGCTGCCACTTGTTTCACAATTTTTTTTTTTAACTGATAGATGAGTGACAGGACAGAGTGCCCAGAACAGTGACTAATGCTAATTTTCCAACGAATGTTGGGTGTCATCATTATTCTATGCCTGACAAAATTGTATGTGTTTATCATCTCTCAACTTAAACTTCAATTTGCTGGAAAGCTTTCCTGATAGTCCCTGGCAGAGCATGGAATCATATTCCTGTAGCCTTCTTACCTTATTATAGAACTTGCCAGTGGGATTGTAACCAATTACACCTCACATATATGTTTATATGCTCCATGGGCAGTGGGCTGAGCTTAGAAGACATGCACTCTGTATTATTTACCTTGGCCTTAGACTTATAGGTACACATGTGATAGAGAAGCTGTTCAGTGAAAATATATATATATATAATTTAGGACAGGATGCATAGTGTGTACAGGGTCTAGACCAGACTCATAGTGATCCTCCTGTTTATAGGCTCTCAAGTGCTGGGAATACAGGCACATGCACTACAGCCAGTCTCAATCACCCTCTCAGCATGCTCTGGGGGTGGAGATGGCACAGCAGGCCAGGGGATTGAACTCCTGGCCCCTGTGTTTGCCTAAGCAGGCGCTTTAATCTGGTAAGCTATTTGGCCTGCCCTCAGTGAATATATTTCAAATAAAGTATCTTGACAGGACAGGCAGTGGGGGAAAGAGATTTATCTGTGTATGTAAGCAGGATGGTTTGGACAACTGTACTGTGCATTTCTGCTGGTCTATGGAAAGAAGCAGTTAATGCTTAATTTTTTTCGTCTCCTTTTTTCAATTGTACTTTTTCTCTTCTTAATTTCTTACACATTTCTTTCTTCTTCTTCCTATTTTACATGCATATATCTGGTAATATGAACAACTGGTTGGAAGAGAACACTATGTATTGAACAAATACTGTGAAATTCATATTACTTAAGTGAAATTCTTTATCACAGGTAATTTTTCTGTTGTAATTCTAATTGGTACTCTCTTTTCTTTATTCTCTCTCTCTCTCTCTCTCTTTTTTTTTTTTTTTTGGCAGAACTGGGGATTGAACTCAGGCCCCTTGCACTTGCCACGGAAGCACTTATTCCACTGAGCTGTCTCCCCAGCCCCTGTACTCTCTTTTAAAGATTGAAAAAAGAAAAGAAGAGAAAGGAAATTAATGACGATCTGGTTAAGTTCCATCTAAATTGTAATATATGAAACTTTCTCTTCAGGCAGTCATTCTCCATGCTGACAAAATATTATCATTTTTTTAAGCTATGCTAACACCTGGGCCCCTCAGATCAATCAGTGTAGGCCAATCAGTCCAGAATCCATGCAGCTAGGGCCCGAGCTCTTGTAAGTACTATAGTTCCTTCAGAGATTGTCATATGCTGTATAAGTGAGCTAGGGGAATGCAATCCATTAAAATGTGCATTTCATTCAACATTATCAATCGTCTACTCCTGACCATGAATTTGTTTCCCTTATCCCACTATAAATTGCCAGCTTTGAATAGTTTTGAAAGGGGGTAAATAGAGAAATTAGCATTTGTAGAGCACTTTACAGTTTTCAAAGCACTTTCATATCCAGTGTGTCATCAAAAATCTTAAAATAACTCAGTGAGGAAGGTATCATTCTTTACAAATGCTTTGAGGCAACAGCCCGGAGAGGGAGGGCATATCAAACCCTTTAAAAAGAAGCGACAAATCAGCAAAATGCCATCTGCCAGGTTTTTTTGGTCTTGGACAATCTGTTATCGACAATGCTACCCACAGGCCCCTTTGGCTATTCATCTATGCTTAGGCCTCAAACATTTTTCTCCACTCAGCTTTCGACAGGACTTGCTCCATAGCTGGTTAGTGACTTCAGCTTTGCCCTTTGGCATCTGAGATCTGCTTGGCTCTTTACCAGCTGTTTTTCAGGAACTGACTCCTCCCTATTTTGTAGGTATTGGTGTTGGTTTGATTTTATTTAAGCCCAGTAGAGTTAAATGATTGGTATAGAGCCACAAAGCCAGTGAGTGGCAGGTGTTGGATTCAAACTCAGTTGGAATAAGAAACAGAATAGGAGGAGTCAATGCTTTGAGGTTGAAAATGGGTACAGAGGAAGGAGAAAGATACTGAAAGAAAAGAGAGGGCAAAAGACTCATACTTTGTCTTTTGCAGTCCTGCCTAAGACCACTGTGGAGTTGTGGTCATAGAAGGAATACTTGTGAAATATGCTAGAATGAAGATATCCACAAGCAGAATTTTACTCCTGAAAGAGCTTTCCTAGATAACTTTTGTTCCAGGAATGGCAGTGGCTCAAAAATATTTTTGGAGGTGCAGCCAGAACCTGAAAGCACTTGTAAATATAATTAAGGGCGGCAAATATTTGTCCTTTGAGGGAATAATTTGTGTTTGGACAAAGAGTCATTTAGAACCAAATATGATGCATATGAAAGAGGACAGCAAAGATGGACAGTGTTTGTATAGTAAAGCCCTGGGCCATAAGCCACTCAGGATGTGAGGTGTGTCATTTTAAAATTTTATGTCCATAGGCTCTGTTATTTGCTTACTATAGAGTAGATGACCAATAAGTATTTGATGGAAAATAGACAAATTAATGAATGAGTGGAAATAAATGTGTTATGAGGCCCAGAAGTAGAATATTATTGAAGAGCACTAATGATCTCAATGGGCCTAGAAACTGCTGAAGGCCAGGTTGGCTAACACAGGTCATGATGTGCTTATGTTGTAGACACTGACATGTTTATCCATGCACAAACACATGCATGTACATGGTTTTATCACTCTACAGCCTACATTTTCTACCCATATGCAAATATGGACGAGGCACTGGCATACATAAGGGAAGACAAATCTTCTTAGTCATGGGTAGCTGTTCAGGAGAGAGGAAAAAAATGGAGACTTATTAAAATCAAAAGAGGATAGAGGGATTTGATACACTGAATGGTTAGATACAAAGTTTTGCTACAAATTATGGGTGCCTCTCATCTCCCTTCCTCATACCAAGCAAGAGATTTCTCATTTTCTTTGTGAATCTGTCCCCTTAAAATAGGAGTGTGTCTTTCAAGCAGAGATCAGGACAGCATACAATGTCCTAGGTCTAGATTTGGGCTCTCAGAAACATTTTATTGAGGAAAAGAACCCCTTTATCTATCCTCAGTGAATTGTGGATGGAAGAATAATGCCAAAGTAAAATATTCTATTTATAAAAACAACCAGTACTAAGATCATATCATGGGAAAATATTTTCAGGGTGCTAGGAGGATTAGAAACTGTATTTTCTTAAGGTTATTTTTAAAATGTTATTGAGGAAAGCAGAAAATAAAACCAACAAAAAAACCCTTTTGATAGTCTCTTGTATTGCATAATGATGAGAAATAAAGAATGTCAGTGTCATTCCTTTGTGCTCGACACAAACAATGAGATATACAGCCAAACATCTCATAGACATTATTAGCAGCTTCTTCACGCATCAGTGTCTTGGAGCTTTAATTCAAGCTTTCCATTGCAACAGTCCCATGGTAAAAGTTCAAGGTCATGAATTGGAAGAATGGGAGCTTCCAGTTGCAGCATTCACCAGTGAAAGCTTGACCTTGAGCAAGTCACTCTCCTAGGCAAGCACCCTAACAAGCAAGTTGAGCTTTAGCTATCTTCTAAATAAAACAAACTGACTGGAGTAGATCATGGTGGGGTCTTTTTGTTTAATCATATGATGGAAAAAACAAGATCAGACCCATACAGTTGTGTAATTGCCCCAACAGTGTCTGCTGTAAAGACCTGCGGCCTCCTTTAGGACCTATGCCAGTCATGGTCAAGTTTTCTCTACTGAATTCTGCTGGAGGGATGATTTGGTGATATGACTCAAGCTGAGAAGAGGGCACCCTTCTATTTCCCTCTCTGTGTGAAAAGAAACAGGTAAATAAAGATTTTGTTAACTCAGCCAACAAGGGGAAACTAAGAATTTCATGCAATTATATAGTTCCTAAAGGTTCTTCTAATTGAATTACCACAGATGCCTGTTGGGCATTCCTGGACACGTCCTCTGTAATTCCATTAGTATTACCTCTGTGGATCCTATAAATGCCATTAACATAAGGCAGATATTTGCTTTCAATAAGATAACACAGATGATTTTGTCTAATTGTCTCTAATCCCTCCCCCTCACAGCCTGGGAAATGGCTTACAAATGCTCAAATCCAGCCTTTTATAATTGATGATCAAATGGCTGTGGAAACATGACAGTGCTATTTGGGGAGCATTGATCTTTCTCTTCACCCATCCCATGCTTGTGGCTTGTGACCACAGGACGGGCACAATGCACCATTGCTCCTGAGACCATTAGCACTTAGACAGGGAAGATAGGAAAAAGCCGACAGAGCCTGCTCCACTTTTTCCTGCATTACCTGTGAATGGAAACAGTTTATGGCTCACAACCTGGCTTGTTTCCCTCCTCCTGAGGTCTTCTACCCTGGTAGGCAATGATTTATTAGTGTTGTCATATCCTACACAATAAACTCACCTTGCTGCCTTTGTAGCCTGGCTATCATTCAGTCAAATCTTAGTTGTTCTTGAGCTAGTTAATCTTGAATATTTCTAATCTAGTTTTTTTTTCCTTAGTTATTCAAGGTGTTTGATTGTCTGCCCTATGATTCTGACTACCTGATAATTCATTCATTTCTGCACATTGGCTGAGCAGGGTAAAACTTGATCAATTTTGCCCTTGTGCATTGCTACAATGAAATATTTGTGGGAAGGCTTGAGTAAAATCAGTTTTAAGTGTTCCACACATGCATTTATTCATGTTTTCACCCACCACCATAAATAATCCAAAGTTGAGCAAAAGGTCTGGCTACTGGTCAGTGGTAGTAATAAAAGCTGAAACTTCATTGCATCAGGGAGATGAGTGATGCTCTTAATAAGACTAGAGCTAGGACGGGCTCATTTCCTCTCCACAATACCATATATATGCACAGACCCAGGCAGTGCAGTAAGCAGGAGGTGGAGTTAGACTAAGGTTTGGGCTTTCCAGCAGGTCTTTAATCCTACCTATATTTTGTCAGATCATTTTTTTCCTTGGACTAATCCTATATTAATTACTAGGCCCACTGATCCATGGCACAAATAGGCACAAACCAGTACATTGAGAAGTGGGATGAATATTGACCTCTCCACTGAGGAAATACAGTCTCTTGTGTCTGCTGGCAAAGGAGGTTCCAATAAGAATAATCTCAACCTGGAGAGATTGGTGTGGATTTTTCACCAAAGATGGGCAGTAACAAAGGAAATAAGGTTTGCAAGAGGTTCCTATTATGTCACTCAAAGCAAAGTAATTATTTGAATAATTGCTCCACTGTGAGCAAGAACTCTTCATTTAACTTGATTCCCATTATTTTCATTATTCCAATTGATTGATGTCACTTATAAACCTATTTGCAAGAATTATGGTCTATCATTAAAATGTTTTATTTTTCATGTCAGGTTAAACCAAGATATGTATTAAGGAAATGTAAGAAAAAAATGCATCTTGTTTCTATAACAGAAATTAGATATGGCCTTTGTAAATAAATCTGATAACTCTACCCTTCTATGTTAAGGTTTTTCAGTTGGGAAACTAGATTTCTAGTGTTTCTAATCTGGGCTTCTTCTGTACACTTCAGAAGTGAAAGAATATTTGGAAAGAGATAGCCAGGCTCTTAATTCCTGTATCCCCAGGGTCTATTGTAGTTTGTTCTCATCTTCATATTCTCCAGAATTTTATCTGGCTAAATTTGTGGTGTTTAAAGCAGTACATTTCCCAGAGGAAGAGGACTGGAGAACAGAGCTTATTGTTAAAAAGGCTTCCAGGTCCAAACCTAGCAGCCCCTGGAAATTCAGCCTAAGAAACACTATGCACAAATCACCACCACTTGTGCAATTAGGATACAAGTTTTTGTTTGGTTTATTTCTTTAGTGTGTATCAGTCAGGGTTTACTAGAGGTAGGACATAAGCTTTAGTGGGGCATAATAACTATGGAAGTCTGGGTTTGTAAGCTAGTACTCTGTGGCTGAGAAGCCAGTGGAGGCATTACACTTTCCTGGTGGTATTAGGCTTCAGGATGGTTACTTAATGGCACAGCCAGAGCCCTTTGAAATAGGAAGCTACTGGGGTACTACTCTGGGCTGCTGAGGGAAATACTTGTCTTCAGCCTGATCATTTAGTATGATGCACTTAAAAATAGCAAACATGTATGGGCCAAGCAACCATGCTAAGGCTTGAATTACCTAATTTAATCCTTACTATATTCCGTGAAGAAGATACAAGGAGCATTTGCATCTTCTATAGGAGGAGGCTTACATCTGCTGAAATGACTCATCCACGCTCATGTAATGAGTGGCATCCAGAACTGAAACAGGGCAATCTGACCCGAGAGTCTGTTCTTTTAGCCACAGCCCACTGTGAAGCAAGCACTTTTCCTGGATCAAAGCTGCATTCTATGACCCTAAATCTTGCTTCCTTTCCTGCAAAACTAGGGTGCATCCGTGAAGGAGGATTTCCAGAGGAGCTCACATTGCCTATAGCTGATTCAAAGGGGGATCAACATGATTTTCTTTACTAACTCCCACCAGGGGAAAAAGGAAAAGTGAGAACAGGAGTCTGCCAGCCTCGACAGATGGTATGTAGGCTGTTTTGGAGATGGAAAGAAGGGTTTTGCTGGCTGACAAAGAACAAGAGAAAGAGATTGGAGAGAAGTGTGACATAAGCAGAAAGAGCTGTGCTTGAACTATATGTGGAAAAGAAGAAGCTTAAGGGGTAGGGGCTGTTCTAGGTGACAGATGGGTAAATAGACTTGAAAAGACATTTAAAAAATGTCACATCACTGCAGCCTAGTGAATAAAAGCAAGTGAGGAAAGAGGAAGACAATCTGAAATGAGAAGAGCAAGTCTCTCTCCACAGTGCTTTTTAGCTTCTCATTTGGAAGCCACGAGAGATCTAGAATGTGGCCTCCCATATGGAAACTGAAGGATTTATAATTACTCCTAAAGGAAACTTGCCTTACCTAGGAATTTTTCTACAACAAAAGAAAATACAAGACTGTTCAGAGGAGGCTTGAATCTTATCAGGCCTTATCCATTGTTAACTGAGTTCCAAGAAGAAGCATAGTAAGATATAACAGAACTGTTGTCTGGCGGGACCTTTTACCCCTCAGATATACCACCTGTTACCTAGCTCCAAGGCCTTCGCAAATCTTGGCTGAGGGCATACTGGTGATATGATGAGTATCTCTTATATTTTCTTCCCCATCTTTACTTCACCAACTTATCTTAAATTATGTATGCACATGACTTAATATTAAGATGGTTTATTCATGAGTTTGTCTTTGGAGACAGGAGATTGATAACTTGCTTTCATGAGGGTCTCTCTGGAGAGCGACAGCTACACAATGTGTTACTCCATCAGACTTGATGAGGAGAAAACATCTCAATGTTGGGGCCTCTGTTTCAAATAATGATCAGTGTTCATTGGGTCCCAAGTTGAGAGGCATTTACATTGACATGCTGCTTGAGATAAAAGATCAAAAGTTTCCTCAGTGTCTGACAGGGCAGGTCAGTGTAAAGAAGGACAAATTAGTTTCTCTGATTGTTTGGACCTGGAACAAACCTAGGAGCAGGTTGCTATTCTTGAGGCAATTCAGCATTATTGGCTGTGGTTCTTCTCTAGAAGAGAGTGCAGACAACTGAATGAATCATTCTGCCACCTTTCTGTAAGGTTCACTGTGGACAGGGCTTTGGTCAGGGGCAGGGCTGTCCTGGCCTTTTTCCATTTGGGGATGTCTGGTTCCTAAAGGACTTAATTATCAAAAGGGTTTTGTTGACAAACAGGTCTCCCCTGCCTGTCAGGTGACTCCACGGTAGAATGTTTTGTTAACTGCATCTTAAGAGTGAAAACATCTTTCTTTGAGGTCCCTTCCTAGCACTTTTGGGTGTCATTCATGTGGATCTTTATAATCAAATATAACTGGAACTACTGCTTTCATCTAAGGTTATGGTATATGGAACTGTAATTTATAACTGCATTAAGAGATTTTAAATGTTTTGTCACATTTAGGGCCACACTGAAAACATCAACTGTATCTCTCCCTCATCTTCCTACACCTTGGCCTTCCTCACCTCGCCAGGGATGCTCCTGAGCTACAGAGTTCTCCACAATTACTTTATGCTGTGTCCTGTGTTAGTTTAATTAAAAAATATCAAGGTAACAAAGCTGAAAAGAGGTGTTTTATAAAAGTATGGGTCAAAGGAGTGAATTTTCCTGCAAACCTATATGCTACAATTTCTGCTCACAAAATGATGCTAACTACAAAGATAACAATAATAACAGCAAGGATGGTAGTTATTACTTATCATCTCTCAGGAAAGATGGGTGTTTATTTTCTATAAACCATGACTGGCTTCTTAACCTATGCAAAGTGTTGAGTTGAAAGCTCTGTGAATGAACACAAATCAGAAGTGTAATACATGCTGTATACTTTCAAGGAGCTCATAGGGAGATTAAAAAGGAAAACTTCAGAAGGTAAGAGGCATCATAAGAGTTAAATACATATAAAGGGACCCTTGGGAAGTTATTAGGACAAATACAGAGGCACATCAGTTCATGAACTCTTTTGTTTGCAAACAGTTTGGTTCATAAACAGAAGATCTTGGGGGGAAAGATCTGTTTTTGTTTGCCAACTCTACATCCAGTGGCAAATATACCTTCAGCCATCTTTCTACACAAATGCGGGCATCATTTCCAAAATAGTAGGTCAAATTAAATTTGTGAACTGATATGGAAAACCATTCCGGTATCTCCATGGCTCACTCTTCTACTTTCTGCCTTTTCACAGTTGTCACCTCGTCATTGGCAGCTACTCTGACCATGCCATTCCTATAACCCTTCTCTACTACCCTAATATTTGCAATATTTTCCCAATAGAACTTATTACCTTCTAACAAAAATATAGCTCATTTATTTTTCGTTATTGTTTATTGCCTGTCTGCCTAATACTGGTAAAATATATTCTACAGAAGGTCAGGGATTTTATTTTTGGTCTGTTTTGTTCATTGCTATTTCTTTCCCTAGCTCCCAGAAAATGCCTGGACTCTCAAAGGGGTTCAATAAATATTTGTTATTCTCATTAGATGAGCTTGAAATTGAACTAGAGAGAATGAATAGGAAAGTGAATAAGTTGCAATATTTGCTGTAAGGAACTCACAAAATGATGCTAACTACAAAGATAACAATAATAACAGCAAGGATGGTAGTTATTACTTATCAAGATCTTATGGGTCACTCATTGTACTCAGCTCACTTCACTGTCTTATTTAATTTTCACAACAATCATTTGAGATAGACACTATCTCTGTTTTATTGATGAGAAAATAGTCTTCAGAAATTTAAATCCCTGGGCCTATGTAACACATCAGGAAAGTGCTTATGCTGGAATTGCAGTCCAAGACTCTTTCTCCCTGGGATCCATGTATTATTTTTAAATTTTTAGTTTTCTATTTTTTTTATTTAGGACAGAGTGCATGGGGTGTTCAGGGTCTCATTGCGTAGATCGGGCTTGTAGTGATCCCTCTGTTCACAGCCTCCCAAGTGCAGGGACTACAGGCAAGCACCACCACACCCAGTCTCAACTGCTATCTCAGTGTGCCCTGGGGGTGGGGCCGGCACATCAGGCCTGGGGGATTTTTAAGCTTTTAATATTATAAATTATACAACATTTCCAAGCATATGCCAAAGTAGAAAGAATCATACCATACATTTTTGCATACCTATCATTCAGCTTCAACCCAAAATGAAGAATCTATGTTCACCCTCTTTCTCAGAGAGTTTAGTTTTAACCACTTGCTATATGATCAGCTGAGGAGCATAACACTTTTTAAGAGCAGAAGGAGAGGAACCTCCATAGAGGTGAGACTGGGATGAATTCCTGGGTTCTTTAGTTAAACTAATCTCTTTCTCCTGCTTCCTGAAGGTGAATTCCCCATTGCCATGAAACTCTGGGGGAGGTAAGCCTCTGCTATCACCCTGAACTTGACCCTGAGCTCAGGATGTATGAAGCTCGATCTATAGGAAAATACCACAAGGCTCATTTTGTTATGCATATGTGCTTTGTTTGTGAGGATGTTTGCTCAATTTCATCACTGCCAAGACTTTCGTTGTTCAGAGAAATAAGTTCAAGAAGGAAGACAAAATAGCCAAGGACTAGACCAGATGTCTGTGGCTGGGCTTCTGGGGCTCGGGGCTGATGTTAAGTCTGGCAAACTGGATGCACCATAGTAGTTTCTATGGGGAGGTAGGCACAACACAGTAGTAAGGGAAACAGTTGACTTAGAGGAACTGAAGAGCTTGGCTTATAAGGACAGGATGCTAGGCAGGTTGAGTTCCCACTATTAGAAAAAAAGCCAAACTTCATTTGTCCCTCCTACTTCCTTTTTGCTTTTCAAAGTTGTTGAGAGAAAAAAGAATTTGAATTAGTAAAATCAGACTTGGATTTAGATTCTGCCTCTCCCATTTGTGTGACCTCAGGTCTCCAATAAACTTGCCCAAATCCTAGCTCCATTACTGTAAAAGTGAAAGTGACATGCTTTTTAGTTTATAGTTGTAGGGTGTCTCCAATGATTTCTGGAATGCATTAGTTCTGTGTAAATCAGGGTTAGAAAATTTTCTGTCATTTTCACCTGATAGTTTTCCCACATTAATTAATGAAGAAAGAGGTTTCCAGTGGGATACAATTGTAACTAGCATTGTTATAATCTTACAAAGGAGGAAATTAAAGTATCCAAGACTCCTGGTCGTACAGTAATCCCCAGTGATCCACATCCAGCATGCTTTTTGGAAGCAATCCAGGATCCCGGAGCCAACATGTATCTACCTAAATTCTTTGATTCTCCAGGGTCATAGCTTTGACCCCTAATACCTCTATATTAATATCTTTGAAGATATTGAAAAGAAAAGATGCCATCCTCAGGCCCTAATAGCACAAGAGGTGAAACACTGCCCCCATTACAAACTTTGGGACATGCCATGCATACATGGCTAATGCCAGTGAAAGTATCAGTTTTGTATTCAGATTAAGAAATTGAGGGCCAACGAGGTTGTATGACTTGCCAGTGTCCAAAAGTAGAATCATGTCCTCCAGCTCAGCTTGACCCCCCAACCCCTTCAGGACACCTCCTTGCTCAGAGCAATGACAACATTGGGGCTGGAGTGGAGTAACAAGGCCACACCAGCTTATTCTCAATCAAGGTGTCAGCAGGATGGCCAGATCCCCACCCAATTTGGGATTTTGTAGGCACAAGGTTCTGCATCTAATTGCTATCCATGAATCATCTTTGTCAGGCTGTTTCACTAAGCATATTTTGTTTAAGTACAGCAGATTCTTTCAGAGTTTCAGGCGGTCATTATGATAAAGTCTCTGATGAATAAAGGGCAATGATCATAGGCCTGTGTGTATAGAGGACTATCCTGAGGCATGAAGGCAGCGCAGCTCCTGAACAGGTTATGTCTGCCGGGCCTGTCATGCCTTGCTGGTAATAATTCTAGAACCTGGATATTGGAAGGGACAATGTCTGACAAAGTAGTTAACAAGACAGGCTCTTGATACAGTTGTCCTGGGTTCAAATGATACCATACTATTTCCTGCCTCTATGATAACATTAGCATATTATTAGCCTTTCAGTGTTTCAGTTTCCTTCTCTGTGCAATGGGATTATAAAAATACCTGACTCAGAATTGTTCTGAGAATCAAGTGAATTAACACATCATTAAAAACATAGCCTAGTGCCTGCAAATATTGAATGCTTAGTGAATGATGGTTACTTTGGCAAATAGCTCTCCAGATTGTAAGATAATGTGCCTCTCCATGCCTTGTGAGTCTCCCAACTCCCCATTTAGTTGGCTTATTCTTTGTTCCAGAAATGAATGGCAGTAATACAGCTGGGCTGCATTACCAACCTTGTCCTGCAGGGGTTGCTCACTCCCTAAAGGTGGTGCTTTCCATGTAGAAATCATCAACATTTAATGAGTGGCATTTAGATACAGTTTAAGGTCAACATGCAAAGAAAGCAGTTAAACAAAGACAAAACCATATCTCTTTATTTTAGAACATTTCGGACCCTCAAATATACTAAGTGTATTGTCAACGCCTGTACATGTACAACAGCACATTGGGGATGGGAAGTGTACCTTGTTCCCCAGTTTTTCTGATCACAAAACTTTTTCCCCATTGATACTCATTAGCCACTTCAGGGAGAATTCATTTTCTACTAAACCGAATTTGGCTACCACTTCACTCAGATTGCCTTAAAAATGATATTATTTAAAGTGTGGTCTTTAAATCATCTGCTTGTTAAAATGCAATTTTCTGAATCTCACACAAGACCTACAGAATCAGATTCCTTGGCGGAGGGGCTGAAGATGCTGCATTTTAATAAGTTCCCCAGGTGCACATTAAATCTTGAGAACCACTGCCTTAAAGGAAACACTTCCCTAATTCTGCAATCCTATAAATCTGAGATCCTGAATACCTAACATTGTTAACAGCAAAGTTGTTTGTTAAATGCCCAATAGTCCATACTTTAATGAAACTGGGTATGGTGAAATAAACAGTGAGGTTTGGGAGATCTTCTGTTTTGTTTTTAATTGCATAAACATGAAGAAGTCTTCCCTGTGCTTCTATTGTGTCAGAGAGCCAATGATACAACAATAGCTAAGACTCGGATCCCGCCTACAAGGCATTTATATCTATAATTAAGAAGAAAAGCAGGCATACAGCTTGGCTTCTTGCTCAGCCTTGACCATATTCACCTTAATAGTCAAGCTCACATGGGAGTCGGAGGCTTATTCCAGGAACAAAAGAAGAGAGAGGAAAAGGACAGTCCTGAATGAACCACCAACGTATTGGTTTTGTCTATTTTATTTTATTTTTTTTGTTATCCAAGGGGGAGAAAAATACATGTAGTAAGGAACCAGACAAAAAGGTGAAACAAACCAAAGGATGTGAGTGAGGAGGAAAGAGTATAAACCTAATACTTTGATGAATTATGTGAAGGAGAAAACCCAACCCTGCTGACTCTGTCCACTTTAAGGTGAGAAATAACAGGATTAGAGTGTCAAACTGCTGAGTCCTGCAGACCTAACCATAAACCTCCTCTAAGCTGTGCAGCTTTATTCTTCTGAAGCCACTAATTAAATCATCTCTGAAAAGAATAAAAAGTAAAATAAAATATCAAATGCTTTGGCTTTGAGTCACATGCATTGGACACCATCAGTCCATAAGGGGCTGGGATTTGGGCAGACACACCTGGGCGTGGAAAATGGCAGGGATCTGCAGGAAGGCTGCCAGCACAGTAGTGCCCCCGCATCTGCCTTCCACCTGACATAGCTGCTTATTTTATGTTCAGTCTCCTAACATCTTATTTTCATTTGTAACCTCTTTGCCCTAAATAGCAACCAAAAATACATAGGATCTCCTTCTACAATGTTATGAAACACTGTAAGCCGGAGCATTCCAAAGTGTATCGTAAATCATATTTAAATTCCAAAATGTATTCATGCTACCAACAGAAGAAATGAACAAACTTCAGAAACCGCCTAAATCAGGATGGTTCACTAATTCTGTATTTTGCCAACTATTTGCAACTTTTGTGCAGCTAATTACTTTTATGAACTATTTGATTTCTTACACATAGAGCTTGCTACATGGGTAGGTTCCTAAACCTCTTTTCATTTATTTCATGAAAACACAATGTCTTACATTCTTGATAGATGGTATTTTTATGAGCAAATCTCTAATGCCAGTATGTGAAATCGCCATGAATGCATTTTTTGTGTCACCCCCTGTCCTGTGTGTGGCAGGCCTGCCATCAAACAAGAACATAACTGACTAAAGCCCTAACAGAGATATTTCTGGCCCTGTGTTCTTCTGTTGTTTGCCTGAGAAAAATCTATCATTACTCTATATGCATATGGCATGTGTCAACTGTTTCAAAATTAGCCAATTTTCCTAAGCATAAAAATGGATTTTTGTCATATCATATGAACCATATATCACAAAAACAAACCATTTTTTGTTTTGACTTTTTTTCTTTCCAAAATGCATTAAGTATTTCTAAGTCACTGCCAAATCCATTTTGCTTGCTGCATTTGTGAGATACATTTAAAGAAACCAAGCAGAGGGGGGGGAATATATCTCAACAATGTTGGCACCTTGAAAGAAATCTAGGTCATTAACCAAACCAATTACACTTAGGAGTTTGTATTGGTTCACTTGCTCATAAATAATACATACATACATACATACATACATACATACATACATACATACACTATTTGTATGCTGTCTTGCACAGAAAATTTGAGATATGGCAAAAAACAATATAAAAATAAGATTAAGAAAAAAGAAAACCCTGTCATTTATTGAGCGTTCCTTATACACCGGATGCTGTATAAGCACTAACTCAGCATTATTTTATTTCATGCTTAGTACAGTCTTTTAATGTGCATTTTACTGTGTTTGGTCTACAGATGTGAGCAGAGTCTTCCATGGTAATGGGCAAGATCCCATTGATAGTACACAGCAGAGGCTGCTAAACATGGGCACCCACGATAAGCATGTTTGGCCTTCTTCCCCTCAATGACCACTTCATGAGCCATGAAAACTCATTCGACTCCTAAAGACATGCTGGTGAGACATGGTAGGCAGGAATCCAGGTTTCTTCTGTTCATTAGCATTATATGGGTGTTACTTCTATGGACTGGATTGGAGTAGGCTTTCTTTGATGGATATGTTCTACCTGAGCCTCTGCACAACGCATCCCAACACTATGAGGACCAGTCCTGGCGCCTCCTGTGTACTGAACAGGCAGCTGTCGGTTCATATGGAAGGGTCTGCTGTTCCTCTCAAAATGGAAAACCATCAGTCTCTTACTTGGGTTAAAAATCTGTGAATTTCTCTTCTGAAATGCTGGAGTGCTAATTGGAAAGGCAGCACATTAAATCATTATTAGTCATTAATACATCCGCACAAATTAGTTGATCAGGTTACAGAGAGGTGTGAAGGGCCCGAGGGAAAGCTATCATCTTGATGGAGGTGGTGGGGAGTCGCCCAGGAGGGCAGTTTCTGAGTTGTCTTGGGGGCTGAGCGGGATACTGGTCATTTAGGAGCGTCGGAGAACAAGCAGGGGTACGGGGGGAGCCTGATCACCGCAGGGTGGCTTCAACACATGGAGCTTTCTCTTCCCACACTCCATGCCCACGCCCACGCGCACACAGGCTCTGCTCACACAGCGTGCTGCTGTCCCTCCAGAGCTTGCAGACAGGGCTTTAGCAAAGGTTGCCTCGCAACCTCCACAACCTCGCCTACGCCTCTTCTTCGGCCTGGGGGCTGTAACACAGACTTCCTGCCTCTAGGGGTCTCCAGTGACCCGAGCCTTTCCGAAGGATGCTGACCTTGCTTTGTAGTCTCTCAGGTCTCATATCCCAAAGGGTGAAGATTGCTGAATGAGACGGCGCAGGCAGGGTGCTTTCCCGGACCCCAGAACTCGCCAGAATGCTGCTCACCCCTGGCCTCGCTCCTGCCTGACCACTTATTTATTGTCGTCTAAGAGGCTGGACACGAAGCAAGCAGAAGGGAGAATTGTACTGTCTCGCAGTCCCCATGGAATACTTTGGCATTGCTATTACTAGACCTCAAAGGGAGTCCAAGGACTTGCCTGCAGCCCGGCACACGCACACTCTTCCGGGAAGCACCTCTTCCTGTGCAGTGAGCGGGCCAACCAAGGTTGCTTGGGCTGATCAGGCTCAGGAGGCTCAGGATGCTGAGTCAGGGACAGAGCTGAGTGCCCCCAGTGCGCACTTCCTTCTCTGCCTGGAGCTCCACCCTGAGTGCCTGGCCCGCCTTGAGGTTGAGGGTTAGGAGGAGAAGAACTGGATTCAAGAAGAAGGATCACAGCCTGGGTGATGGGATACCTGAGCTGCTTTTGAAAGTATCTTTGAGTAAAATCTCTCCAAGAAGGAAAAAGTAAACAACTCAGAGAGGCAATATCACTGTGGAACCTGAAGGGCCTGGTGGTCTACGGCAGGCTTCCTAATTCAATTTGTGGCATGAGTTCTAATACCAACCTTTTCTAACCAGGAAATCTTGTGTAGCTGCCTCTTTGTAACTGGTTTTTCTCATCTTCAAAAGGGCAGTGATGACATGTACTTCATAGGGAGTTTTTAGAAATGAAGGAAATACACAGTTAGCACATTTCGTGTCTGGCACAGTTCCTGGCACACTGCTAACATTTATTCATAGACACTGAACTTCATGCATTTTCGATCACTGGGAACAGGCACAACAGCAATAATTTGTCCTAGTTCACGGAACGTCACAGATGTGTCTGGGTTGGTGAAGGTCTTGTATCTTATGATCACTTTTAATATGTCACTTCTTACTTCAAATGAATCACAAGTCTTGCTTTTGAAAGGACTTCCATAGTGCCATGCTTTTCAACGTGTTTTGGGCAAACTTTAGATTCCAGGGAGTTTCTTGGGGCTGCATTTTTTGGAGAGGGAAAAGAAGCGACAGACAACAGAGCTCCAGACCCAAAGGGTGCATAAGCCACAGCTGTACATGTGCCTGTGCTTTATACACTGCGGTTCTAGGAGGGCATTGGTGGATCAAAGTCTTCTACTGCCTATTTTTGAAAGGTTGAAAACCACCATGAATATATTCTTATGTAATTCAAGGAAATCATCCCCTCCAATCCTAAGGACACTCATCTATAATTTTATGTATTCTGAAAGCCTACTTTTTTTGAAAATAGAGCACACCTGTATTCAAAAATGGTGGCCCTTGAAATATTCAGCCCACACATACTAAAGACCAAGGATATGTAAAGAACTGCACTGGAAACTGCTGCATTTTTGAAGATGCATCAACAATTGTGACCTGCTCCAGAAATGTCCAAGAGTGAGGTAGAGCAGCTATCCTTACTTGGGTACAAAAGTGCCCTTTGCCCTGGAGCTGATCCCACTGCAAAGCTCAGTGTTGGAGACTGTGGCTTTTGTATTTGATGGACCCAAGATCAAATCTGAGCTCTGCCACTCCCAGCATGTAAGAACTGGGATGAGGTTTTTAATCTCTCCAAAATTCAGTTTTCTTTCCTATACACAGAAGATAATAACCATGTGTTACATGATTAAATGAGACAATGTGTAGTGTGGTAGCTGGCTAGTAGTATCTACTCCCAGGGATTGTCTGATGCACTAGAATGTGGATAGTATGTGCTGAGGCCACTATCTGACCCTCACTGGCCAGAGCTGGAGCCTGTCTTTGCTGTACTTGGAAATCAGTGTCCATATTGCTTCTGCTGGGGGCGGGGCACAAGCTCAACAACTGCCACTTCCTGTTCTAGGGCAGGCACATTGCTGATAGGTTTCCGTCATTGTCTCTAAGACAATTAAGTGGGAGTACTTAATGGTTGGTTCACAGAGGTTGAGAAAACTTGCTAGGGTCACAGAATGCAAGCAATCAAGAAAGACTTGAAGCACAAGTTCACTGGACCCAGAAGTCAAAGGTCTTTTTTTCCCCACCC
This sequence comes from Ctenomys sociabilis, assembly GCA_004027165.1. Lineage (NCBI taxonomy): Eukaryota > Metazoa > Chordata > Mammalia > Rodentia > Ctenomyidae > Ctenomys > Ctenomys sociabilis. The sequence continues at coordinate 178,711 of PVKA01000025.1, read as the reverse complement.
AGGCGGTTCTCAGAGCTTCCCAGGCTGCAGTGCAGAGAGTCTGGTGCAGCAGCAAGAGCCCTGAGCCTGATATTGGCTCTACTGGGCTTTGCCTGTCTTCATTTCATTCTGCAAAGCAGCAGTGAGACTTCATAAGGTTGGAATGAAAGTTAAATGAGATAGTACAAGGAAAACCAAATGTAGTATAATTTTTATCGTAAAGTAGGTTTGCAATTATATTAAATATGTATGATCTTGCTGCACCTAAGTTTCATCTGCTTCCACCTCACTTTTTATGACAAGAAATATCCATACCTTTCATGGTATGTGAACATATATGTGGTGTGTAAATGCTTGTGAATATACATGTGCTTTGTACCTGTGCTTTTTTTTTCATGGTACCGAGGATTGAACTCAAGATCTTGCCCTTGCTATGCAGGTGCTTATGCCACTGAGCTATCTTCCTGGCCCTTGAGCTATCTCCCTGGCCCTATAAAGGCGCATGCGTATCTGTGTGCTACATACAAAGCTGTAGAGCAAACTGCCACCCTGCACACTGTCCACATCTCAAAACCAGCCCTTCTTTGGGCTCCTCCACTATCAAATTCCCATTTCTCCCTCTAGTCTGATTCACTTCTCATCTTGTTAAAAAATAATTTTCTTTTCCCCTTTTGCTCATGCCTCTGGGTTGTCTCCTGTCTTTTCGCTGTGGCTGTGCCTGTCACTTCACTAAGGTTCTGAGTGACACATTGTTCACAGGAGAGAAGTCAAGTGAAGTGGTCTGGCAAAGCAGTAGTGTGAGTGTGTGTGTGTGTGTGTGTGTGTGTGCAGCAGGCGCATGCACGCACACACATGTGTGCCTCCTACCTTTGTCAAAAAGCAACAAACTGGACATCTTGTGAGAGATGTCTTAACCCAGAAGAACAGGAGGGACAAGTGGACCAGTGGGGCAAGGTTGGGGAGCCTTGAGACTATTTGTTATTCCCCAAGCACACTGAGGTCTGTGTTTGAGGCCTCCAAAACAAGTGGTATGCATTACGGCAGCTTGAGTCCCAGTTACAGAATTAGTAATTCTTCTCTTTAGCCCTGTGGTTTCAGCCCCATTCTGTATTAAGATTCAGCCATACCTGCATTTCTCCAAGACAAAGCATGTCTCAATTTAAATATTACTTCCCCTAAAGGATTTTCTCTGACCACTATCTTAATCACTCTCTTCTATAGAATTGTTTTATATTCTTCATTAACACCACTTGCAATTGAATTTATTTGTTTGTCTACATCGTTATGTTCATGGATAGCACAGTAATAAAAAATAACTCAGGATTTAAACTGGATTAGAATGCTACCTCACTTACTAGCTGTGTGACTTTGGACATGTACTTAACCTTTCTGAATCTCCAACTTGTCACCTATAAAATAAGAATCACAAGACTATTTTCTTTATAAAACCATGAAAGTAGAGTTAATGTGTATGAATTTTCCAACATAGTACCCTGACATGTAAGTACTATTAAAGTGTTCGATATTATTATCAATGTCTGTAATAACCATTATTGCCATGATTAGCAGGACATCTTGCTCTAGCATAGGAACAACCTGATGGCAACGCTTTGACCTGCGTTGTTTCCTGATGACTCCCCTGTGAAGAATGGAAGCCCATACACTCATAATCATATATTCAGTATAGTCAACACATATGTCTGGAGCCCCTGATCTCAAGCCCACTGCCTAGTGGAGATAACCCCATCAACACATCACTGCATGGCAATGGGTGCTGCACACAGAGCCTGAGCTCCACGTGTGGGAGTGTGGAGGAGGAGGCAATTAATTCTGTCTCAGAATCTTAAAGAAGCCTTCAGAGAAGAGATGCTATTTACAGGGGCTGGAAGCCCAGCAACCCTTTAGGAAACAGAGACCAAGAGGAAGAGGTTCTGCAGGAAATAACACAGCCTTCCATGGGGTCTAGAACAGGAGGGAGCACACATTCCTTTCAAGTGGCTGTAGAGACAAGAGTAAGGTGGGAGAGAGGTCAAAGGGGCTGGAGGACTAGCTCAGGAAGGACCTCTTTTGGGCCAGGCTATGAAATCTGAATTTCATTCTCACGTAGTGAGGAGTCAGTGGAGACCGACAATAAGAGCAGAAGCATCATCAGATTTGCCAGTGTAAAAGATCACCCTGGCTCCAGGAAGAGGAGAGTGACCTGGTTAGTCTTCAAGACAGGCAGCAGCAAGAGCAAATGCTGGGAAGTGCCAGGCTAGAGGCTGGAGCCCAACACTGGCGAATGGCAGGTGAGGTGAGAGGACCTTGTGCACTGAGCAATCATCAGATGCAACACCTTGGGCAGTGTCAGAGACTGAGTGTTGGGGCCGTGTGAGTGGATGTGGATCTCAGGGAGCTGCATCTCTTAAGATGCCTCTGGAAGTCTGGCTGTGCTATGGACCAAATCAGGATATCTGGGGAAAGGACTGGCTTGGAGTGTAAAGTGGGAGCACGATCTCCAGGTCCAGCTCTGCACATTGTGATCTTTGGGGTATCAAACTGAGAACCTTTATACCTTTAGTAGGAAAGGGGCTAACCTTATTTGGGCAGCCAGTGTACCTAGAGCTATGGTTGTCCTCTTGTGAATTCTATATTCTGTCTTTTTTAAATGATGAAAGTAATCCTTTGAGTGATGGAACATTATCTTTATTTTTGTAGCTGTCAATACTGAACATCAGAGAGGCAATAACTCTCTTTTTTTTTTTTTTTAGGGAAGGGTCTACAGGGTGTTCAGATTCTCACTACTAAATTAGACTCATAGTGATCTGCCTGTGTACGGCCTCCCAAGAGCTGGAATTATAGGCAGGCACAACCCCACACCCAGTCCCAATTGCTGTCTCCAGTGCACTTTAGGGGTCAGGCCAGCAAGGCAGGCCCAGGGATCAAACCTCCAGCTCCCTTGCGTGCTTGCAGGCGCTTTAATACACTAAGCTATTTGGCCAGCCCCAATGATCTTTTACATGGTTAATGGTCTAGAATCTTAAGGAGATCAGTGTGATTAATCAAGATTGAATGAAGTGCATAGCCAGAGAAGGATTATCAATTAGTATAGGTAATCTGGGGGTGGATCACAGAAAACCATGAACAGAGATAATAAGTGCCCTGTAGGGCATGGTAAAATCAGGTGAAATGCAGCTCGCAAAAGCACCTGTGAACTGTAGGTCTCATTGGGGCCCAACCTTACTGCCCGGCCTATCAATAATGGCAATAATAAATGAGTTAATTATTAAATAAAATTAAGTCATATGTCTTTTCCTATTCTTCCTACTATTAGTTTGACAAAATAATCTTCAACTTATAGGGGTGGCATTTCTTTTTGTCCACCACAGAATTAATGTATCTGATTTGAAGAAAGAATGGTCATGATGTAGTAGAAATGCAAAATAAATTTCAAAAAATCAAACATTCTCCTGATCTCTCATGCTGTGGCTTCACAGCCTGGGATGAAACCCTAAAGATCAGTTACTTGGGTATTTCTACTGTCAGGCAGAATCTCAAAAGTATTAGCATAAATCTCCAGGCCTCTCACTTGCTCCTTCTTTGAGAGCTACAATGCTTTGCAAAGGCACGGGGCTGAATCACAGTTAATAAGGTCCCTCCTCCATAAATATAGGCCAATGAACATGCTTTGCACCCTCCTTGACTTTAAATTACAGAAATACATGCCAGAAGCTCACTCTAGGCTACACTTCACCTCTGTCGCCACATTCTCTCTCTTTTTATGTCTGTCTCGGGCTCCTCTTGTCTCATGCCCTTGCCCTTTCTCTCCATTAACCTGTCACTAGTCTACAGGGCCTAGACCAAAAGAAATAATTAATTCAAAAGAAATAATTAACTCTTCTAATACACATGTTGAAAAATTTAAAAAAATGCATGGAACTAGACAATGTATTTTATTTATCCCAGTATATTCATAATATCATCACTGAACATAATCAACAATTGAAGAGATATGTTACATTCCTTTTTAAAAGCTAAACTTTGAAATTTAGCATATATTTTTACATGAATGGCACACATTTCCAGTGCTCAAAAGCCAGCTGTTGGGACCAGTGAGATAGCTCAGTGGTCTAAAGCGCCTGCCCAGGCAAGCTTAGGCAGATACAGGGAACCGTGGTTCAATCCCAGGCAACACATGCTGCACCAGCCCTGCACTCAGGGTGGGCTGAGCTGGCCAAAAAAAAAAAAAAAAAAAAAAAAAAAAGAAAGAAAGAAAACCTCAAAAGCCAGTTGTTTTGAGCATCTACCATATTGGATAGCACTGGTTAGAGCCCTGGCTTATGCAGTAACAACTTGTTGCGCCAGCCCAGCATTGCAGATGTATTTGCACTTTGTATGAGGCTAAGAAAAGGATGAGGTTGGGTATTAAACATTTCATAATAATAATGCTGCTCAACTTTATTTCCCTCAGCTTAGCAGCATGACATTACAAAGTGGAGTCAGTCTGCCCCTCATTGATGAGACAAAGCCAACCCATTGCAGCCTGCAGGCTGAAGCATAACTAAGCGTCCTCTCACTTCTTTCCCAAATAGGACACCTCTTAGTCCACAACCAATCATATACCCATGTGTTTGTCTCTCTTTTCTACCTTGGTCCCTAAAGATGCTCATGGCTGCACCCAAAGAGCAAAGGGAAAAGGTGTCATACCCACTGTCCAGTTGCATGGTCATTTGACACAGGATATAAGGGTGACAGCAAGGTTTGGGGCAGGATTTTCCAGAGAAATGTCCCTGGACCTGTTCCCAGAATGAACTCCAGGGGCAAAGGCACACTATACCTTGATTTCAGGTATAGTACAACTTTAGGCAAGTCATTCCTGTCTCATGCCCAGTCTGAACTTCCTGTCTTATGAACCTGGGCCACTGAGGCCATTACTTGACTAGAAGCCTGAGTAAAAGAAGCTTTAATACACAGCCTGAATAGAAGTCTCAAATTAAGTGAATTAAGTGAAGCCCAAAGAACTGAGTGGCTGTGTTTCTAGGCCTCTCACAGGACCTAGGTTGTGCCTTCTCTGGAGAGAAGCCCACTGCTGGAACCTAAGTGTGTGGCTGGCCAGCCACAGTCTTCCCTGGTGGGCCACAGCCCTCAGCCTTTCGAGCCGTTTCCCAGGCTGGCAGGCTGCCGCTCCCTCTCTTGCTCAGCTGAGCAATCACAGTGCCCTGTGGTACGGCTTTGGGTAATACCACACCCCATCCCCTCCTGCCTTTTTGTGGTCTCTTCCTTTGTGACTGCTATAGGATATGTTTTATTAAAGGGGAAAGAGAAGGGGAAACAAGAGGTTATATACATGGGTATGCTCAAGAATCTTAAGATTGAAAATCTTCTGCTCAATGCAAAATGCCTAAAGGCTTTGGCATTTTGCCGTCTCTAAGTAAACCCCAAGAGGAACATTTGGGTGGGGAAATAGGAAATGGAGGAAAATCAAAGCTCTCTTCAGAGATTTTGATTTTTAAAAATGAGAGGATTTTTCTCATGTTCTCTTGAAACTTGCTTGCTTTGCCTCAATATCCTCATTCCAATTTTTGGATACAATGTTGATAAGCTCTCTGACCTTGAACAGTATTTTCCCATTGTATGTACATCAGACTTGAGGGTGAATAGAAGGCCAGATAATTTTCAAATGGCTCAGGAGATCTCTAACATTTCAGAGCCCTCTGTCTGGGTCTTGGGGGAACTTCCTCTAAGCCAATATATGTTCAAAATGTTAAACCAGATATATAGTATGTCCAGGTGGCTGAAGCAGCAGTGGCTCAGGCAGATTGCAGGGAATCATGGATGCGTTGGAGTGTCCGGCCTTCCCACCAGGTTTTGGTTAGTGTGTCCATCAGCTAGAACCCCTCTCTCCCTGCCCACACAAATCCCACCTTCTTCCCATGGCTCCACTCAGATTCTCCCTCTACTGAATACTAACAGCTCTTCATATCTGTAGAAATCAACTGTAGATTTCTTGGGTCAGCTTTTTGACTTCTCATGTATTGGACTACTCTGTAGAACAGCCATTATCATGTTCCCTTTCCCAGAGGTAAGCTGATTTTTTTTTCTCACTAGACCATAAGATCCTTGAGGCCCAATGTTCATAAGACTTCTATCCTTCACTACCCTTAGGTTGGTGCCCGCAGAGAAACCATCGGCCACTGAAACCTCCCAGCTTTGTAAAGTACAGAAAACCTAAATCGGAGCCCAACTGCTAAGATTAAAACATGCCTGAAAAGGAGCCAATAGACACTGGGGTTCATTCAGGAGCACTATGAACCAGATCCCATTCCATGGCTTCCCTTAATTGCTGTGTGATCCAATGCAAAGCGGTGTTCATTCTGAGTTCTCTGCTCTCTCTTTCCAAAGAACCACTCCAGCTCTGCTTCTCAGGGTAATTCAAGAAAAATAAGACAATAAACAATGTGAGGATTAATTAGAAGAGTTTTGTGAAATGCTTCCCCTCCGCCTTTGGAAAAGGAAGCCTTTAAAAAATTTATGTAAGATCTTATTATTTTTAAAAATTAAGAGAGCCAAATAGCCAAAAATACAATGCATGGGATTTTGTTAAACACTAACCAGGAAACCTCAACAGCAGGAACCCAGTCAGCAGAAAGTACCCACGCAGATGTCTCCAGTCCCTCTAGATTACCTCTTGTTTATGAGGTGGAGAGGGATTTTGGAACATCCTCTCTGAGGAGATCTCTGTTATGTGATGCTCCCCTGCGGCTAGGCTGTGCCTTGGGAAAGGGGATCAGGAGGAGCTGATGACGCAGGGGTGCTCGGTGCCCTCTGGCCTTGCTCAGTAAACAATCAGTCAGGAGGCCAGAAGGGAACACCCAGAAGGTGCTCTCAGTGACCCAGTACAGAAGATGTTCCCCTCCTCAAGACCAGCTTGCTGTTAGCAGGGCAGGAAACTTTTGCCCTCCCCAGCCCTTCCATCCCCACCTCCTTTCTTGTTTCTACACTGCAGCACACACCACTTCATTCAGAGAGAAAAAGCGAGCTCCATTTTTGGTGAGGAGAGGGAAGCAAGAGTCAAGAATGCCTCTGTCTTCTCCATGACTGCAGCCCAGCTGTCAAAATCCTTAGAGCCAGCTGCTCTCCAGTGGGGAAGACTACAGTCTGACATTTGCTTCCTTACTTCCAAACATTTCTTAGTATTCAGGCTCTGCCTCTTTTGAGATCATATCCTCCCTCAAAGAAGCAAAGCGTGCATCTTTTCTAGGAGGAGGCAGTGACTATGATAGGGTAAGACAAGATCCTAGTGGCAGCAGTGCTTGGTCATGTTCTCAGCACTGCCAAGCAACTTACTTTGGGTGAAAGAGAACTCCAGAGGGTCAGGCCTTAAACAAATAACATGCGCACAAGTGTGTGAAGTCAAGAGGGAATACACACGAACTCCAGCCTCACTTGGCTGTGGCCTGATGGCATCAGACTGCCCCTGAGGGGATTTGGTAAAATACTTTAACTGCTTAGTTAATAGCGATATTGCATGTCTTTCAGAGAGCACAACCAGAGAGAAACAGAGTCACTTCAACACTCACCTGTGTACATGGTTGGACAAGGACAGAGGTAGAAATACTTGGCTGACAATACACTTTTATCTTTTGTATTCATCTGTACTGATGTATCACTGTCCCTACTGGATAAGGCCAGCTTGCCTGGCTGCAAGAATGTCCTTTTATAATTACTACCTTTCAACAAAACATTTGTTTCTGCTCCCCGGGCTAGAAAGAGCACACACTCAGTTCTTTACAGAGGGGTCTGTTCAATCAGGTTACAGTGCATTAGCTTGATTATTAGTTAATATTTGGCTTAGGTCTATATAGCCTGGATAAATATGTACCATGCAGAAGACTGCTTGGTGAGGAGAAAACTCCTCTGGGCTAGAACTATAGCTCACAAGTTCACGCTCCAGCATCCATGGCCTGGGCTGGGTGCTGCACACACTTGCTTCTTCTGTGGGCAGTCAGCTTCCTGCCTATGGCTGTAAGCACAAGCACACACACACCGCAGGCAGCATTTGACTGCCTCTCCAGATGATCACAGGAGCAGGGAGAGGGGTGTGTTAGATGATACCAAAATATCCTTCCCTTCAGCACAGTAATATTCTTCCCCAGCGTCTCAAGTGCTCCCACAAGCTCAACCCAATCAATGGGGCTTCTGCCTCCACCCCAGAGAGACTATTTGCACCCTATAGGCTTTGCTCTTTGGAAATGGCTTTCCTCTGGACTGCATGTGCACAGGGGAAAAGACACTGGCCTCCAAAGACATGTTATGGGGATCTATGAACATGTGAATACAGATGTATCGCGCATCACCACCTCAGCTCTTTAGTATCTTCACCAAATACAGTGAGAACCTCATACAGTTCAGTTCAGCCTCTCCTCAGCAGGCAAAAGTCCTCCCCCTCTTATACAATTATGCAGCCCGATTGGGTTTTCCGATGCTAATGGGAGTTGAACTAACTTTGAGGACTTAAACCAAGCAAAAGCAATATAGGTCAGACAGCGTGCCCAAGCTGAGTGACGGCCATGCAACACCAGGAGACAAAATCAGAGCAATCTCCAGTCAAACCCAAAGTCCATAGCTCAGCTCAGAGAGAGAGAAACTAAGTGGAATCCTTCCTCTCGCCAGGCACCAGAGCAAGAGGGTTGTATGCAGGCAGAAAGATCCCCTTCCCGGACTCACCAAAAAGGACAATGAAAAGGGGAAACCAGGAACCCCCTGCACTGTTACCTTGAATCCTTGCAAGAGCCCTCTTGGGTATCAGCTGCTCCTCAAACCTCCAACGACCAGGAGGAGCTTCCTAAAACATCCCAGGTTTGTGTGAAACATCTCCGGTGGCAGGTTTCCAAAGTTTTTTTTTACTTCATGGTTTCCTGTGGCTCTTCCTCATGTGGGGACACTCGAATGCCTCCCCGCTGCGCGCGAGGGGGAACGGATGTCTCTTTTCAAATTCCCCTGCTCTCTCTCCGCTGGCTGTTGCTGCCGCCCTCGCCGCCGCCTCAGACCTCTCGCCTGCTGGCTTTCCGCGGAGCGGCGCGCAGCCCCGAGGGCCCGAGCATCTCGGAAGTGAGGCTTCGGCGCTTGGCCAGGCGTGCGCGGGGTGGAGAGCGGAGGAAAGTGGCAGCCCAGCAAGGGGAGTCCCTCCTTGTCCCCGCACCCAGGAGAAACCCAAGATCTTGCCTTCCTTCGAACTCTAAGGAGGCTCACTCGCCCCCTCTGGGATCCGAAACCAGAGCCTGGTACCCGGGCAAAGACCGTTCCCCCGGCTCCCCCGCTTCCTCGGCTGCCCGCGGAGCTGCCGGTGCTCCAGGCGCTAACGGCAGGTGCATTTCCCCGGACAAGTCCTCTCGGGAGCCTCCACACTCCGCGGAGGCGCTGCCACAGGAGCCACGAGCCGCTGGCGAGGCTGGCGGATTCCGTCCCAGGCTGCAGCCGGCGCGTGCCCGCTCCACTCCGCGCTCCGTGCCGAAGCGGTGTCACCTGCAGACTCAGACACCAGATGAGTGTCTTAAGATAACAATGATGCCCTGCCTGCTTCTCTCTAGCTTTCTTATGCACGTAGGTCGGCAGCCAATAGGACAGAGCGCCACACTCCCCGCGGGTTCCTATTGGCTGGGGCCATGGCAGGTGGGCGGGTTCTGAGTCCCACCGCTCTCCCCTTTGGTTAACAGGCGGCCTGGGGTACCAGCTCCGTGTTAACCCTCTCATCCATGCAGAACGGAGTTTTTTGGTGTGGCAAAGGAAGCCGTGGATACATTCGCGGCTGGGGGTGGGGATAGGAGGTTATCGGGTTTGCAGAGTGTAAAAAAGCCAAAGAACAAGAAGTGGCTGGGGAACCAAGTACATTTTCCTTCTCATCTTCCTGATTTACAATGATCATTTGTCCCTTCCCATTTTGTTTGCCTGCTGACAGTGGACCTCCTGGGGCTGAGGACCCTTTGAGCCATTTCCTTCTAATTGGAGGCTTCATTCTGTGGTTGTTCTATGTGTTTTTGTCTCCCTAACAACTTAATTAGAAATGAGCTGCAAAGTGAGACAGTGAGACATAGTACACACACACACACACACACACACACACACACACACACACACACACACTCCAGAGACAGAAGAGGAGGGGAAGCAAAATATAACAGCAACTCGGTGGAAAGATGACTAGGGAAAGAAACAGATTTAGAGAGGAGGCTGGACAATTAAATTAAAAATGTCCTGCCTCAACACCAGGACTCCAAAGCCAAAAGAAAGAGAAGAGCTTGAGGTCCCAGGGAGACACCGAAAAGAGAAAAAATGATTTGCTTCCAAAAAAGTTAATTGTTTTGCTTGTGGTGTTTTCTTTCTGTGCATCTCCTTTCATTTCAGTGGGTGCCAGGAAGAGGAATTTGGTTTTTAACAGAAAACTAGAATAGTCAGAACAGGACCAGCCTTGTTTCTGTGAAGCAGGTGCACACAGAAGCATGTGTATGAATTGAGAGGGAAGGAGACACGGAGGAAGTGAGGGATGGAGGAAGGGAGGGAGGGAAGGAGATAAAGTAGAAGGGAGAGAGAGAAGAGCAGGAAAAAGGAAAGGAAGAACATTAACTTTGGGGTTGAAGAATATGAATTATGTATTTTTATGTTTTAAAGAAAGTGCAAAACAAATATATCCCACTAACCAGATAAGTTTCAGATTTTGGCAACAACATGTGAGGGTCCTTAGTGACAAAAAAAAAAATCCAATAGAGCAGAAGAACTGGGCAGTGGGACTGAACAAAAACCTTGGGAGCATCCCACAGAGTCACATGATGGGGGAATAAGGAGAGAATATACACTCAGCATATAGTCCCACTTTAATTTCTTAGAGGAAGAGCAACATCAGAGATTATTTCCCAAAGAACTAGAAAAAGATAAAAGAATGAAGGGGCCAGTGAATGTCAAGTTAATGCCCGTCTAGATTATTTAAAAATCGTACCCCAATGTATGAATAGGGAAATCAGCAATAGCATCTTCTCATTCTCATCTACACCTGACTTTAACCTGTATTTTTTCCTCTGACCATTACACAAATAGAGCATTTCTTCGGTATGCTGCAGGTATCTGTTTGCCTATGCTACAGAACATGCTAGCAAATGGTCACCCTGCAGGGCCTCTGGATCTTCATCTGTGATAAAATAAATACATGAAGCAGTGAAAGTCTAAATCTATTGTTCCCCAACTGCTGAGTTATTTACTCCTGTCATTTCAAGACACAAAGGCCCACTGACTTGTCTCAAATAATACGACACTGTATGTCACCATAGAATAACATAAGGGAGTAGCTAAGTGGATTGAGCAGCTGGACCCAAGAATATCAATTGTAATGGAAGTCAGTTAATTTTTTAAAATATTTCTAAAGGGGAAAAGAGTAGAGTTGGAAGACACGAAAGCAACCTGCAAAGGAAAAATTATCTGTGCTTTCTTCTACTATGGCATTCTAAACCATACAACTCAAATGTAATGAACTAAAAATACACACTAAAAAGTCTAATCATGCATAGTTTGGTTAACATTTTCTTATTCATGCGCTCATATAACCACTGCTCACATCATTTCTAGGACTTTGAGAGACATAGTCCTGATATTCTCCAGTCAGAACCTCCTACCCCCAGTGATAACTACTCTCCTGACTCTTGTCGCTAAAGATAACTGTTCTTTGATTATAAGCTTTATCCATATAGAATATTAGAGCATGTATTCTTTTGTATCATGTTTCTTTCACTCATCTTTATGCCTAGAAGAGTCATTCATGAAGGTGATGAAATTCTTACAATGGTTGTGTAGTACTCCATTACATGACTACATGGCGTGCATGCATTCCCCTATTTATAAATATTTAGATTCTTTTGTTTTGTTGTTTAGTATGCATACTGCCAAGGACGTTCCTGTACTTAACTTTTGCATATGTATGACCTCATTTCTCTTGAAGTAAGCATCAAGGAGTTTAAATCATTGAATTTACTATGGGCTACTACATTGGAACAAATCTTAGGAAGACAATTCTCAAGTCTGCTTTCTGCTTTAAATAGTTCAGTGATGTGATGGTGGCAAAGGTTGTCCCTACTGAGCAGCAATGGAATATTTTAGAGTCTCTATGAAGGAAGCGTGTGCCTTTCTCATAACCACTTTATTTTTTTTTATTTATTTTTTTTTTTGTGGAACCGGGAATTGAACTCAGGCCCTTGTGCTTGCCAGGGAAGCACTTATCCCACTGAGCTATCTCCCCAGCCCCTCATAACCACTTTAAAATTATGCATTATTATTTCTATTTATAAGTAAAATAGTGAATGAAAGATTCCATATTTGGAAATAGCCTTTGGTCTTTTGGGTGTGTGTGTGTGTGTGTGTGTGCACATTGGTGGGAGGGATGCAACACACTGACATTCCATGGGGGTGAAGAGTATGAGATTTAAAGTCTTCAGATTTTTAAACCATGGTACTTGAATTCAAGCCTGTATGATAAGAAAAACTAGACAAACATGAGGAAAGCAAGATTTCAGCAAGCTCAAGCTAGCATCTGTGCTTGGAATTGGCTGATGTTAGGAAAAGCTATCAAAAGCTATTGTAAGAGTCAAAGGAGGAAATTGTCATTTAGAAACAGGAAGGCTGACCTAAGGAACAAAATCAGGATTGAAGACAGCAGAACTTACTATTTTATAGTGTTTTTTAAAATGTAAATATTGCAAATTCATTGTCCATGGTCCAGGAGGTAGACAGAGATGATGGAAAACATTTTATTGAATAGAAAGCGGACAATAGTGGTGGCCAAGCTCACCTCCAAATATGAATATCATGGAGGGAGACACTTGTGGTTTCACCACACCACAGGCCTAAGGGAGGCGATTCACTTGCATGCATTTCTTTTCCCACTTCATCTCATTTAAAAGTAAACTATCACACAGTAGATACAGTTTGGTTTTGTTGACTGAAACACCTTTGACCAACTCTAGGGGTTTTCTATCTATCTTTTTATTTATCTATCTATTTTTGAGCCTCTGGATCTCGGTTGCATGGCCTTTGCATTGAGCTGCACCCCGAAAACTTTTTACATTTTGAAATAGAATCTTGTTAACCCACTAGATTTGCTAACTGGGCTCCAGTCCGAAGTTCAGCCTTCCTGCCTCAACATCCCAGAATGCAGGTATTGCGGGCATGTACCACCAGGCTTATTTTGTTTCATTGAACAAGTGACTATGCGATTTTATGCCATATTTATAGGAATCAAATCCCCTGGAAAAAATTGATTTCATTTCCAAAACTTTGTTTGATTGGTTCTTCCTTAGAGAGACTCGCCTATAGTGGAAGGGAATACTAGCCTGCAAATATTCCCAGCACACTATAAATTTAAAGAAGACTAAATATTGACTTACAAAAAACTAAACCATAATGCCTCACTTGAATTTGCTAACACTACTCAAGATTTCAGAAAATTAAAAGGATGTCAAAGAGTAAATGACACGTTACCTAAAAGGAGGAGGGGCATTTCCCTGCTCATCATTAATCTAGAGGTCAGCATATGTAAGTGCTCAAGTGTTCTCTGAATGAATTGCTGTGAGCCCTGCAATCTTGTTTGCAGTTTTAGTTTTATATCATCTTACTGGATTGGTCTTGTAAAGTATCTTACTGTTTCAATCCCTAGCCCCCTCATCTGCTATAGGAAAGACTGGATTACTAGCTAATCTGGTAGTGTCACGCTATTTCTCAAATTCCAGGACTATGTTCTCCTGGCATTACTCTAATTTTTCAATGGCAAAACCTTGCCGGTTTATTTTAAATGGTTTTTCTTTATGTTAGAGAGCAATAAAGAGAAAGACATAATGAAGTCCCCATCTCCTTCAGAACCTCTTAAAGGAATGATGAAGATAACATTTCAAAAGGTCATTAGCAGATGGATCTTTGCTGCAGTAGTCTATAATGACACATGGTAATATACATCTGGGTTAAGTTTTGAATACCCCTGGTTTTAAAACTTACTTTAAAGTGTAAGCTTTCTTTGGTGATAAACAGATCTCTGTGATTTTAAGTATGGCTGACTCAAATACTTTAAACTATTTAGATATTCAACTACATTAATCTTGTGAAATACATGGCACACTTTTTTGCAATATATATTTAAACATGTCAATAAATTTATAAGAGGTAGATTGAGAAAACAATTGTTTTCATAGAAAGTTTTTGAGAAAGGGTGCTACATCAAACTCCTAGAGTGGTAATTCAATATAATCTTTAGAGCAGCCAGCATTTAAATGACCACTGAATACATAAATGTTGGAAAGGCATGTTTTTGAAATAAAATTGTGGATTATCATCTGAGACAAGGTTTGGTTAAATATCAAATTCCAGTACTTCCCAAATGCTAACTTATGCCACTATTTATTGTAAGCGGTCATCATTTTTGTAAGTTAATACTGCCCAGTCCTATAAGGAACACTGCTTTTACAGGTTTTTCATGGTGGTGTAATTTCTCAGAATTCTCAGGCAAGGGCTTACAGATCTCCCTTTTTCTCATCTTGATTGAGTAAGGATTGAACTGGCTCATCTCTTTTATTAGTCTTCCACTTCTAAAGGTGCCTGGAAACTATAGTTTTTTCTTATGTTTTATCCCAGCTTTGTTCCATTTCCTGGGATTCTTTAAAATTAAAGGCACAAGTTCTTGAGCTACAGTCTGTTTTTTTTATTAACAATTAAAGCATTTCCCTAATCATCTGTTAAGTACTTACTGTAGAAAATATTTGTGACAAAAATGAAAGGAAGAGGTAAAAATAGCAATTAAAACTTCTTCGGCTTGCCTGCTTAACTGAGTGATGTGCACTGACTTTGGTTTTCGTTATTCTTATTGCTTACTATTTGTATCAATATATTTTCTTTAAATATTGTGCAAAGTTAGTGCATTATCTACAAATGTATATTTATGTCAGCACTCACTTATACAAAAAATTCAACTAACTAATGTGGGGAGGAAAGAGAATGGGTTAGAAACACAAAATCACAGGAGAATCTACACACACACACACTCACACGCTCACACACCTGCTTTGAGGAAGAGCCCTACAAGGTGCGTGCGTACGCATGTGTGCGTGCGTGTGCCTTTCCTGAGCCATTTAGATGATGCTGCGACAGGGAGGATTTTGCATTGCAAAGACGAGTTTTCCAAAATGCAGTCCACGCTGTTCATAGCCTAGCGCGGGGGGACTAAGCAGAGAGGCAGGAGCACCCACAGCCAGCTGGGGGCTGACCTGATTCCCTCCAACCCTCAGCTCCCTTCCTCTAGCCTCCTAAAGCCCTTCCTTTTCTTTCTCTCCCCGCACCCCATCCCTTCTTCCTCCTTTCCCCAGATTAGCGGCTCCAGGAAACAAAGAGCCCGGGCTCCCTGGACCTCATTGCTGGAGCCAGCCTTCCGCCTGCCTGCCCGCCCGCCGCAACCGGTTCCGGGGACCGGGCTCCCCGGCTCCGTAGCCCTCCCCGGCCTCCCCGCCTCCCGCTCGCTTTCGCTCGCGCCCTCCCCGCTCGCTTCCTCCCTCTCGTTCCTCCCCCACCATCGCAGCGTTAGGAGGAAGGCGGCCGGGGCTCAAGATGGCTTTAGCCGGGCTCTGCGCGCTGCTCGCCTGCTGCTGGGGGCCGGCAGCGGTGCTGGCCACGGCCGGCGGCGACGTGGATGCGTCCAAGGAGCTGGAGTGCAAGCTCAAGAGCATCACGGTGTCGGCGCTGCCCTTCCTGCGCGAGAACGACCTGAGCATCATGCACAGCCCCTCGGCCTCCGAACCCAAGCTCCTCTTCTCGGTGCGCAACGACTTCCCGGGAGAAATGGTCGTGGTGGACGACCTGGAGAACACAGAGCTGCCCTACTTCGTGCTGGGTGAGTCCCAAGGGAGGTCGAGGCTGCCCGAGGCGCTGGACCGCCGCCCCTACCCCCAATCCGGCTGGCTCCACACGCCCACTCGCCGACGACCTCCCCTCCCCCACCCCCACCTCCACCTCCCAGGATCCGCCCCGCTCCCAGGTATCTCCACACCCACTTGCAGGCTAGAGCCTCTGTACACCTGACTCCCCAGACCCGCGGAGCCTGGATGTGGGGCCCTCACACTCCCTCATCTGCCTTGCTGCCAAGGAACAGGTTGCTGGAGTCTCTGAGAAACCTATCCAGCCTTGCCCTCCTACCCAGCTTTTATTCAGGAATGCATCCATGGAGCAATTCTGGTCTGCTATCCATTCCACTCCCATAAACCCTTTTCCACACTCCCTGACCACATGTTCGGCTCTGCTCCACACCCCCTGGGCATCTGCCCACCCCCAGCCATTCCTGGGGCTTTAGAAACAAAGATTCTGTCTCCTCTTCCTCAGACCTGTGCAGGCCCAAGAGTTATGGCTGGCTGGCTGGTTGGATCTCAGGTCTACACTCTTTGACATCCTTTGTTTTTGCCCTTCTTCCAAGCTCTCAAGTTTCCCTCACCAGAGTGGTCATGCTGGGACATCCTGCATCTTCGCCACAGCGTAAGGACTCCCTAGTTTAGCCACCACCACATCTCCAAGTCATGTCTCAGTTACTGGGATAAAGAAGTCCTTATCCCCTGTCTTTTACTCTTGTTCTCTTTGTTCCCAGGACTATCTAAGATAAGTGCAAGCACTGGTGCAGACAGAACGACTTTCCTGATCAGGAGACTCTCCTGTCCCTTCTTTCTTTATGTTGCACTCCCTTGATGCCTCCACTGTCATTTTCTTAGGCCACAAAATCCCTTCAGGGATGCATATCTTATCAGGTTGTAACGATGTTGTGGTCTTGCTCTAGCATCTTGCAAAGTACTACAGGTTCGTCATGTGACCTAGTTAACCAAATTTCTCCACTTCTTTATGTGTAGATGAATGTCTCACCTTGCCTGCCATGCAATTTCTATCTTTAGTGGTGTTGTGCATATTCTTATTTTCTCCAAAATTCAAAACTCATCCTAGATCCTAGAAAAGAAACACACAAATGATAATGTCTAGGACTCAGTCACATCTACTTAATGCCTTCCATCCTCCAGTTCACTTTGCAGGAACATGGCTTCCCAGAAGTCACACATCAAATTCTAACCTCTCTCTCTCTCTCTCTTGCTTTTCTTAGCAAGAATTTTATTCTTCCTGTAAACATTAGGAGGTGGGTGAGTAAGCTCTCACTCTCCAACCTCTATGGAAAAGTAATTTCAAAAATTACCTGGTCTTTTGAAAAGTTGACTTATAGTTCCTGGAGTGCAGCTCAGTTGAGTCCTTAAAACCAACCTACATTTTTGATAGGACTATTTCTCTTTGCATTAAAATACCAATAACATATTAAAAACTGGGGGCTGGCTGGGCTTGGGAACATTATGGATCTGCTACTCCTTACAATGTATAAATTGCTGGGTTATTCAGTAGATGTAAATTTTATGTGGAAGTCATGGTGGTGTGCAAGTACAACCCGTTCATGTTAATATGTAGGAGTGAGTATGGAGAATTATGTGTTTTCTAAAGACTGTTTTGGGTTCTGCATTTATTGTTTACTGTGTATGCCGTGGGACCTATGTGGATGGAGAAAGGAGGCTGGGTAACAGATATTCAAAATCTACTTCTTTTTTTCCAGATTATCAAATCAAGGGCCCGTATCATGATATGTCTGTCAGCATCTGATGTGCACTTTAAAAGCTCCACTGTTACAGAATGGGTGTTTGTGTCTTTGTGCAAAGCTACCCAGGGCAGCACCCTGTTCTGGTTGCTATGGTAACTTTCTGCAACTTGGCATTTACACACAGGCATAGGCACACTCACTTTGTGACCAGATGTACTTTTCCAGTGCAACCATTGTCCCAGCACCCTTATGATCAGCTGGGCATGCTCAGAACTGGAGAGGTCCTGGTACCTGATCCTTCTGGCTTGGTAGTCCCAGGGGGAACAGGGATGATCTTGGGTTGGTTGCTGGAGCCAACCAGGCCAGCAAGAGGAGTCTAAGCTCGGGGGGACAAACTCAAAACAGTTGCTGTCCTGGCTCATTTATGGCCACCAGTTAGGACTGTATGACTTCAGGTTAGGGATTTTCTTGAGCTTCTCTCTGGAACCCATTTTGCTTATTGTACCTCCTGGAGGAATCAGTCCTGGGAATTTACTAAGCATACACTTGGTTAGCACTTTTAGGACTAGAAAACAGAAAAATAAAAAAGCGCCTGGTTTTGGGCCCTCCTGAGTCCCTGGGAATGCAATTGATACCTATAAGAGCTATTAGCAGCTGTAAGAGCACCTGGCTGTGTGCTGTGCGCGTCAATGTAATGCTTTTTATGATGAAAATAGAATCCATGGAAGATGGAGATTTAATTGAGTGACAGGGACCCTTGACCTGAATCAGAACGCATCTCATCTTTGAGTAAATAAAAGTAAACAAAGAGCAAAAGCAAATTTTGGTTTCCCTTTGTTTTCAGAAATCAGGTTCTATCAGTTCAATGAGGCAGACAAGGTTTTTCTCATCTGTCTCAAAATTTATGCTAACGGTGAGCTGTCGAGCCTGTTGGCTTCCACTTCTGCTATGGCCTTCAGGACTGCTTTAAGGCTTTGAGTATGGTTCCTCTATTGAGAAGGATCTTTCTTCAGTTCCCACCCAGCAGCTATCCATTTTATCTTGTAAATCCTACACCCATGGTGCTGCCTGCCCTACCCTTCCAAGGAAGCAGTCTTCCACACATCCTACCTCTGTGTTGTTTACATGCAATGAAAAAACTGAGAAGAACTCAACACAAGTGAGTGAAATTGAAGGTAAACAGATTTGGCTTGGTCTAGGAGAGGTAAAAAGATTTGAGATCTTTGAGAAGGGAGGAGGAAGAGGTGGTGGCAAGGGCCAATATGGGAGTGGCACGTGTATGCCACAGTGTGGAACTGAGTAGACTCGCGATAGGAGAGTGGTGGGGACCACGAGGCATACTTCTCTGCCCAAAGGTCAGGCAGGGAGGGCTGCTTTATCATGGAGAACCATGCCCCTTGGTGCCCAGATGTTCTCTTCACCAGCATGCTTGTCAGTTTGCTATGGAATAATCCTAGCCAGAAAGGAGGAATCTCTATGTTTGAGGTGAGGTTTGCAAATTGTGATGCAAGGACAGGTTGTGATTTTTTTAGTTGTGCTGTGTTTAGCTGCCCGTAGTATTGAAATGGGAAGTTTTCAGCCCAGAGGGTGTCATCTCCAGGTTGCCACCTTTCCCACAAATACTGGTTGTGTGCAGGCTGACCCTGTTCTTTATGGTGCTTATTTTGCAGCTCTGAGCCAGGTAATCTAAACTCCTGCTTTCAGATGTGTTGTAAAACTCTCTAAAGTGTTGCAGAATAGCTGCAATTTCCAATTTAAATACTTAGGCACATAAGCCTTAGTATCCTCTCAGGAGAATTTAAAGGCTTGCCAAATTCATGAACTAAAATTTCACATTTCAACTGAAATTTCATATCTTAGCTTTCAAAACAGTAGACATTTCTGCTTTGGAGGCGTATTTGATCTTGAGATGAGGCATTAACCTGCAGTGTGACCTCCAGTTTTTCTGTGCTGTGAAACAGGATATATTTATCAATCTCATGACTGTGTGAAGGGGTTGCCCTTTTATTTCAGACCCAACTATGGAGCTTTTGCATGGATGAAACCTAGTGAAGAAAGCTATTTCTCTTGCGCCTGGGAATTTTTCTTTAGCTGCCATAGTCTTTGATTGAAGAAAGTGTTCCTGAAGAGAAATCAATCAGCATGAAAAGATGCAGTAAGTTGCCACATGTGTAGAGCATCTGGAGCAGTGCAGTGTGGTGGCTAACAGGGAAGGCTGTGAAGACAAATCTGGTGTCAGTCCTGGGCTTGCCACCTACGCCAATGGTGGAGCAAAGCGAGAGTCAGGGAGATGAGTAGATGGCTCCTCGGGGTCCATTTGGAATTAGGTCAATATGACTTGTGGGGTTTTCTCTCACCTACAATATATATGTCACGAAAGTGTTCAGAATCTGTTTTTTTCACCGGGGGGAGGAGGGCAGCAAGCAGTCTGTCAATGGTTAGCACAGGGTCAGCTCAGATGCTTTGTATGCAGAAGCACTTTGTGGCTTCTGGGCAAATAGCCCCTAAGTGTCCTCACCATTGAGTGCTTTGTCACACATACAAAAGGTAATCCCCATCAGTAGGTTAGTTCGTGTATTTAGGAAGAATATGGGTATACTTATTTCCTTTCTACTTGTCAGATTTGGGTAGTTATGTTTTCTTGTACCTGGAATATTTTATGGTACCTCTAGATCCGATGAAGAAGGCAGGATACCTGAGGGTGAGGATAAGTAATATGTTTGGTGCTCTCTGAGAAGGGCTCTACAGAAATGCGAAATGGAAATAGCACTGGGTTGGGGTCCAGGAGATATGCAAAGACCTTATGACTATACATGGAGCTTGTACATGTAATCCTCCTGCTTCAGCCTTCTGGAGTGCTGGATTACAGGTGTGCATCATTGCACCTGGCTGCTGAACTGAGCTTCTCCCTCCTTCCCTCCCTCCCTCCCTCCCCCCCTCCCCCCTTAATCCCCCTCATGGGGAAGTGAATTCACGATCTCAAGCTTGCCTTGGTAGGGGCAGTGCTGCTGAGCTGAATCCTGAGCCATGTTGAGCTTTTCAATTGGCTTCAAATGAAGTACAGGTAAACTTTGCACTAAGGGGAGCAATTAAAACACCCAAACTTTTAACTTCTTTTGACAAATCTTTCCATTTTCACATTGGAAGAAAAACTTTAAAATGTATTTCTTTTCCCTTCATTTTGTTCTTCACTACAGTGAGCTGCCTGTGTTGTGAACGAATATGTTTAGGGTGTCAGCCATATCTGAGACTGAATAAATGGTAGCAATCTTAAGGTAGGTCTTCAGCATTTCTGTAATTTGCATTAGCAGAATGTGCAAATTTATAGGTATTGAGAGGGTTATTATTTATTGCTTCTCTATAGAAATGTAAATTTTTACATCAGAAGCATTTTGAATGCAGGAGTGATGAATTTTAGAGCACTTCAAATCCTCCTTTAGATGTGCTGATACGGCTTAAAGTCACAGGAGTATTTGAAGAAAAAGCAGAATACACACTTAATTTCTTTAATTTCTCTTTGGAGGCAAGATTGAGATCTTGATGTATATAACATTTTTTCAGGAAACTTCAGGAAAAGCAAAAAAACCTTAGCATTAAATATACTGAGACATTGTAACACTAATACCAGTTACCTTTGGCCGCTCTAGTTACAAGGGGTGCTCACAGCGATGGCCACTGATTTCCAGAGATTCATTAGGAAGGTGAACTGCTGGTTGGGTAAACACGGTTTTTGAGATGGCTGCACAAGCCTTCGCAGTTTCTCTGTTTACCTCTCAGGTTCCCCCATGACATAACACTATCTGTTGAAGGAACTTCGGGCTATTTCTCTTTTCTGAAGTGCATACACATTTTTTGGTTCTCTCCCCCCACCACGTGTGTACCTATCTCTCTCTCTCTCTTATATTTTTCTCCTCTCCTTACTTCCCTTCTCTTTCCTCCCTTTCTCTTTGCTTCCCTCCTTTCCTTGTTCTTTTTCTCTCTCCCTCCCTTCTTCCCTTCTTCCCTCCCTGCTTGATCCCTCCCTCCCTCCATCCATTCTTCCTTCCTGCCCTCCACCCTCCTTTCTCTCTTCTTTCCTTTCTTCCCAGCTTCCTCTGGAATGTAATTAAACCTAAAGGGCTCATAGTTTTTCAGATTAAGGCCGGCTAATGGGAACAGAATTTGGCGCCTTTTCAGCAGGCACGTGCCAAGTCTGTATTTCTTCACTTTATACCATCTTCAAATATATGCACACAGATGGCAGAAAAAGCTCTATTTTGAGCGAGTTAATCTCTCAGGACAAGTTAAAGCCTATGGCAGTTTCTAATGTACTACAATTTGACATCTATCTCCATTTTATTTTTATTACAAATATGAAATAGTTGATATTTTATAAGAAATCACATACATAGTAAAACTTCGAGGAGAAAAAGAATATCTCTGTGGATCTCCAGAAGGTTTCCCAGGAAGAAAATTCAGAGAAATTAAATTGTGGCTGATGATAATTTAAACTGATGTGACAACTTTTGTAGAAATAAGGTTGAGAATGTGTATGCCTGGTGATCCAGCTACTTCACGTCTAGTTATTTATTTCATAGGCGATATTTCATGTGTACACGAGAACACTTGTAACAGTACTGTTAATAATAATAAAATCTGGAAGCAGCCTTCGTAGGAAATTAAAGTGAACAAGGCAATAGATTCATTTATGGGTTCTTATCTCATCATGAAAAGAAATGTGTTGTAGCTATGTATAGCAATATGAGTTCGTATCACAAAGTAAGGTAAGCAACAGTAGCCACTAATGGAAAAGTACTTCAGTAAAATTTCATTTGTATAAATTCAAAACAGTGCATAGAGATAGATACGGTAAAATGTTTGTGAAAAGGAAAGAAACCAAAAGAAGGGTGGATTGAGGTCTGGTGGAAAGAGAATGTGAGGGGGAAAGAGATGGGGGACCCCAGAGAATCTGGCAGCGCTTGGGTTTTGTGTCCTTTATTTCAAACAAGCACAATTAGGGCCGGCCAGATACCTCAGTGGACTAAACACCTGCTTAGGCAAGTGCAAATACCAGGGATCATACCCAGCATGCCATACTGGCCCTGCCTCCAGGCCCCCTCTGATATGGCAATTGAGACTGAGTGGTGGCGTGCATGAAGCAATAATTATTTAGAAATATTTTAGCTTTGTGGAAAAACTCATAAAATTCTTCTGACTTCATGTATGCCTGAGCTGTATTTCCTGATTAATATCTTACATTAGCATTTTGTATTTGTCAGAATTGAAGAATTGTGTCGATGCATTATTGTTAATAAAGCTCCACACTGACTGAGCTTTTTGTAGTTCTTACCCAAGCTCCTCTCTCTGCTTAGGGATCCCATCTAGCATAGCACATTACATTTTGTCATCGTGTCTCCTTAGGCTTCTCTTGGCTGTGACAATTTCCCAGACTTGTTTTTATAACCTTGACAGTTTGAAGGCAGGCATTTTGTAGAATGTTCCTCAATTGGGATTTGTCAGATTTTTTTTTTCTGATGATTAAAGTAGATCTAGGGTTTAGGGGAAGAGGCTTTCAATTGTCATTTTTATTACATCACATGAAGAGCACATTTTATCAATACAGCTGCTCCTGGTGGCCGCTGCCCATGATCATCTGAAGTAGATAGTGTCTGTCAAGCTTTTCCATTATAAAATTGTTTATCCATTTACCCAATGAAAAGCATCTTTCTCCCAGTTCTGGACAGTTATGAATAAACGTGCTATAAATATTTTTACATGGGCACTTTTTCTTTTTGCCTTACATGTTCTTTGGAGAAGCAACCATACTTCTGTTCAAATACATATAAATGATCCTATTCTGCAGAGGTCTTTTTTCTTCTACTGTCACTTATGCTCTGCATCTTTAGGGGGTGTTTCCTTCAGCTCAGACTTCTACTTGTTGGTTTTCGCAAAGGTGAACTCAGGTACCTTTCTCTTTGACATACTCTGCCATACCACTTTCCTTCATGTATTCCATCAAGCTTTATTGGATCTTAGAGTTTTTGTGACACACATTAGTTCTCTTGTCAAGAATTGTGCCCTAACTTGTTTGCCTGTGGCAGACCTGCCAGCATGCTGGATAACATTGAGACTCTGCATTTTGTCATGGGAACATCTGTGGGACATCCTTTGTGAAAAATATGCATTCCCTTGATCTCTACAACACCACCTTACTTGAAGGTTCACATGAATATGGCCAAAGACCAACTCTCTGCTTGTAAAGGCTTAGTGAATATATATTGGGTGTCTCTCTTTTTTCCTGTTGTCTTACACATTTTGATGAATTAAGCTGTGATACCCATTTCTGTGTGCTCCTTTTATTGTGTTAACTTTGTCTTTTTTTTTTTATAATTTCAACACACAGACTTGAATTCATCATATTCCAGAGTTTTCAGCACTCTTCATTGTATGTCCATAAAAGCCTCTCTCCTTCCATTGCTTTATGATCTGTTGGTGCATTTTTATTCATCCGAATCCCAGTTCTTATAAACTTTTTGTTTCAGTCAAACAGTGGGACTTACCTAACATTTATCTCTTATTTTCTTGGGATATGTGAGTAGTTGTTTTGTGTTCACACGGTTTTAACTTGACTAACTGGTGATGTGGGGTGAGACCATTCCGATGCTTACAGTTTTCATTCAGCACCACAGTCTTTAAATTCCACTCAGGACTGTGAATACAGCCCAGCACTGTCCAGCAGGGCATTCTGCAGTGATGTCATTATTCTGTATCTGCTTTATCCAACATGCTAGTTTCTAGTCATTTGTGGCTCTTGGAGTACTCGAAATACAACTAGTGCAACAAGGAAACTAAGTTTTTACTTAAAATTGTAATTCGTTTGCTTTGAAATAACCTCATATGGCCAGTGGCTACCATGTCAAAGAATGTACATGCAGAATATTTTCATCATAGCAGAAGGGTTTCTAGGACAACACAGGTATAACCCATTGATACAGATCACAACGGATCACTTCTTTCTGGACATCTAGCACAATCTACTATTTTTCATAATGATAGATAACCAAGTTGCCTCCTGATCCCCATGACTATAAATAAGGCTGAGTTATCATCTTTGTACTTATTTCCTTAAGGGCATTTGTGAAAATTTCTTTGGGGTATGCATAGCAAGGGCAGAAAGTTTTGTGCACTTAATTTGACTAAAGACTACTAATTGTGCTCAATGCACCAGTCCATACTCTTGTCTGCAATACATCAGTATTTCTGTATTCTCGTTCTCCCTCAATACCTGATGTTATACAAGGTTTACCTCATACAATATTATACATCATATAATATTTCCTAATATTTGTCAGTCTACCATACGTAAATATAGCTTGTTGTTGTTTCCTGTATTTTTAGGAGCACTTTGTCTCTTTTATTTCTTTGGTGGTACTGGGGATTGAACTCAGAACTTTGCACTTGCCAAGCAAACACTTACTCTACTGAGCCACCTCCTCAGCCCTTTAGATATTAGAGAGATTATCACATTGCCTGTAATATGGATTACTTAATTTTTTAGATTCAATTTTTTTTTGATAAGTCATCATCCTTTGTCCTTTATGTATTTTTGTCTGCTTGTTTCATTGTTGGGTTGGTTGGGGTTCTGGAAGCTTTTGAATTTTGTGTCACTTAAAGACGTCGATTATTTTTGTTTTCTATACCATAAGTCTATGTGTAAAGGTCTTTTTCAGTTTGAGATTATAAAAATAACTCGTTACTTTTTCTTCCAATACTCTAGTGTCTTTATTTTTCACATTTACATATTTGATACATTTAAAATTTTTTTGTGGACAGCGTATAGCCTTATCTGAGTATGCTATATAAAGTACCAATGAACCAGTGTGTCCTCACAGTTACTCAAAGGATTTGTGCCATGCATTCAACACTCCTTGGTTTTCCCTCTGATTTCAGATAGACTTTTATTATATTCTAGATTCCATGATACACTTGGGCTTGTTTCTGAACTTGGGTTAAGGTAAATAAAAATTCTGTCTCCGTTACTCTTCTCTCATTGTTGGGACAAAAATACCTGATACTCATAATTAAGGAAGGAAAGATTTATTTAGCTCACAGTTTGTGGAGAGTCCATTCCATACTCAGCTGGCTCCAAGGCAGAGGGGCACAGGGCAGAGGGCAGCAGTTCATGGCGGCAGAAGACAGCAAGAAACCGAAGGAGAAGCACCCAGCACGGCAGCTCTGAGCTTTCTCCCTTCCTAGATGGTAATGCAGATTACCAGGGCCACAGTGTAGCACTCAGCCCTGCAATTCCAGCATTGGATCAAGAGTCAGCCACAAAGTCCAGGAGCCACCCCATGACTACATGAGGCTTTGGGGGACAACTAGTCACAAACCATAACAAATGAACGTATTAGGAATATGTTATTATTTTATTTCTGTGAGAAGAATGTTGTTTAATTAAATATTTTTTCAGTACATATGCAGATAATATGTTTTTCTCTTAGGTTTATCAAAGAATAAATTATATACATAGATTTTCTGATATTGAACAGGCCTTGCATTCCTTGAGCAACCCTATTTAGTAATAATGAATTATTCATTTAATATACTGTTGGATTCTGTTTGCTTATATTTTATTAATAATTCATTGAATCACTATTTCAAAATAAGTTGAATCTTAGTTTTTCATGTTGGGTGCATTCTTTATCAGAATTTGCTAACAATCTCCTATTCACTTCAAATAATATGTTCAATTTTTTTCTTTTCTTTAGAATAACTTAAAAGGCACTGAAATGATAGCAGTGACTATGATGTTCACCACTCTACCACACACTGGGGTAAAGTTTATAATTACTTCGTTAGGAATTGGGAAGTTTGCTGGTAAAATAATGAGCAGCTCAGTCAGTTAGAAAAGAAAGAAATTCCTCCTGAAAGAAAATAACCTCAGCGGAGGTTCAAAATATGGTGGAATTTTTCTCTGGCAACCTATAGAGGTTCTTGGTTTGGGTGAAGAAATATGAGCAGCAGCTTAAGGTGCAGGACGAAGGAAGTGCAAAGAACGAAATAGGTCACAGGACATGTAGTGTCTAAATTTTTAATGTCATCTTTGGCACTCATGTCAGAAAATGACAACCTCTGCTTGAGAGGATGTGAAATTAAACATGTGCATCATAATAGTGCAGAACGCAATTTTTTGCTTGTTGCCAGCATCGAAGTGCGAATCTGCTATGTCCCCTAGCTCCTCGCAGCACCGTTCTCAGTGAAATCTGTTTACGCAGAGTGATCCCTCAAATTGTACAGTACAAGGCTCTGCATCTTTTGTGGTCCTAGTGATGACTTCAGGTGAACCTTTTTCCCCAGTATGAATTTGGAGGGTGGAATTTTCTTATTCATTTTCTCTATCCCAGTCTTGCCCTTGCATTGACCTTACTTTCTTTCTAATGTCCCATCTCCCGTCCTTCCTTATGGTCTCTGGATGGCCCTTTCAGTCAAGCAGCAGTCTAAGAACTGCCAGAGTACAGTGGCCACAACGGCCATTTTTACAGACAAATGTGCTCTGCACCTTTTCTCAGAATATTTCCAAGGACATGGGTGGGGTCACCACTTCTTTATTTGTTTTCCAACACCACCAGGAACACGTATGGGCTCTAGAGTCCATTGGATATAAAATTTATATCCAATTGTGTGGGTGCAATTCCCGGGAAGACAGTTATATCTGAAATTAGATTTTTGAAAGCGTACTTTAAGGAGGATAGTCATGAAGTTTCTAGGACAAGAGGTCTTTACAAAGTGAATTAAAGGAGAAAATGTGATTCTCCCTCAGCTGACAGTTCCGGGGTGAGTGATTCACTTTGCAGTACATTCCACTCCATAACTTGTTCAGGAATTCCAGATTCTTTTAGCCTGTCGGGACACCATTCCCAGGCCACTATCCTCTTTTAAGTGGGAAAGGAAGGTCACCAGAATGTGGGTGAGAAGCTTGTAGGAAGGGCAAGGGCATATGTGCAAGGTAACAATTTTCTTTTCTTACTTTTTTTTTTAAAGAAAGTGAGGGGTTATTATGCATGTCATCTGCATCCTCATATCATTCATGAGAACTTTATTACATGTACAAGGCTGGAAAAAAATGTATTAGCTGGAGACTTCATGCTGTGTACATTGTGCATGTGCGGGGGAGACAGAAAGAGGTATGAGATGAGATGAGATTTATTCTTAGAAAAATTATAATCCTTTCTAGAAGAATTGGCTCTAAGTGAGGATCCATTTGTTAGACACATACACTCATTCGCCTTTCAGAGAATAACTCCTTTTTGGAAATGCATATGTTGAATTCTGTCATCTGCCCCTCCTGACTGCCTCCCTTTATTGGCTCCAAGAGTGTGCCTCTCTGATGTCTCTCTCCAGCCTGTCTCCTGCCTTTATACGTAACATTTCACTAACCATGTAGACCCAGGACAACAAACATTTTCTTTCCTTTTTTAAAAGTTTTATTTATTTATTTGTTACAGGGTCTTGCTATGCATCTTGGACTCATAGTAATCTTCTTGTCCCAGCCTCCCCAGACCTGAGATTATAGGCATGAGCCACCATGCCTGGTCTTAGTGGCCAGCACAGTGTGGGACTGGCATAGTATGTGGTGTCAGGGATCAAACCTGGGTCCTTCAGCATGCCAGGCAGGCTCTTAGACCACTGAGCTATCTCCTGAGCCCAATGTATTCCTTTTCTTTTCTTCCTTTCCTTCCTTCCTTCCTTCCTTCCTTCCTTCCTTCCTTCCTTCCTTCCTTCCTTCCTTCCTTCCTTCTTTTCTCTCTTCTCTCTTTCTCTCTTTCTTCTCTCTTCTCTTTCTTTCTTTATTTTTGGCAGAACTGGGGATTGAACTCATGCCTTTGCACTTGCCAGGCAAGCGCTTATTCTACTGAGCCATCTCCCCAGTGTTTTCTTAAAGGGCAAGGAAACAAATATCTTTGGCCCCTGGTAGTCTATGTTGTAACTACTTGATAGATCCCATGGTAGAAACACAGTTATAGATGCTATAAATGAGAGGAACTAGCTACGTGTTTTATGACAGTTTCATTTACAGAAAACAGAAAAGTAACCTTTGGACCATGCATCCAGCTTCCTGCTCTGTAATTCTTTTTCCTCTGCCATTGCTCCATCTTCAAAACTCTATTGTATTTCCTCATGACTACAGTCACACTTTCCTCATCTCTAAAAGCTCTTCAGTCCTGAAACTGGCCCTATTCATACCAAATTAATCTCAGTGCTTTGATTTATGCCCACACTGAATATTGAGGTTTATGTTTAAATGCTTCTATTCCTGTGGATTTGAGGTACTGTAATTACCTGAAGTCCCAATCTTAGGTAAATTCTGAAAGTAGCTTTTTACTTTTTAATTGACCTTGATGAACTTCTCCTTACTTTTCCCTAAGTGACTATTTCAAAATTTTGGCCTCTAAGCTCCCGAACCTTTGCACTTACCGTACACCTTCTCTTTACCTAAAAATTGAAGTTACCCAGCACAAATTATTTTCTATTTCTGTACCTCTCCATCCTTAAATTTATGGACTCAGTTTTCTTTCTTACTTCTATATCTCTGATTTCCAATATTTTTGCACAGCTGCTCAGATCTAGTCAGTATACTAGGCTTTGGAAATCTAGTAACAAATAAAATGGACTCAATCCTGCCTTAACAAAACCACACTTTCTGACTTTAGAGCCTGAATGTCTATCATTCCTGTTTCTAGATCTTTACTTTTTCTCTCCCCTACTTTCTCCTAGATTCTTCCCTTCAGCCTATAAATACACTCAAAGTCTTTCTCATTTTATCAGCAGTGGTAGCAACAACAAACTATCTGCTTACCTGTGTGTTCCCTTAGCAAGCACCCCATCAGGCCTCCCATTCACAATAGTAGCCAGCTTCCGGTCTGTATCATTGTACTGAGTTGGCCACCGACCCTGCAAATGTTAAGTCCAAGGAAACTCTTCAGCCCTTAGCTCAGTGGCCAGCCCCTGATGATCCAGCTACACTTGATCTTCCTTGAAGGGGACTTCTCTTTTATTGTAACATATAATCTCTGTACAGGTAGGTAGGATGCTTATAAAACTGAAAGAAAACCAGTGTGACCAAGACATAAAAAGCGAGTTCCCACCAAATCAGTAGCTGACATCTTCAAATGCTTATTTATTTCTCAGCTTATGGTACTTTGATTTCCATAACCTTCCAGAAAGTATCAAGACTTCTTCACTAGGCCTGAGAAGTACTACCTCTTTAATACCATCTCATACTAACTTTATGTTAGTTCAAAATTTTACTGTTCCAAGTAACAGAAAACTCAACCCAAAGTGATGTAAATGAAGAAGGGGATTTATTGGTCCTGGTTAAAGAAGGTACTAATCAGGTTTGATTTGTACCGTGTTTCCAATTTGCATCTGCAGTTACATGGATTTGTTCTCTGTGTATTGGCTTCTTCCCTAGCAGTTGTACCATCCTCATAACTACAGCAGTTGCAGGTATCATATTCATATGGAACAGTGTCCAGAAGAACAGTCAGGATTGTTTTCCAGTCATTAATACTGTTACAAGTTTCATCAGAAAGATCATTAAGGGTTGTTCTCTGATCTCTCCCATGACTGGGGCTTGCTTTTTCCCAGTAGCCCCTGCAAACTTCACCTTGTCACTTTTCATCTGAGTTGACTAAGATCTGCTCATGCTTGGACCAATCATTGCATCAAGAGTGATGCAATAACTGGTCAGTTCTGAAGATTCAAGGTCCATCCCAGGAGTTGAGAGCTTCCTGGAGAGCAGTGAGGTGCAAAGTCACCTCAAGGTTACTTTAGCAGTTCCCACTACTAGTTCAGAGTTCTAGCATATGGACATGTTCCAGCATATTTCCCAATCTAGTATATCCATAATGGTAGATGGAGGATGCTTCAGACTACGCATGAGTAAAACAGCACATTCAAGTTTCAACAGAGACAATGAAGTTCAGTGAAGTGTGTAGAAGATATTGAATGTATGGTTGTGATGTCCATGTCATCTTTAAAAATTGGTGAAGTATAAAGAATATCTGAAATAGCTATTAAAATACTCCTTGGGGCAAGGATTGTAGAGTTAATTGGCAGAGGGCTTGCCTCATATGTGTCCCCAGCACCACGAACAAAAACAAGAGCAAAAATTACATATCTGTCTGAGGCAGGATTTTCTGCTCATAGCCAACCAAACTAATCTGATACTTTATGTTCAGCATGCAAGCAGAAAGAGAATTCACCTAGTTTCTATTAAGCCAGGATTTGAAACATCCAAAATAAGTTATACATTGCTACTTTTCTCATATTCTTGTTTTAAAATGTAATTATCTTTAATTTTATTTTTTACATGGTTTGCATTAACATATAATAGGTCTCTTACAATTTTAAAATGGACTAACAAATATTTAAAATGTTTCTCAGTTCTGGCTTCAAATCTGGTAAACACTGTCAATACAGCCCACATGCACAGATGCTGTTTGCTGTTCCTGGTTCTGAGGGATTTTGAGGAATAAAAGGGTTGCTGAGCCCCTGAAGTGTGAGAACTGCCAGCCAGCTCACAAGGCCCCCTCAGCGGGATAACTGACCCTGGTGTTCCAAAGAGTTCATTGTCTTTCATGTGAAGGCTGAAACACTGTCTTTACATCTCTATTACAGCACTTCCCAAGGGTCACATTACTTTGTGTGCTTGTTTTTCTCTTGGCTGTGGCATTGTGCTAATATGGATTTGATACTTAGGTTTTGATGAATGAACTGCATGAATGAATGAATGAATGAATGAATGAATGAATGAATGATTAATTGAATGGGGGCTCCTGATCTCTTCATTGGACTACCAGCTCTGATTTTTATTACTGAATTGTAATGAAAGAATCCTGTGGATGGTAGGGCTTTGCACCTACATTGTTAACTTTCTACCTGTTAGATCTGCTGAGCTTAGCCCTGACCTTCTCCTACCATATAGGGGCTATCTGTAGATCAGAAAAGAAAACTGTTTAGTTAAGAGTTTCAGAATGATGGAACTTACATAGACTTTCAGAGGAATTTTCCTTCAGTCACTTTTTTTTTTTAAACTTTGGACATGTAGTGAGCCTGGAAGGTACACTGATATGGTTACTTAAAGGTCACAAGGGAGGCGAGTTGAAAGACTATGACATTTAAAGCAATCTTGGTTTATTTCCCTAGGGCTTTAGTATTAGAGGAGTTGGAGATGATTATTGTTATAGAGCCACTTGGAAGAGTGTGAGCTATGTTCGAACAGAGACTGTAAGTTCCAGGCATTGGTACATTCATTTATTGGAGGAACTGAGGTAAAAGCTCATTTGTTCAAAGTTGAAAGTTAAAGCATTGTAGTGAATAATCAGTGTCTTAAATCCTGGTCCAGAGCTAATCAATCTGGGGATCAGGTACTAGGAGATTTAAAGACCCTTGAAAATTCTTAGGGCAATGCCTCTCAGGCTTTCAGATGATAAAACATAATGGGTGGAAGTAATGCATTGCGTCTCCCACCACTCACCCTAAGGGCAAGAAGTAAGCGTCCCAGCTCATCTCATCTAAAATCTGCTTGCAACATATTGGGATGCCCATTGGGAGGTTCATTTCTAGTGTGAAGTTCATTTGTAGGAGAGGCTGCGAGCTCATTATACCTTTCTGGATTCTCCATATGTAGGAAGGTCACTGATAGCCTTCCCAAATGTGTACCTGGTTGGCACCCTCAGCTTAGACTAGGCTGCCTGTAAGTCAGTGGGGCTGGTATCCAGGGTGTTAAACCTGTTTAAAGAAACCCCAGGGATTGAGCTCCATTTGCAGCTTCTCTTGGAACTTGTTCCACTTTGACCTCAGGGACAGTTTCTGTTGAATCTAATAATCCAGCACAGAGACTATGTCTCAGAATTTGTTTTTCATTTTTTAAAAAAACTTTATTTAATTACTTAGTACAGAGTCTCACTATGCAGCTCAGATTCATGGTGATCCTCCTGTCTCAGCTGTCCCAGTGCCAGGATTACAGGCATGTGCCACCACACCTGCTTCCGGTGACTGGTGTGGCGAGCCCGGCATTCCGGGGCCAACACTGCTTGTGGTACTGGGGAATGGTACCTGGGTCCTGTGCTTGCCAGGCAGGCACTGCGGAGCTATCTGCCCAACCTCAAGAATCTTTTGTGACATTCATTTCCCTAGTGATTTGATAAAGTTGTAGCTAAGTGTAAAGGCAGGGAAATGACATTTTCTTTACTTTTTAGAATGATTCACTACGGCATTGAACAACAAGTGGCAACTCATAATTTTGAAATGTTAGTTTGATTGAAAAAAAGTTACAAAAGCAATGCAATGACTACCTGTAAACCTTTCACACAGTGTATCCTGATTATCATCTTGAAGAAGTATACTACAGTGATCAAAACTAAGACATTGTCATGGGCATGAGAAGATTTTTAGATGATATGTTTTTGTTTTTAAGATAGGGTATTTAAACATATTAGAAAATGTGTATGAGAAAAAATAATAAGTGGTAAAATCTATGATTTAATTGATTCTGTCATTAAGATTCAGATTAAGAGAAAGTTGATTTACAGTACATTTTGCCTTAAAACATGAAAGTGACTAAAATATCAGGCGTGCATATGGCACAGTTAAGTTATGATGGCATCACTGAATGACTGACATATGGGAAGTTCTGGCACAGTAAATACATGATTTAGAAATTGTAAGGATTGACCTCCCGTCCCTCAGTACCTTGGTCAGCTCTTCTGGGAGGATGGCTGCCCAGGAAGGGCTCTGCAAGGCTTCCGGGGGCCACTTCTGAGTGATTTGCGTTCTCCATCGGGTTGGCTGATGGTGGTCAAACCTAGAATAATGTCCCTGCACATTGCCACAGCAAATTTAACTTTCCTATAATTCTCACATTACCCTGCAGATTGATGATTACAGTGCCAGTGATGGAAGTTAATGTTCTTCCAAAGACTGGACAATGACAACAACTTGGAAATGTTCGTACTAGAGGGAGATTAGAGAGGGAAATGTAAATTACCCAGTTAATGGATTTTCCCCAATATAAATGCAAAAACTACTTCCATCTCCAGGTCACCATGTAAATCACACGGCCGCCTGGCAGTTTTACGTCCTCCTAGGTTCTGGGCAGAGATGATTGCTAAGAACTCTGGAGCAGGGGAGCTGCATGAGGGGTTTCCATAGCCACGAGGGCTGTGAGAGAGCAAGAGGGACTCGTGTGTACAGCTGGAAGGAAATTTGCTGACCACATTTCTCTTCTGAAGTTCAGTGCTTCTTCTTCCCTCAGGAGTCAAAATCACTTTAAATAATTCGTAGCTCTTGAAAGGCAGCCATTTTGTAAGCTCCTGCCACCTTTCCTCTGGCTCAGAATTCCTGACTCCACTTCTCTTGTGAGGAAGAGAAAGTCTGGTGGGGTGGAGGGCTTCAGTGCCGGTCCTCCTAATTTCATTGTCTGCATCAGACATTTATCCTAACTAGAGCGCTTTACTCATGAAAGTAGACTCAGTCCTACTGACAGGCAGATCATCTGGCTTTTCTTTATTTCATGTTTTACCTATTTATTAGGTAATAATAAATAGGTAATAATAAATCTTACCTAAGATTTATTATTATTATCATTTGGCTTTTTGACACAGGGTCTCACTCTGTAATTCAGGCTGGCTTCGAGCTCACTTTGTAATTCAGGCTGGCTTTGAGCTCACTTTCACTGGTCTTGAACTCCCAACAACTTTCCCATCTCAACCTCCCCAGTTCTGGCATAACAGGCGTATGCCGCCACACCTGGCTTTACATGATACTTTAAATGCACGGAATGAGCGTGATGCATAAGGAGGCATATGGACCATAGGACGGGTGGCTGCTACTTGACAGTCTTCATGTTTCTTTTTCATATTTGCCAGGCTTTCTGGGTAACTCCCCAGAGTCTGGTGTTCTGAAGTACATTTCCCAGGTCCCTGGGTCCTCTGGAATAACAAGATGAAGTCTTTCGGTCCTTTGGATGTGACAGTTTCACATCTGTAGCTCAGCTAGTCACAGATCAAAGATGTTAACAAATTGTTCCTGTACTAAACCTTTATAGGCTTTTCCCCTTTCCACTATTCCCCAAACAATATAATTATTTCCCTAGTAGTTATACAGTGTTGGATATCATAAGTGGCCCAGAATGATTAAAGGAGTTCAGGAGGCTATGCACAGGTTGTATGCAACTACTGTATCATTTTATATAAAAGACAAAAACAACTGCACATTTTTGTCTCTGCCAGGGGTCCTGGAACAAGTCTTTTGTGGACACCAATAGAACACTATATTCAAAGTTCTAAATGTCAAAAACATAAACTGTAGTTGAGCGAGTCTCTATTTCTGCATTGCTCTTTCATTTGTGTATTATTTATTTTAATGTTTTTGGTTTGAAAATCATATAACAACTGTTGGTACTACAGGCATAAGAACACAATAACAATTCAGCCACTGAACTACATGCTGAGTACCTTGCCCAGAATTTGTAGATTTTCTGGCTATTGTAATTACTATTTTTATTGCTTCGAATTATAATAAGCACAGAATAAATTTGACTAGAGGGAGCCATTGTCAGAGGATGTCTACATAGCCATTATATCTGGGGTTCATGGTATAATGATCTACATAATTCCCAGGGGTGGTTGTAATTCTGGTAGAAACTAATGCTGTCCTGGTGTGTGTGAGGAATGTTCACTCGTGCGAACATGGCTGGGGAGGGTACTACACTTTGTGTGGATTATAATGTCCTCCCAACCCCTGACAATAGTACTAACTAGCCAGTTTAGCAATTTCATATAATCATGAGGAAATGTAGGGTGTGAGTATGCTTCTGCTTTGCACTGGTGTGTCAGTTACAAAATACTTATTGTTGGGATCAAGTGGATACAACGAATGTGAATCTTCTTTATCCAACTTCAGAACCAATGAAGAGACAGAGACAAGAGCTAGGCAAGTGGAAATGAAAATATTATCTTTCTTACTGGCAAAACTATGCTAGGAGACAAGGCTTCTATATCATCAAAAGTCTTGCTTAACATTCTTTTAAGCAAACCTTACCCGCCTAACTGTCTGACCTCCTTGGAAACAGGGCTGGCCATGCTATGCCCTCGTCTCCCTTAGAGGGCAGAGCCTAGATGCATTTCTTCAGACCCACAGACACCAACAGCAGGAGGGAAGAGTGAAAAGGCCTATTCCATGAGAGATCATTTCCTTTCCTCATATTCATCGTTCAGATCAGATTCTCTTCCTTCCATAAGGAGTGCAATGACAGACAGACGAGTGATCCTGGAAGCATAAATGCAGAGGAAAGGAGGTCCCTCACAGTGCCCCGCACACAGTGTGCCAGGTCCTGTAAGAGTGCTCTATCTCCATTAGTCTCCGCCACAATCCAAGAAGATAAGCATTATTATAGCAGTGTAGAAACTCAGGTTTCATAAGGTGAGTAGTTTCTCCATGCTTACCCAGCCAGGAAAGTGAGCAAGTAGGATCCATCATTCAGTCTCCCTAACCCTAAAGCCTGTGCCCTTAACCAGAGCACTGTGGGTTCCCAGATATCTTCAGTAGAGGAGAAGTTTTCATCTTCACGTGGGCCCTGAACACACCGCCACAGCTCTGTGTTTTTACTGTTTGCTCAGTGGGAAGAGCAATTCTGGCTGGGATGAGAGGATGCATCAAGAATAGATAGTAAGCTACAGCTGGCTAACACGCACATAGATGTTAGTGAGTTCACAATGAAAAGAAGGATAAACACTTATAGTGTGTTACTTAGAAGAGTATGCCTAATATTTTTTTTTTCAAAATTGTCTCTATGTGTCTGAACTGTCAGAATTTAGCCTTATTTCCCATAAAGTGGTTAATTGGGTCATGTTATGCTTGGAAGAGTTCTTCATTTATTTATTTAACTGTCCATAAAACACTTACATGCTATCCACTCTGTACTAGGAGGCTCAGGAATAAATGAGAGTGATGCTTTTATGGGACAGATAATGTTCATATGACCCAGGACTGTTGGATCCTGTGCATACCCATAAGAGGAGAGGTCATAGAAAGATTGTAATGTCTGCTCAACTATTGTGGCTTCCTGGCAGAATCATTTTCAGCTGTTACAACTTTCTCTTCTTGAAAACAGGGCTGCATTTGTCTTCCTGTGGCCTCACCATGATGATGGATTTCATTCATTCATTCATTCATTCATTCATTCATTCATTCATTCATTCATTACTTTGTTCACTCATTCTTTTGCCCATCTGTTCATTCATTCATGCAGGTACATACTCTAAATTCATTCACATATCTGGCTCTGCAGCCATATGCTCAGATTTCTAGGTCTTTCCTGGATAGGGCCA
Organism: Ctenomys sociabilis; assembly: GCA_004027165.1. Lineage (NCBI taxonomy): Eukaryota > Metazoa > Chordata > Mammalia > Rodentia > Ctenomyidae > Ctenomys > Ctenomys sociabilis. The sequence continues at coordinate 141,742 of PVKA01000025.1, read as the reverse complement.
ATTGGATACATTTTTGAGTACCAAATGCTGGTGTTCTCTCTCTTTTGGTGGTTAGGGACATTTGGCTTATTTACCTAAATGGTGCTTTCTTTGTATGCCAATTGCAAACATATTACAACTGTCTATAGGAAAACTTTCCTCAGGTAATTTGTTTTGTAACTGATAAAAGTACCCTAATGGAGAAAATAGTGAAAATACATTGCATGTTTAGGTGGGATGAGCAAGGTCTATGACTGGCCCTTTGGGAATGTTTTCTTGGTGAGGTCCCTGAAAGAAAAGCAAGAAGGATGGGTGGGGGTATTTCTGGGCCTCCCAAATATTTTTGCTGCTCTCCATGGACCAGGCTGTTGGACTTCGCTCCTTCACAGGTCTTCAACTTGTAAAACCAGAGCAGTAATTATGGCAGATTAACCCTGAAACAATCCTAGGGGTTCCCTCATTTCACCTTGACTTCTTGACTTTTGAGAGTCTTGGTCCTCTCCACACTGTCTCCCGTGTCAGGGAAGCCCTCCCCGTTTCACCCCGTGTGCCTCCCGTGGCTCCAGCTCTAAGCTGCCCTGATCCTGATCTGGTTCTTATCACGTATTTCTTTCCCCTTGCTGAAATGCCAGCTATTCTGCGAAGACCAGAGAGTTCCTCTCTTTGACAAAGGCCTCCTGTAATTGCCATCTCTCATAGATATTCCTCATCTCTAACACCCTGTAGTTCCTGTGACTGAACTTGTATGATTTTATGTTACTTATCTATTCATTCTGTGTTTGTTTTTCCTCCAAGTTATATGATAAACACATCTATAGGAGGTGTCATTGCTTAGAAGAGTCTTTGTCCTTGTAAAAGACCAGAACAATGCTGTGTTCACAGCAGAAACTAAATGAATAGTTACAGAATAAATAAATCAGTTCTCTTCTGCTGAGATTCACTAAATCCTAGTCTGTTGTTGACTTAAACTGAGAGGAGCTCTTCAGTGAGCTGCTCTCCCCACCTCATCCCACTTTTCTGCATAGTGGAATGGAAAAAAGCATGGGCTTCGGTGTCTGAGAATTCACCACGTGCTTTAAATGACCATAACCAAGTTTTATTCAAAGCCTTTGAACGTGGGTTTGTTTCATCTGCAGAGGAGAGATAGCGCTTTTCATGCAAGAGTGCAGGAGGAAATTTTTGCAGGGAAGCTGGCAAGGTGCTTGGCACCAGGAAGATGCTTCTTCTTGTGACTCTTTTGGCCTTCTCCCAAGCTCCGCTCTGTTCTCTGCTTCCTCTCAGGTAGTTCCCAAGTGCCCTTCCTGTTTCTGCTCAGCACTGCCCTGATTAATGAAGGCTTTCTAAGGGAGCTCAGCTTGCTGCAAACATACTCACAAAAACCTCCTCTAAATCTTCAGGAGCAGAACTGTCTGGGCACATTAACATGACAAAACCACCTCAGGACACAGCTATTTGTCCCAGTCCAGTTGAAGGTGGAGCCATGTTGGCTCAGCAAAATGACCAAGTGTTCTAAATATGTCTGAATCACACAGCTTCTTCTTTTTGTGCTTTTCCTTTTCCTTCCCCTCAGCAACCAGAGATTCCTCAGTGACGTCTCCCCCATCCCTACCGCAGAGACTGAAGAACCCCATCCTATTAATGATCTTTGACTAACTGATTATAGTTACCTGTGAACGAGTTTCAGGCAGGATGTTACCAAAGCCAGCAGTCGTATTTTAAGCTTTTTATTCTGTGTCAGCATAAGATTCGTCCTCAGATGAGGGAGATCAGCATCAGCAAGCAGAGAAATTTCACAGGACAGGGAAATTTCTATGGTCCTAATCTGCTGGCTCTAAAGTTGACTTTGAACATAGACTAAATTTAACCTTTTTAAAGTGATAGAATACATTAGCTCAGCAAACATGTATTTTTTTCATTCCTGAGGCTTGAGCTCCCTCCTCCCCTGGGAAGAGTTCATCTAGGCCCTAGTTCTGGAGCTTGTTTTGGTGGCTAGCAGGGGTTGGGGTGGTAAAGTGAGTACCCTACCCCATATGGTACCACCTCCAGCCTCTGAGTGGGCCCTGTTCCCTGTCATGATACCCTCAAAGGCCCTTTCTTTCTCCTTTGAATGCTGGTATTTTAACTCTATCCCAAATTCTAGCCTCATCATTTTCTATTCTGAGACACATAGATGCATGTTTTATGTTTTGCGATATACTTGGTGCTATTTTAGTGAGCATTTCATTTATAGATTTTGCATTCTACAAAAGTCACCATAAATCACAATAGACACAGAGGCATATTAGGAAGAGCATTAGGCTAAAAGGAAGGAGACCCAGGCTCATTCTGACCCCAAGGTTATCACTGATTCTCAGTGTTTTCTAGGTCTTGCTCTTAGTACCAGGCATCTAAAGAGAGGTAAGCCCCAGCCTCACCCTTGATAGGTCTTTTAGGTTTGTGCCCCAGCTCTGCCTCTAAAGAACTGTGACCTTGGACAAGTGCATTTACCTCTCCAAGTTATGTGTATAATAATGGCACTGAAGGAAGCGAATCTAATTCCCATTGCACCTGTCAATTTTATGAATCATTGGCAGTAGACTTGCCTCTGGGAATTAATACTTAAAAGTAACATTTTCATACTATAATAACCCATCTTGTCTGATAATCCTTGAACTTTTCTGTTAATGTTAAAAATATCTACAGATGAAAAATTGTTGTGACAAGGACTATGTTCTTCAGTAAGAGATGTGTGCTGGGGCCGGAGGAAGCCTCTTGCCCTTGGGTCTCTTGAATCTTCCTCTGTCTTCACCCTCCCCTCAGCTCGCATGTGCTGTGAATACTTCTTTGTTTATCTCACACACTAATATAATTGTTCAACATTTGAGTCATGACTCTTTAAATCACATCCTCATGGACTCATTTGTAGTTCTTCAGTTGCCCACACCAGTGTTTTCTAACTCAGTAGTTCTCAGCCAGGGTGATTTTCCTATCTGTCTTAGTTACTTTTCTTTCATTGCTGGAACCAAATATCTGACACCCAGAGTTAAAGAGGAGAAGGTTAATTTAGCTTACAGGTTATAAAGGTTTCAGTCTGAAATTGGCTGTCTTCAAAGCAGGTGGCATCACAGAGCAGAGTTCATGGCAGGTAGAAGCTAAGAAAGCAAACAAACAGGGAACACGACCAACCTCTTTCTGTCCCTTATATTGTATCAAGCTATAGGGATTAAGGTGGGGCCAAGCCAGTTTCTGGACTGATTAATAATCATGCACCCTTAATCTCAGAATTGCACTGTGAATCCACCACCTAGATATAGCCACCTATGACTGTATGAGGCTTTGAGGGCAAATCAAGACATAAGCCATAACTACCTTCTTTTCAACCAAGGAATATTTAACAATGGTTGGAAACATTTGGTTGGACAAGGATCTAATAGGTAGAGGCCAGGAACAGGCTAAACAAATACCCTACAATGTATGCAGCAGTCCACAGAACAAAGCATGATCAGATTCAAAGTGGCCATAATGCCAAGGTTGAGAAATCCTAGTACAAACACTTTTCGTTCCTCCAAAACAAACACCAAATAGGTTCATTTGCGTGTCCATAGCATGCAGCACAGGGTCATACAATGAGAAAGGGAAGGTGTTATTTATTACTGTTTGACTAACAAACACCAGAGTAGGGTCACAAAGCAAGCGTGGCCTGGTGGCAGAAGCTAGTCATGCTGAAATTTCTGAGGCATATCCTGGAAGCTGGATATGGAACTCTGTCCCAACAACCCTAGGGTTATAATGTTTCCTACAATACTTTCAAATCCCAAAGAATTATTCCAATGAGATAATACACTGTAGTCAGAAAAAAGACCTTAAGGCTATCTTGTTGAGTTCTGTTCAAAAGAGAATGCTCTGAAGAGGGAAACCCCATGGGTAACAGTAGTGACCTACAACTCTTTGGTGCCTGCTCTGAGCAAAGCTGAGTTAGATGTGATCCTTTGAAAGATGTAGTTTCATTTAAACTGTGACACATTTGAACTGTGTCAGGCTCTCTTCATGGCACAGGTCATATGTTCTTCAGGACAGGAAGACATCTGGCCAAATTCTTATTTTGCTTTATTTTATGATTTTTAAGTTAGAGCTATGGATTCTCGATGAATCTGTGACAGGGTCTTCTAGAAGAATATGTGTAAATCTTTGATGGGCAGGTGGACCATCCAGGGATACAGTGAAAGAAAATGCAGTCTCTGTAGATGCTTATAGGGTGGGGACCGGCAATTCTAACAAGTCTAACATTTCTAACAAGCTGCAGATGCCACCTGCACTTCTGGACCACAGACACATCTTGAGTGGCACAGTTTTCAAATGCTTTACTTGGAAAATATATTCAAGGTTATTTCGTCCATGTCTGTACTTCAGAAATGATGAAATAGAGGCCTGGAAACTCAAGGGAAGGGTAAAGCATGAGGAAAAGACTCCAGCCTGGGCCCTGATGCCTCCCCTCTTTCCAATAACCCCAGCTCTATCATGTTGGGTGACAGGCAAATCATGGGGAGTCATGGGCCTGGCCTTTCGCTTTCTAAAAGCAGGTGGGCTGTTGTTCCCACGAATTCTACTGGAGCTGGTGCAGTCATTCCTTCTGTGCCTCTGTCATGACACCACCACTTAGGGTTTATTTTCTGCTGCCTGCTATCTCTGAAGAATGGATTTGGGGAATTCAGAAAGCAGGACTGGGTAGGCAGAACATTGCTGAGGATTGGTGGTGGGGTGCTGGCAGGAAAGGCCGGTGCTGCCTTTATTTCATGGGTGTTGTGCTTGAGGTGAACCCTAATCTTGGTCACAGATGGGTCCTGTTGCTGCTTGAAACAGCTCAGGGCCACGGCTGATGTGATGAGATGCATGCACAGACCTTAATGGGTACTGGCATTCCTGGCTGAGAAACAGGCAAGGAGGCAGGAGCACCACCTCCCCCAGCAGTGGGCACGTTCACCTGCCTCTGTGTGTGCCAGAGACTCAGAATGCTAGGGACAGCACCTCTGTGTGCATTGCATTGGAGGGGATCAGGACCTGGGGAGAAAAGAGAGCAGTCTGGGCCTTCATTTACAGAGATGCTCCCTGCTCATTTGCCATCAGGCCTTCCTAGTATGGTGTTGCTCATCAGGTAATTGTTACAATTAACCCAAATGGTTAACTTTTCCCATCCCTCTGAGAGCTGCTAGGGGATTTCTCAAAATTTGTTTGAATTGTCTGTAGGACTGGCAATTTCAGAAGTTGCTGACTTCAGCCCTTTACAGCTCAGCATGTTAATATGGCTTTGCTTTTCATAGCTCATTATTATACTTTTCTCTTAGATGATTAAGACCAAGGTAAAGCAAGACCTATATAATAAGAAATGTAACTTTTGTATCTGACAATGTCAGTAATACAAAATAGTTAGGATAGATATGCAGCTACTTTCTCTTAATTCAATGAGAAGAAAGATTTGCACTAATAGTGTTTATACAGGATATCATGTCTGCATCTTGTACTATGAATAAACACTATGAAGATGACAATATGCAATGTAGTAATTATTAAAACTGTCCTATCAATCCATTTTGAAACTGTCTCATTACTATTTGTTTCTCAATAAAATTAATGAAAAAATTGTTTGAGACTGTCTTTTCACATAGGATGGTTTTTATTGTTAAAATTTTCTTTCTCTATTGTATGTCTTCTTAATCCTTCTTCTTTGCATTCTATAGAAGAAGCCAGTGAGGTTATTTTTAAAACTTGGGGGAATCAATATTTTAAGCAATAAAGACCCATTGTTTTTCACTGGAGTTTTCTTTGAGGATTTGTGCAGACAAGAGATAATAAATCTCCTTTGAATCCTTGGAGAGCATAAGGAAGATAGCTCTTATCATTGTCCTTTGGATAACAGTAAGACTGAGTCATATAATAGTTTAGTGTTTGTCTAAGTTTGCTTCTGTGTAAGGTGGAGAAGGACCCGTGTCATGAAAAGAAACCAGACCCCTTGTGATTCTCCACTTTTGCGAGGTTGCTTCCAGAAGTCTATTAGTGGAGTTCCAGGGATGTGGGACCAGTGTTCTCTAGCAAGGTCGGGACTGTTAGAGCCAATTAGATCCCTGTGATGGAGCAGAAGTGGGTAATGAATCATGGAGGCCTGTTAGGTGCCACTGCTTTCCTGGGCTTATGCTTCTGAAACAAGAAAGCACTCAGTGGAATGAAAATGTAACTCACTTAGTGTTGATGAAATGACATTTTTATGTTTGCAATCTACAACTAATCTGGGGATCTCAATGCTTCTTGAAAGCATAGAGGCCAGCTGCATACACAGAATGATGAATTTTGCAGGTGTTAGCTCTGTAGACTGGGATTTGTGGGTCTAGAGATCTGTGCCCTTTTTTCTACCACTGCTGTGTAAAATAGATGCTTTCAGCACACATTCTATAGATGACTACTGTGAACTCAACATAGTGCTAGGCGTAGAATGTTTTGTCTCTTGCATCTTACACAGTAGGTACTCTGGGAAAGCTAAGCGAATAAATCAACATAAGAATGAATATATTACCCAAGGCAAATGAGGCACCTTCCTACCTTCATGTAGCTTGACTGTTTGCTTGCTTCCTCTCTCTCTCTGTCTCTCTCTGTCTCTCTCTCTCATATTTTTTTTTTCTGGAACTGAGGTTTGAACTCAGACCCTTGTACTTAGCAGGGAAATGTTTATTCTATTGAGCCATCTCCTGGCCCACCCTCTCACATATCTTTAAGAAAAAGTTTCACTATACAGTTCAGGCAGGCCTTGTGCTCACTATGTAGTCCAGGCTGGCCTTGGACTCGCAGTGATCCTCCAGTCTCAGCCTTTTAAGCGCTGGAATTACAGGTGTGCACCACCATAGCTAGCATGCAGTTTCCTTTTATTTATTTATTTATTTTTTTGAGACAAGGTCTCACTGTGCAGTTCAGGCTGGCCTTGTGCTCACTTTCATAGCTTCAGGCTGGCCTCAAATTTGCAGAGATCCTTGTGGTTCAACCTCTTGAGTGCTGGGATTACAGGTATGTACCACCACATCTGGGGATGCTTGGTGTGCGCCCGCATCAGGGGCCCAGATGGTGCACCTAGACATCTGGGGCCAAAACTGCAAGGCATGTTGGGGCCAGGGATTGAGCTCAGGTCCTTGCACTTGCTGGGTAGGTGATTATGCCTCTGAACTATCTCTCTGACCCCTCAATGGCTTTCTTAATTATGCCTTCTGTAATAAATTACACATACTTGTACATCTCATTTTTCTATTTCAAAAACAAAGAAAAACCTTGGTCTTTGCAAGGAACACCTCCGAACTCATCCATCAATGCCTTGTCCCATCCTTTTGTAAGTAAATAGAAATGCATTATCTGTGGTATCTCTGCGTTTGTGATAGAGATTTAGATGGAAAGTCTTTACATTAGTTGGATTGTGGGCAAAAGCGTGGTTTTTGTCTTTGTTCAGATGACATTCCCTGTGCAATTATTGTTAACAAGAAGATACAGCCTCATTCTTGTCCCATCATTGTGCTTTGAACATTGAGCTCCATCATCGAGGGAAAGGACTAGAAGGTGTTTGAGATCAGGGTGCACCATGCTCACCTTGCAGAGGGATTTGTACTATGTGCTTTGCTGCATAAAATAAAATTATTTGAGTCCCTTGAAAACATTCCAAAGATTTTTGAGGTGACAGAATACTATGAGAAGTGCTTATTTTGATTCCATTCATGGGTGATTGCTGTACAGGTACTAACTTATCTGCTCTGAGCCTAAGTTTTCCTTTGACCATTGGGAATTTTGTCAATAGTAAAGTACCCACAAATAATTGTTGCTTAATTGTTCTTGTGAGTCTGAGTGTTAGGTCACTGCTCATGGGCATCTTTGCAGAAACTTTAATTGGACAACTCATGTGCTATGTACAATTAAAACAAGATGTTCTAGGGTGGGATCTATCCAATGTATGATTATGACACTGGGATGTTAGAGCCACTCACAAAACTAACTTTAAAGGTATTTTGCAAGGGCCGGCCAAATAACTCAGTAGATTAAAGTCCCTACAGACAGGTGCAGGGGCCTGGGGTTTGATCCCAGGCCTGCTGTTCCAGCCCTGCCTCTGGGGCTCTCTGAGACAGCAATTGAGAGTGGGTGTGGTGGCACAGGTCTATAATCCCAGCTCTTAGGAGGCTTACCACATGTGGGTCACTGTGAGTCCAATCCACGTAGTGAGACCCTGTAGTCCCTGTCCTAAAATATAGAAAAAGATATTCTGCTAATTAACAGTGGTTGTTACATTACCTATTTTTATCATCAAGCCTGTTGCTCAGATTAACAGATACAGTTTTGCAAGACTGGATAAGTAATTGAATATTAATGCATGATTTCAATAAATCTTAATTTTTTCTTGTCCTTTTACATTTTAAAAATAAATTATTTTAAAGAGAGAATAATAATAATTGATAAGATATTAGAAACAGTACACATTTAGAAGACCAAAGTTGAAAGGTATTCAATTATGTTTTTTGTATTATACATTGCTGCCCTCAATGTAGTTGCTTATTTGCTATTTTTGTTTTGAAAATGTGTAACAAATGTATTGTGGTATGTTATCCTGCTTCTGTCTTTGTTTCTGTTATTGTTTTACTCTTCAAACTAAAATAAAATAAGAAATTAAATGCTTTGCAATGAAAAGAAAAAAGGTATTTTGCAAGCCATTGTATATGAGCTATCTGAAAAGGGTTCTTTTCCTAGAGAATACAACCCAAACGAGGCCACTCAGAGAGGGAGAATACCAACATTGAAATCCCTCTCCTTTTCACCTACTTCTTACAGTATAGGGATCTTTAAACACCTATAATTCTGCTCTGGATCTGCATGAGCAAAAATATGTGATCCCAAGTTTTGAATAAACAGCTTTGTTGGCATCACAGCCCTTTATTCCCCTGTTAAACAATTTGCCTAAGCTTGTGATGGACTAGAGACCAAGGGGTGATGCTAGGCGTCTTGCAGGAAAGGTTATATTAGCTGTTTTCCCATCAGGACCTTTGGAGTCGAGTGGCAGTGAGCACCCAGCCATGGCAAGACTCGGAGTTGCTGCTTTCAGACTACTGCTTTAGATGTTTAGATGATCAGATGCTAACCTGATATCGTAATGCAGAACTGAGACCTTGATATTGATTAGTTGCATTTCTGACCGGATGAGTGGGCTTAGGAGACGTTGGGGTTGGGAGGAAGTGTGCAAGCATTCAGCCCCGGAATTATAAAGTCACCCCAACGAAATGCAGCATGAGGGGCACAGATGGCTACCATTTATTTCTGGCAACTTCATTTTCTCCTTACTCTTCTTTACTTGATGATTATTAGGATTGACTAGAAGATCAGGAGCTTGAAAGACAGAAGTCTTCTTAGCCAATATAAAAATCACATCTCCTACTGACAAAAAAGGGGTTGGTTAGATTACTTGTGATTATTAATAACGTGGTATTAGAAATGCAATACTTTCCCACCTATTAAAAAATAAGATAATACACATTTACAGTGCTTATTTCAGAAAGGGATAGGAAAAAATAAAGGAAAAAATCACTCAACCTTAGCAAACAGAGGTACTTAGCAACTCTGCTGATCTGCAAATGTACATTGGTATCTAAGTTCATGAATGAAAGCTTTTGTTTCCAAACAGTTTGGTTCACAAACAAAAGTCTGAAAAAATTTTATTTGGTTTGCAAAGTCTACATTGCATGACAAATACAACCACAGCCATGGCTCCTGCACAAACATAGACGTGGCCATCTTTCCCAAAATTGCAGTACAGATTAAATTTATGAACTGAGGCAACACTTGCTTTACTTTGTTCTTCTTGAAAAAGTTGGATTTATTTATTCTTATTTGCACATGTTTGTAGTACATGAGGTTTACCTTCCTCATGAGGGATTGGTGATGAACACGATACATCTTCATTTCAGTTTTTCAGCCCATTTCCCTCCCCTCCTTTCCCTTTCTAGAAAGATCTGCCACCCTACTTCCTACAATCTGTCCATTATTTTGTTCTTTATTTATTTTTTGGATTTCTCACATAAGAGAACCACGAGAGATTTAAGCTTGTGGGTCTGATTTATTTCCTTAACCTTTGCGGTCTCAAGGTGTGTCTATTTTCTTGCAAGTGACTCAAGTGTATCTTTCTTTATAGCATAGTGCTATCTATTGTGTGCAAAAACTACATTTTAAAAATACATTTGTCTATATTTAGTATTGAAGCACAGTTTTTAACCTGTTTGAAACATTATGGCACATGTGATTTAAAATATTGGCTTTTCATTTGTAGGTTTAGTTAAGTCTTTCTTTTTCTTTTTTTTTTTTTTTAACGGTACTGGCGATTGAACTCAGGACCCTGTGCTTGCCAGGCAAGCATTTATTCTTCTGAGCTATCTCCCCAGCCCTTAAAGGTTTAGTTAAATACATCTTTGTATTATAGAGTATTCTTACTTGTTTATTTATTTATTTTATTTTTTACTTTTTTGCTGTACCAGGGATCAAGCTTGAGACCTTGCCCTTCACAGACAGGCTTTTATGCTGCTGAGCTATATCTCCAGTCCAAGTTTAACTATTTGATAAAACTTGCATGCCTATGTGTGGTAATCTGGGCAGCAAATTTGATGATAACTATATGTAACATAACAACCATTGTTAATTCCCTATTCTTGACTTGAAATCAATTCTCATTTTTATTGTTTTTGCTTCTTTGTTTTTGTTTTTTCACTCTTAAAATAAAATTTTAGGAAAAGAGTCTTTTAAAAGTTCAAACTTATAGACTGGAAAGATCAAGTATGAGTGTAGACAATTCACTCTTAACTTTTAAAAAAAAAATGTATTTAGGGCAGGGTCTACAGGGTCTCACTACATAGATGGACTCATAGGGATTCTACTGTTTTCAGCCTCCCAAATGCTGGGATTACAGGTATGTGCTACCATGCCCACTGTCAATCACCATCTGAGCATGCCCCCGGGGTCAGGCTGGCATGACATGCCTGGGATCAGACCCAGTCGCTGAACTCTGCCTCTGTAAGCACTTTAGTCTGCTGAGCTGTCTGGCCAACCCAACTTTTTAGGGTTCAACAGAGTTTGTGACACAGTAGAATTTCTCAGAGTTTCCAGAGAAGATCTGCTTCACTCCATTTGTTAAATAAAACAATCCCTGATATTCTCACATATGAATGTCAAAGTTTCTCCTAAGAATATTGAGATTTCCTTGTGATTTACAAATATTACAGCAGTGAACATCTTTGGTATTGCCACTTTCTTTTTATATTTCTCATTATTTTCTTAGGGTGGATTTCCCAGAAGTACAATCATACACTCAATCAAAAGAGTGTGAGCATTTTTAAAGTTCTTGGAACATATTGGCAAATGACTTCCAAGAAAGGTAGCATTAATTTTTATTTCCACAAGAAGTAGATGAAAGGTACATTTTGCTGTATCAAAGATAGAGAGGGAATGAGTACAGTGTGAAGAACCCCTAGGGCTGGCGTTTTCTTGTCCCTTGGGGCACATGGACAAGAGCAATTTCTTATGAATGGGGTGGGAAGTATCATAATTTTGATTGAATTTTAAAAGTGAAGTGTGTCATGCACTTTAATTAAAAATTCCAGTAAGTGAAAACTGGGGCTCAGAGTAGAGGAAAAAAAAAACATTTTAGGAAAAGCTTTCCTAAATGAAAGCTAAAGGAGCTGAGGCCAGCCACCATAAGCCTCAGAGGGAGTGCTCCACACCGTGAGCAAACAGTAGCCTTGTCTGCTTTTACTACTCAGTGTCAAGCACTTTAGCATGGGCCAGGCTCTTACCAAACTCTCTAGGTGACACTAATCCCTGATTTAATTACGCTTGACAGTGCGTGATGGGCCTTAACAAGCTAGGATCCCTAATGAGCTGCATCTTGTGGTGTGAGAACATTACCTGAAGGGAGTGGCCTTTATCCAGGCTGACTCTGGCCAGTGCATAAAACCTGCTCCAGCTCAGGGATCTCAGTGCAAGTGACAGGGCAGCATTTAGTGACCTGTGATGCCATGCTTCTAAGTGCAGGGTTGACACATGATATTTTCTTGTCTCTATGTCTGAAAAGAAGACCCACAGGGACAATTTTAAGGGCATCAGTATTAGCAGTTGCAATACCATTTTGTGTGCAGAAGTTAACACCATGGAAACATGGAGTGTCTCTGTTTTCTTTTTTTTTAATTAAAATAAATTTGAAAAATTAGATAATTTTACAGAGTAACATTGGTTAGAACAGGATTGGAAATAGAAGATTGGAATCTCTACTCACGAACTCTGTGATCTTGAGACAAATCAGTTAATCTTGTGAACTGGAGTGTTCTCCTCTGTAAAATTCAGATAATGGTGTTGCTCTAATAGGTTCCTGTTAACATAAAAAGTAGAATGGTTCAAAGAGAACATTTTAGTGTATTTTTAGTGTTCAGTATTAGCAAGGCTGGCTGGTGATTCCCTCACCTTCCCTCTCTCTGTGAAGTTGGTAGTCATTGTCCATTTTTTTTTCTTTCTAATCAGCTCTTTTTCTTAGGTACTTATACAATAAATAAAAGCATTCATGCTCTCATGAGGAGGAAGATTTGGTGCAGCCATATCCAGTGGGTGCGTGAATCCCTTTCAACAACTATTTTCTTTGTCTGGTGGGACTCCCCCTCCAGTCTGCTAAAACCGCTTTCAAATCTTCTTTTTACAAGTTACACTTCCTTAAACTGTTGGTCAATCTTTTAAAATGATTTTTAAAATGATTTTTTAGTCTGAGTTTTAAATATATTGAGTGCTTCCATTCATCTGATCCCCAACACTTTGGATCTGAATTTCTTGCCTCAAAGTCACACCAACTTGATCTATGATCTCAAAATTTATACAGCTCCGGAGCCAATACTCTTGTTCTTTACACGTTTACTGGGGAAAGTTGGCCATTACCTGTAGCTTATTTAATAACATTTTATTTCTTCAATAAGGTTGATTTGACAAATTTTTAGAATGTTGCATTTTCTTCTAGTTCACACTCAGTCTGCTGAAAGTCTGAGTAAGCTGTTGGTGGCATCATTTGTCATAGGAGCTTGTTTGCATGATTGAGCCTGATTCTGTTTCTTTCTTGGATTCCTAGATTCATGTTCATTTTTGACTGTTTATCATATTCTTCTTTCAAGCTTGTGAAGAAATTCCAACCCTTATATTCCGAGCATAGATAAGTGAGAGCTGTATTCCAAGGCCATGGACTCATCTAGATGTTCCTGGGTCAGGTTGATAGCCCAACCCACTTTTCCAGTTTCTTTTATTCATTCTATAAAATTGAACATCTCTTCCCCTCAGGTGCCCCCATGAAAAGTCTTTTAGGTTCTTTTTAAATACCCAAACACACTGCTGAAATCATAGAAGAAAGAGAAGAGCCATTTCCTCACAGCTGTTCTTTAGATTTTAATTTGGGAGTCATTTGTTGGATGTCAGAGTTGATGCATACACATACAAATGGACATGCACAGACTTAGAAATAGCACTGGTATTGCTTGTTCTTCAAACTAAGGATAGTGGTATTTTGTTCAGTGGTGGGCCAGTTCAAAAGGAACTTATTAGACTTTTCAAAGAAATATGTGAAAAATTGAGGGTAAATATTTTAACTCTATAATAATGTTTTGACTTGTAGAAGTTTGATTTGATTAAGCAGACATTAAGTGTGGTTTGCAGTCTTTGAACTTACTATAGAACTTAGCATCTCTTACCAGGCAGAGACTCTGCCCAGCACATAATGAGAAAATTTGGGGTTAGTATAGCCTGTGGAACTAAGAAATAATCTCCAAAGAGGCTTATGTAAAAAGAGAAATGGATACTCTTGCTCCCTTTATTATGCAGTACTTCCTAGTTATGACTCCATTTCAGAAATATACTATTTGCTCAAGTTCATCTAATAACAAAAATTATGTGAATAACCCTTGAAACCCCACTGGGTTATAATTAAGAAAAATGAATGCCCTCAAAACATTTCTGCTATTCAATTGAAACCTATGTATATATAATTATTATTTTGTTTTATCAGAGTATGACATTTTTTTTTCTTTCCAGCAAGGCATCAAGAGATACTGTTTGTAAAGAAATTATATCTCTCTGGAATAAAGGTCATTTTCTCTTGGTGCATAAGTTGACATGAAAAATTACATCTATAGCAAACATTTATGTTTTGAATCATATGCGTACAAGATCCTGTTGACCTGACAAAGTGTTTAAATAAATCATCAAAATAGGATGCCATCCATTCACTGGGGTTGAAAGTGGAATTGTAAAACTTTGGGCCAAATGTGTCACTTGGCCCTGCATGAAAAACCCAAATCACTGGATGACCTGTAGTAGTGACAAAGGCATCCAGGGAGGCAGCAGGGCGCTCTGGACCCTCAGATTACCTTTTGGTTGCAGGAGAAAGGCGGTACATTTAGAAGAATCGGAACATTGAATGGCTGAAAACAGATGGTCAGAGTAGAAGGGTTTTACAGTAGTGTATTGGGCTTCAGTATCTGGCAGACAGGATCGATTGTTTGTGTCAAAGCTCCTTGATTATAGAGAAGGCTTGAGTATGGAAAGAAGAGCAGACAATCCATGGTGATGAGCTGGTTTAAATGTCAAAGAGAATAAACAGATGCTTCCCAGAAAAAAGTACTCACTGTGGGTTCTTGTAGAAGCAGTGGCCACAGTGGTCAAATATCACCATGCATCAGAATTTTTAATTTAACATTTTAATACTTTTAGAGAACACAGTGACTGTAATGAAATTTCTTTAGTGGGCACTAGACATTAAGGCCTTCAAGATACACACAGTAATGTTAATCCAGTGAAAATAAATTTCAGAGCTATTGTGGAAGCTTAGATGAGAGTTAAAGTATTTTTTTCTTTAATTAAAGCTTCCTTTTTATATCCTTGATGAGTATGATTGGCCTGTACAAGATTTTTCTGTTTGAATATTTGCTCACGGATCAGAATGTTTTATGTGTTTATGCATTTTTTTTCTCAGGAAGCATAAGTGAAACTTAAAATGTCATTTTATTTTCTGTATATATTTTGAACCTGTAAGAACATTGCATTTATCCTTCTTGTATTGCTTGGATCTTCCACAGACCCCCCAGTTCATTTTATCATTAGTAAACTTTGGCAATATTCTTGATGATTACTCTACCTAAGGTTCCAAGAGCTTGAGACAAGGACTAAATCTCACAGTTTCAACTGCAAGGGGAGAACTAGAAGAGTGAAGAGAAAGGGCTGTGAGCAGGGGACTGGACCTGATCACCATGGCCACTGCTCTGGGACAGAAGCTACAAGACTCAGTAGGTCAGCTGGTGCCTGCATTTGCTCTTCTAAATAGTCAGTCACAGGACCAATTGCTCTGTCTCTGGAAGGGAGGAAAGAAAAATCATTTCCCCTTTGCTGCTTTCCTTTGTACCTTTATTGCCTCTTCTCTATGCTCTGAGGTTGCATCATCTGAGCCCTATAGATGCCAATGAAAAAGGCCTACCTCAGACTCTGAAGAGTGGTGTTACATCCAATCTGGAAGTTCCAGGAAATCCCCAGATTTAAATGGTACAGCTTGTTAGCCTGGTTGTATGTCTCTAGCTGAGGCTGGGGTAAAGTAGTATTTGTTACTCCTAGGCAGATAACTGGCCCCAGGCATGAAGGCTATGATGGCTCATTATGGTCAGCTCCATCAGTAGTAAAGGCAGCTGAGCTGTAGCCAGCTGTGTGGGACCTCAGATGATACCCATGATGAAGGTGGAGCTGATGATGGTGATCAACAACAATACTGCCTGCAAAATAGGGCTAGAAAAGCATCCGAGGTCCATAAGAAAGAATCAACGAATAGGTGGGAGAGTATTATAATGTAAGGGTAGATTAAACACACTTCAGTTTACTGTGAGTCAGGGTCAAGAAAAATGGATATAGATTTGTGAAAATCATCTTGGAATAATAGAAATAAGGGGCATCGTCTGAAGCTTGAAGGATGGAGTTAGTTTGGTAGAAATGAAAAGGGGCATCATTACCTATTATAGTAGGTCATAAGCACACATAAAGATACTACCTTCAGAGCTGAGGCTGGCAGAAAATACAAACTGGCTGGGCGATAATTTAGGTACGTTTCTATTTTATAAACACAAACTTTATGGACTATGGAATCAGCTACTATGAGGAAACTAAGGATGGTTAGGGTACTAGCCCTAATCTTTTGAGCGTGAGGTCACAAAGACAGTAACATCTTTCCTGTAATACACGTGCTCTCTCCGGAATTTTATTTTTTATTTATTTATTTTGGTGGAACCAGGGATTGAACTCAGGCCCCTGAACTTGCCAGGCAAGTGCTTATTCTACTGAGCCATCTCCCCAGCCCCACACCTGCTCTCTCCGATGACTGACTCATGGTCTGAGCTAATGTGGAGTGTTTTCCATGCCTCTTTGTGTCATTAATATCCATGGTACTTTCAGAGGCCTTTGCTCCTGATGGAGATGTGGGCAGCTGCGAGGACGTGTTCCTGGCGTCACTGGCGTCACCGCATCCAGGTAAGCACCCTGCTTGCCTGCAGTGCGATGATGTTCCCAATAAGGACAAGGCTGCCTCTGTCAATAACTGCCTATTAGCATTTCATTCTCCCCTGCAAACCAGGAAGGAATTAAATGGGCAATCAATTCACTTGATCTTTGCCTAGTCATTTGAAACACAAATATAAAATACATTAGTTTCGTCATACTCATTCTGAACTCTAATTCTTTGCCTGAATTAATCTCTATACTTAGATTCGCTTCAAGACTTAGACCAGTTCCCATTTCTCCATAAAGTCTTCTCTAACCAGTTCATTCCGTGTGGCCTTTTGCTGCTTTAAATCATTTGACATTCATTGTCTTTGTCATAAATACTCAGCTGTGTGCTGTCTTAAATCGGTGGCACATCACTTTGTACATCAAGGATAACATTCTAACTGGATGAGGAAACCCCCTCCAGGGCAGCAGTGAGATTTCAGAACGTGCACAGTCCCGGACCACTCAAGTGATGAGGCTGGAGCAGTGCCGGTGGAACGGTGGGTGGGATGTGGGCGGAGCATGTGGGCGGAGCATGTGGGCTGCCTCTCAACCAGACTCAGGGTGACAGGCTACGCTCTGTAGCTCCGAGTGAAAATGCTTCCTTATTGCTTTTGGATAATGAAAGCAGTCCTTAATTTTCACGGAGAGTCATAAAAGTTATTGCACCTTTTAGCAGTGCTAACTTACTCCCACTCCTCCCCCTCTATCAAAACATGCTAGTGAATCCTAAAGACTTCCTAATTGATAATAAAGTGAATTTCACCTCCTATCTGATTTAGAAAAAGAGACTTTGCCATCCTTGTCTTCCTCCTTTGTTCCTCTGGGCAGTGGCTTCCGTCCTAGCTGTTAGCAAAATGCTGCAGGCGATTTGAATCAGATACAGAAATCCATTCTTACTAAGTTCCTGCCAAGCTGAAATATGAAATGGTGCCGAGCTTAGCCAAAGCGACATATCAAGCACACATTCTCAGGCTTAGCATATATTGAGGGTCTTCTTCATCTTTTCTTTCCTGGTGAGAACGCTGAGGGCGGGTGTTCATTGGGAGTGGGGGTGGTGGGGAAAGAAGACTTAGAGTGAGAATAACTTCCATACTTTGGCCTCAGACATGTTCCTGAGCTTCTACAAGCCACAGCTTCAGTATCTTCCAGAGTAGCCTGTGAAGATGAAGCGACATGAAAATGTGGAAAACGTTTGGGCAACTGAAATAGTAGGAACTTCGTGACTGGACTTGAGGATCCCATCCAGGATCCCAAATGCTGGCTGCCTGCTCCCAGCTGGCGTTTTCATCCCAGCAAGGAAGAGGTGCTGAATTAGCGCCCTGTGCTCCTTAGAAAGAGGACATGTGCACTTGGAAGGAAGAGCCACGCCCTCAGTGGGAAACAGCGCCCTGGACCTTAAGGCAGTCAGAAGTGCACCTGAAAGGCTTCCACAGATGCTCTCCATCAGTGAGAGCAAAATTAAATGCTTTTAAATCAAAGCTTTTACACAATAAGCATGTCCTCTTCCAGGCAGGATGGAGAGTTGCTATCCTGGGGCTTCATTCCTTTTCCTTTCCAGCCGCTGAATTCTGCTTCCAGCCTGGGCTTGGCTCAGAAGTCCATCCTGAGGCTCCCCCACAGGCTTGGATGTGACCATTTCTCCCTGTACCACGGCCTGAGACATAATCAGTTCATAGAGTTAGGACAGGGAAGACTGAGCTTGAAGCGAATATTTGCAATACACTGGGAAAAATCTCTTGGGAATTCTGAAGTGCTAGTACAAAGAAAGAAGTGTCCATATGCCATGTGGGGGCCCCCAGGGATGGGAATAGGGTAAGTAGTTAAATAGGAATGTGAGGTTTGCGCTTCCCATATCTATGATCATTGTATTTGGACCTAGAGTTTGGGCTACATGGAGGCTCAGCTAACTATTTCATCTTATTTATTTATTTATTTATTTATTTATTTATTTATTTTGAGGAGCTGGGGATTAAACTCAGGCCCTTGCATTTGCCAGGGAAATACTTACTCTACTGAGTCATCTCTTAAAAGGACAAATAGTACCTACCCTCCACAAAGTTCCAATATATTTTAAAGAGCTCAGTAAACCACAAATGTTCTGGGTAGTTGTTATCTGTTAATTTTCAAGGTAGGGGACAGATCCTGAAGGTATTATGCGCTGAAATTTTCTCCTTTGTTTGTTCATGAAGACTCACAGGTTGTTTGCCAGTTTGCACAGAGATTCCCCATTTCCCATTGGCTACCAAGTTGACCCCATCCCACAAGGGTTCACTGGAGACCACTGATAATGAATGTGTTCTACTTAACACACGTTGGCTTCCTAACTCCCTCCAAGAAATCTCACGGAAAAATGTATTTCTTCACTGCTGAGTGCTGACTGACCCTTAGGCAAGTCCGGTTGTGTGTGGCTTCTGTAGAGTGTAACAGTAGCCCAGGCAGAGCCAGCTGCACCAGGAAATCCCTGGAGTGTTGTGAAATGCCTGGCCTTGGAGCTGGGGTTAGTCTTTCACGGAGCGCTTTAGTACTGACCATCCCTAGAGAGAAGAAAGTGGGGGCTCTAGAAGGGCCAGGGCAATGGCATTTCGATCCTAGCTCCCTGACTCAAGGGCTCTTCTCTTGCAGTCATTTCCATAATTTATTGCAAGCAGTGGCTAGGAGGACCTTTCAGATCTTAAGCATTTCTGCCTTGCATTCTTTGAAATAAGAGGATGATTATTGGCACCTCTCTTGCGGGAAGGCAGAGGCCTGATGAGTTAGGTAATGTCTGGACAGAACACTGTCCACCATGAGGTAAGAAATAGGGTGGGGTGGCCAGATGCAGAAACCCTGGGCTGGGTGACATGAGTACTTGGTCTCCAGGAGGAGTGTGTGGCACTGGACAGGGAGAGAGAGGCAGAGAGCATGTGAGCTCCCCATGCTACTCCTGCATCAGCACCTTTGACCTTACAAGTTGAGGCTCTGCCTTGTGGCCACGTCCCAGCTGCAGTCAAGTCTGTCAGAGCTGTCACTGCCCAATTCTAGTGTCTCCAGATGGTAGGAGTCATCAGGCTGACAGGAAGCAAGGGCAGTTCTTCTACTCTCCAGTTTTCATTTCAGGTAGCACTGTGCTCTGCCTCTTGAAGAACAGGCAAGATGTGGCTCTGTCATGTCTGTCCTGTCCCCCACCTGCTGGGGGTCTCTGGTCATCCACATTAACTCCCGGGGGGCTTTCTCCCAGTCCATAATGACTTGGGCTTTAACCTCATTACTCTTGATATAGCTTCTTTTAACACCAGTTTTTTCAGGAGGAGAATGGAATTTGGTAGGTAACAGTAGGGTCCCTATTGATCTTTTTTTTTAACCCCATAAGCCTGAAGGGTTGCTTCAGGTAGCAGCAGCACTTCCTTCTTTTTTGTTGATGTGTTCTGCCTCAGCCAGGAAAGAAAGCTCCCAGTTTTGTATGCAGTGGGTTGTTCCCTTTCTTGCTTCAGCACTGACCCTGTCCACAACTCCCAGAGCTGTGTGGTGAACCACTAGGGCTGGGGTAGGTGCTCCCTCTGTTTCAGCCCTCGATTCACCTAATCCTGTCCCTCATCAGCCGATGTCCCACATCAAGACGGCTGATGGGAACATGGGCCATCTATGCTCCATCACTCTGTGTTCCCTTCTAACTTCCAGGCTTTTAGATCAGCAAATCATGGAACTATCATGAGAACTCATGGAGGCTTGAGGAGTTGGAAGAAAGAAAGCAAATGGGCAAGGTGGAGAAAGGGTGAACTCTCACAGATAATTTCTTGTGTACTAAGAGCAGTAAAATGCTCTACAACTTAGCTTTTACTCTAAACTCCATGAAGTAAAAAAGTGGCTAAATAAGTCTTATTATCTTATTTCAAAATATTTTTAGAGAGATGTCATATTCAGAGATGATAACTTGGCTACCATCACACAACCAAAGGACAGATTTTGTTGTTTTGATAACCAAAACTCCCATTTGTCTAATTCCATGGGGGAACATTTTTCCTTCGAAACAGTCTTTCATTGTCTTCAAGTTTCTCTGGTGTCATCCATACAATTCTCTGCAGCATCTGGAGAAAATGGCAAGAACACACCATTTGTGTGTCACTTGCTCAAGCCACAGCATTGTTCTTTGGGCAAAGTTCCATCTGTCCTTCCCTAAGCACCCAGCGTTCTGCTGCATCCTGGGGAAGGTGTGTGGTGTTTTGCAGCAGCATCTCTAAGCGTGTCAAGATCTAAAATCCCTTATCATCCTTAGAAAGCTTACATGTACCTTACATAGCATTTGTAACAAGAAAGCAGCAGCGACAACAGATTAAGCAAAAGTAAACTAGACCCAGACTGTGGCTCTTTAAATTCACATTTCAGATTTCTCTGGGGGTGGATGAGCTGCCCACTGATCCACAGCCTCCATTTCTAACCCTCAGCATGCAGTTGTCTCACACGCAGTCAGGGGAATGCTGTGAGGGGATGCTGGTACTTGCTGGGCCATACACAGTTCTGAAGAGAGAGGAAGGTCCCCACTACCCAACCCTGGTAGAAGCAAGGACTGCATGCCAAGAAGTCAGTGCCAGCCTGCTGGAAGTCTTCTGTCCCACAGTGCTGCCCAGTCTGCTGAAAGTCCTCTTTCTTGCTGCTGGATGTGCTGCCTGCTTTTCTCCCCTCCATTTCCAGCAGCTGGGAGGAAAACTAAGGCCACTACTGACTCAGAAAACCTGAGACTCAGCCTGTGTGAGTGAGATAGGAGGAGTGAAAACTCATTATGAAAGAGGGTTGCCTTCTTGCAATCGAGGGCTCTTCTTGTGTCTGAGAATCATGAATATTGCATCAAAAGAGTTCGCTTATTTAAGGGAAGGAGAAA
Source organism: Ctenomys sociabilis (assembly GCA_004027165.1). Lineage (NCBI taxonomy): Eukaryota > Metazoa > Chordata > Mammalia > Rodentia > Ctenomyidae > Ctenomys > Ctenomys sociabilis. The sequence goes on along the minus strand of PVKA01000025.1, from coordinate 120,318 downwards.
GGAACCCAGAAGCTAGGAGAATTAAATAATTCCTGGGAACCAGCCTTGGGAGGGGTTACTCAGTGTGACTGTAGAGTAAGTTTCTGACAAGATTTTGCCTTGGCTTTTTAGTTTTGTGTGAACCCAGATCAAGAAAACCCCTTGGGGATATCTGAAGTCAGCAGAAAGCCTTTTGTGACAAGGTTGTGGGCAGGTGTCCTCTGTGCTCTATTTTCCTAGGGTTTTCTGTGATATTGACCAGCAATAAAAACACACTAGTGTAGCTGAGGATGATTTAAAGTAATTGTTATTGGTAATACTCAGCATTTGACTACTGATGTTCCTCGACTTATGATAGACTATATCCAAATAAATCCATTGTGAGTTGAAGATGCATTTAATACATCTAACTCACCCAACACATAGCTTAGGACACTAGAGTATACACTATTTCTCCTTGTGGCTCAGTGCCACCACCCAATATGGCAAGACAACTGTGTCACCAACCTGGGAGAAGATTAGGTTTCAAAATACACAGGATGATTTCTACTTAATGCACCTTGTTTTTGCATTATCCTAAAGTAAAAACAGTCATAAATTGAACTACCATCAACTGGGAATCATCTATATTTAAATTAAATATCAAGCAAATAAACACGCATTGAGAGGCCCATTCAGCACAAAATCCTACACCAGACTTCTGCACCTGCTCAGATGCGTGCTCAGCCCTGATGCCACGTTGTGCAGCTCTGGCACCATGTTCCTGCCTGTTGTGCAGAGTGCAGCAAATGGACATCAACAAAGCCTCACTTCTGTGAATGGGGCAGAGCCTGTTCCTTGCAGGCTTTGCCCAGTTTTGGAGCAGAACCTCTGGTAGACCATGTGTCAAGGCATCTGGCCTTCCTGTTCAGGCTGGAGGTGGGGAGAGGATGCTAACAACAGTATGTCCTTGAATCTGCCCCTTTTCTGGCCTTACTCTTATAGAACTTTATGGATGCTTCTGGAAGACACCCAAGAGAAGTAGGACGGAAAGGGACATACTTGGGGGCTGCGCTGTGTGATTCTCAGAATGAGGCAAAGGAGGGGGAAGAGTAATAGCAGCATCAAGCAAAAGGGAGAAGGAAGCACAGAGATATTAAATAGAGCTAGAACAAAATCCACACTCACCTAAGAGTGTACATAGTCTTGAGAAGCTCCAGTCCCTGGAACTCGGCCCATTTCAGCTTTGTGATTGGAGGAAAGGATGAGAGGTTTGGGGGGATATAAGAAGAAAAAAAGGGAAAACGAAATATCTTGTACATGTCTATAGATTCTTTGAGCTGAGAAGGGCTCTTTAGCCAGAACCTCCATCCAGAACCGTGTTACCATGGCAACTCTCTTGCATCCTGGAAGGCTGTGGCAGCCCACTCTGGAGCCAGTGCTGCAGAACCAGAGAACATTATAGAAGTTTTGTTTGCTAGATTATTAGTAATAAACATGTACACACAGAGGCATAGAACAATCTATGAGCTCATTGCAAATGCTCTTTTACTTGGCATTAAACATGAGTCCTGTGTATTTCTGAAGTACAGAGAGGCTCCAGCACCATGTAAGTGCTAGAATATCAGAGTTAAGAGGACCCAGACAAGGTACTTCTTATAAAGCTGCCCTAGGAACAAAGTCACTGCACCATGAGACCCGCCACAGGGGATTTCTGAGCTGGTGGCTGGTGAGCAGAGAGGAGGATGTAGCTAACTTTGGCAGGGCCTGGGAAAGCTTCCCAATGAAGATGGCATTCAAGAAGTGACAACAAGGACAGAGTAGGAGTTTTCCAGGTGCAGAATGTAAGGGGAAAAGAATCCCTATGCCAATAAGATCTATTAAGCAGGAAAGAAACCCAGTTCTGAATTTTATTTCCTGGCTTATTCCAACACCCATCAGCTTGGATTGCTCCCTTTCCCCATTTTTTGTTTATTTGTTTGTCTATTTATTTGTTTTTAGTACCAGGGGTCAAACTCAGTGCTTTATGCTTGCCTGGCAGGCATTCATGCCTCTGAGCTATCTCCCTCACTCCTCAGCCTCACTTTTAAAGGTCTTTGTTCAACTTTTTGTTGATTTCAGGCTGTGGTTGAGCAGCATTTCCCAAGCTCTCCTAGGCTTCTTATCTGTCTACATGCCTGTTTTTAGGACCGAATGCATTTCTGAAAGTGAAGCAGAAATGTAATTTCAGCAAGCCCAGAACTATAGGACCTAGAATGTGGCCAGGGATAGATGGTTAAGACAGTCTGTAATTAGACATTTAAAGCAGACTTTGGTTTGGGGATTAAAATAAGTTCTCCTCAAGCCATCCCCACTATTAGTTCGGCTTCTATGTAATAATTTTTTAAAAGAGGGCTGTGTCTACTCTGATCCGCCTTAGTGGTCTTCAACTTGCTGATTTCTTTGTGCTCCTAAGGATGTATTAATTTGCTTGCTGACACCAAGAATATAAAGATAAATTGCTTCATGCGGAGCACTGGAGAGTAAGGCCCACCTCAGAAATGCTCACAGAGCCCCCCTAGGATCAATGCCAGTCAGCCTGTGAACACTCTGTGCATATTAATTGGTGATAATTGGAAAATAGCACTCGTCTCCTTAAAGAAGAAAATTGCTGCAACTGACTGAGCCCTTTCATGCAGGAACTATTTTTATTACTTAGGTTCACTAAATAGATTGTCAATATCACAACCAATATTACTGTGTGTGTGTGCATGTACACACACTTAGACACACACACACACACACACACACACATTTCCATTCATCCAACAGCTATGTTTAAGGAACAGTGGTGAGGATATAAATATGAAAAGGAACAAGCTCTATTTTCAAGAATCTTACAATTTACTGTGTGTGGGGAAAGGAGGGTGTAAATGTATAAATAATATGATACAAAGCAGAATGAAGCAATTGCTATATATATATATATATATATATATATATATATATATATATACCTAGCACTGTGCCTCACAACATTTTTTATAAGTGTAAAATGATTGATAGGATAAATAAACATGTTGTAAACAAGGAGAGAGTAGAAATAATTTCTTTTGATCATTGCCCAGGGTTTGCCAGAAAGCCAAGCTTTATAGAAAAAAATAACTTTTATGTGGACTTTGGAAGGGCAATGGATATTTTAGTAGGTGTAAGGAGAAAGGCAGTGCAGGCTGAGGAAACAGCCCTGGCCAAGGGAGGAGGTGGGAAGTCACAGAGTGCACCAGGAAATGGTCTCAGGAAGAGAACAGTGGAAACCCAGTGCTTGATTTTGAAGACTTTTGATTGGCATGCTGAGCAATTTGGACTTCACTTGGGGGCAAGGCAATGAGTAATCATTGGAGATGTTTGAGGAAGGAGCTGGTGTGACTGTGTTAGTGCTTGTGGTCTGTATGGTCACAGGGAATGATGCCTCAAGGTGAGGTGGTTTGTCTGCTCCATTTGCTCCTGTGTCCCAGGAGCTCACGTCAGTATTGGGCACACAGTAGATTCTAATAGAGAGCGCTGAATGGGATCTCAGTGGGGTTTTGGGAATTTATTTCTGCAGCTGATGTAAGAATTAGGAAACAGGAAGGATTTCAGGCAGGAGACTCAAGATGGAAAACTATTCCACTAGTTTAAGAGAATGCCCAGGAGAGAGAAGGTGGGAGTGATCCCGAGAAAGGAAAGGAACAAAGCCAAGAAGTGGGATGCACCAGAGGGCTGGCCATGAGTGCGCAGGGGGAACACCCACCCTGTTCCTTGTTGCACAACAGTGAACAATGGGCAGGACTGCCATGGACTAAGCACAGGATTCCAGAGTTGCTGCTCAGGGAGAGTAGGAGAGACTCGGAAGTGGGGGATGATGGCTTTGCTTTTGAAAAGGTCCAACTTGAGAAATTCCTGTGCTAGCTCCAAGGGAGAATCTGAGTAGAGCTCCAATGTGTCTTGCATTGGCACATGGTACCAGAGGGCAGGCTTCTGGGATCCTTAGGATGGAGGTAATATTTCAAGCATAGTAAATAGGGGGCCCGGATCTCTGGGAAGGAATGAAAAGCTACACTCCAAGGGCAGAGACTTGTGTTCAGTGCACAGGAAATTCACCTGAAAATGGTAGAAAAGTCAGGATTGACAATAGGACTACTAAGAGTCAGAAAAGTTACAGGAATTTTCTGATTGGAGAGTTAGAGTGGAGTCAGGGTGACAGAGTGGAGTGTCAGCTTGATTGACATTGGGATCTACCCCAGGAAAGCAGTGTAACATAGTTCTGAGTGTGCCTGGGTGACAATGGATGTGTGGTGTTGGGGGGTCTGTCCCTCACCCTTCCTCTCTGGCACTGTTCCTTTGCTCTATTTCCCAGCTACTATGAACTAAATAGCTTTGTTCTTCACTCTCTTCCACCAAGATGCTACTGCTTTGGAGGGTACCCGTCATAGACTGAATCCCCCAATTTGTGAGCTGTGTTAAGGTTGTCCTTTAAGTTGGGAGTGTCAGGCATTGGGTTAATTCAGTGAGAAATCCAACTAATACAAGGTGAGATGAGAAGAACTCAGTACATTCAGAAAAAGTGAAGCTCAGTAAGAGTCACAGGATCAGATAGAGCAGAGGTCCTAGTGATTCCAGTGGAAGGGTGAAGACAGAAGACACAACTGAAAGCTGTAAGGGTTGGAAGAGAAAATAGAACACAAGTGCAGGCTACTTCTTCAGGAAGCTTAGGTATAAAGAAAAGACAAAATAGGTTTTAGCTCTAGGGAAATCATAGTTGATAAAAAAAATAATGTTTTTAGGAAAGAGAATATGTTTTTGAGCTAATGGGAAGGAAATGGTTACCTAATAATAAAGTGCTAGTTGTTTCTCTAACGTAGGGAAAATGTGTTTTGAGTCTGATTAAAAGAGCTTTATAAGACTTGTGCTTTCACTGGTGTAAAATGATATACATAGCTGGGCACCATTTCAATGTAGTAGTTGCAAACCCAATCCACACTGGTGATACTGAGGTTTGCTGATCCCCACTTTGGTGGTCCCAGACTTTGTTTGTGGGCAGAGCGTGCTTTTCTGTGATGCCATGACCTCAGAAAGGCACTGATGGCACTGTCTGTCTCATCACTGGTCCTAGAGATGGTCATGTAGTCCGGAGCAGGGTGAAATCAGGTGGAGTGAGAACTTGATAGTTCTGGAATTTGAATTGCATAAAAATGTCAGGAACCCTAGGTGTTATGATATCCAAGAAGTTGTTTGGCTTTTGCACCTCATTCTCTAGGAAATTCATCATACACAAATATAAAGATTATTCAAAAATGTAAAGAGACTGCTTTCCCTTGGGGGAACAATATAAAGAAACCTAAGAAAACATACAAGGTAAAATCAAGGGTACAATTTTCATGTAGTACTATATAGATCTTGTGAAATTGAAGGGTGCACTTGGCGATATATCTGCAAGTAATATATGGGATATGGTAAGACCAGAAAGAATATTATAACCCAGAAATGTTAATAGTAGCTATTAACACATTGATATAGTGATAGGCTATGAAAGATTATTATTTTCTACTTTATTTTTTGTGAATTTGTCATTTCACATATGAGCAGACATTATTTTTATAAGCATAAAATTATTAAAATCTGAACTGAAATACATGAAAGTATAATTGTATCTGTAGTCTTTCATATCTATGTTTCCATTTCATATTAACAGGGAGTTGGACTTAGGAAGATCAATTTATAAACCCTAGGGTTTTGCCTCCATGAACCTCAGAGTGGATCACAACTGGCTCACTTTAGCAAACAGCTGGAGCTCATGAGAGCCATTCTGTCTGTGCAAGAGAGTATTCCTGCGGTGAAGTGCAGGGCAGTGCTCCTCCCAGTCGGTCAGACAAGCGAGGGTTGTCTATAGAGTAAAATAAAAATCCAGGTGTTGGCCAAGATCTGTAATACCAGTATTCAGGAGTCTGAGGTAGGACAGTTGCCTTAAGTTTAAGGCCAGATTGAACCACGTAGCAAGACCTTGTTTCAAAACAAAGCAAAACAATAAATAAATAAATAAACAAACAAACCAAACAAGAACAAAACACCCCAATAATATAAAATAAAGTAAAATAAGCCTTTTCCTTTCCTTGCTTCCCCCACTCTCTCTTCCCTTCCTTCTCCCTCCTTCCTCTCCTCTCTCTTCAATCTCCTACTATATTTTCCTAATCTTATTCCTTTCCTCTTTATAATTCCATCCTTTGCTGCTCTGGCTGGCACTGCTTCTCTTACTGGTTCAATGCTCTGTTGTGCTTTGAATTTGCATTGGAGGATGAAGAATTAGTTTAGAAAACTCCATGGGCATCACTAATAAAATACATCAGGAAGCAGAGGAAAGAAAACATGCATATGTAGACTGTAGCCTCCCAAGTATCTTTGTGGTATGTCTTGAATGTGATGGTGGATACACAAACCTCACACACATGGCAAAATTTTATAGGACTACAAATTGAGGATCTAGGAATGAGATAGGTGGATTATGTTGGTGTCACTCCCCTAGTTGTAATATTGTACTATGGTTCTACATGACATAGCTGTGTTTTAGCTTTCTTTCTTGCTTTCTTGCTTTCTTTCTTTGGTACAGAGTCTCGCTACACAGCTCAGACTCCTAGTGATCCTCCTGTCTCAGCCTCTGGGATTACAGGCATGCACCACCATACTCTGTTTTGAGGCAAATTGGCATGGGGCCAGAATGGCTTGCCCTACTAGGGGTTGAACCCTACTAGGGCACTTAGAACACCAAGCTATCTCCCCAGCCTCTATATTACTTCTTTTAACTATATGTGAATCTATAATTATCTCAAAATAAAAAGTTTAAATGAGAAGTGTTAAAAATATTTTTTAAATATAAATAGTTTAAGAATAGATTGAATATCACTGAAAATCAACAAGAAGGTATAGCTGTGTCCCTCATAACAATATTTCAATCAATGACAGGTGGGGGACTATAATGATAGTGGGCTTGTAAGATCATGTGACCCAGTGATGTGGCCCTCTTAGCTCATGTAAACTTATTCCATGATATTGCACAATGAAGAAAGTGACCAACAGTGCTTTTTGTGTGTTTAAGATATTTATGTTATGTAACTTTCATTGTCTATGTGACTCAGGATTCTACTCTAATAGTAAAAGTAAGACAATATCTATTAGGAAATTATCGTACCTTACACACTATGCCAAGTGGGCATTGTGCACACATTACAGCTCATCGGCTTCCTGAAAATTATGAGTATCCTCATGTGACAGACAAGGAAATGGATACTTAAGAAGTTCAGTAATTCTCCCATGCTGAACCAGCTAATAAGACCCGATGAGGAAGCAATCCAGGTGGTCTAAGTCAGAGCACGCACATAGAATCCATGTGTGATACTCCTTTCTGTTCTGTTGTGAACGTAAGTGCTTTAATGATGTCTAACTCAGGTAGGAGGAAGTGCCTGATTCTTGCTAGCCTTCATTTTATTACACTGTGCCTTTGAGGGTACTCCTCCTGGGGATTCATGTAAATGCCACAATGAGCTACATGACCAGTCTACATTGTCTAGGGGGCCACACTCACCTTGTGGTACATAGAGATGTAAATGTTTTAAAATGGAACACTTAGTGAGCTGAGGAGGCTTTTTCTGCATAATCTGTTCATACAGGGCACTGGATTAGCTACAGATGAAACTTTCGGCAAGAATGGAGCAAATACAATAAGGGTGAAAAGGCCAAAAACTCATGCTCTGAGCAGAACTCAGCTGCTAGAATGAGGACAGCACTTGAGGGAGGGGCATGCAAATGGGAGCATTTAAACCAGTAAATGATCCAAAGAGGGGAAGACCAGAACAAGACTGGCACTGGCACATTTAAAGAAAACAATGTGTTGGTGGCCAAGGGAGATACAGAGGAGAACAGGTCTAAGGCCAAGGGAATGACTCTATTGAGGACAGTTTCTACAAAACTCCAGGTGTCACATGTGCTTCTCTGGAAAAGCGTCCTACTCTAGGATGTGAGCAACACATGTCGCCCAGTTGGTCCTGGGTCCAAGTTGCCAGATGACACTAACCAATAAATCTTGACTGTCTTAGTATTGTCCGAGATTATTTAGTTTGGGGATATAGTAGGCTCTTTTCTGCTTCGTGGAAGCTGGAAAGAACCTGAGGTGCCTGTTGTAAGTTTGGAACAAGTAGCATGATTATGAGTTACTGCACCTCGTCCCCTGACGGCCCCCCTGCAGTGCTGAGCTTGAACTCCTTGAAATACAGAGGCAGTCTCCAAGTGATTGCTAGGAAGATGCTGGCATGAGCAGAGAACCTGGAGAGGCCGGAGGCTGCCGACCTCACGCAGGTCGGCTTGGTGTATGCTTACGTGTTTCTGCATGGGGCACTTTGTTCAGGGTTAGAGAAGAACTGGTCGGCTAGTTAAAGAGAGCTCTACAAAGATTGCCTTACAGGAAAAATGAAAGAGAACCTTCACAACCAGTCACAGGGGAGAGAGGTCATTGCAGAGGGAGGAGCAGGCGATGATGTGGGGGAGAAATATAATGAGAAGAGCAGCGGCTTGATAACAGACTTCCTCAAGGAAGGGAAAAGAGGAAAGGATTCTGGCTGCTCTGGGACTGCCTAAGCTGCATGAAACATGCAGATAAAAGGGAGCACGGGCATCTGATTAGAATTGGGGGATGGCTGCACTGCATGCTTCTCTTCTCCACCTCCTTTTCCTAGGCACTAAAACCTCCAACCTGAGGCCATTCAGGTTGTGAGATGAAGCAAAAACAGATGCCTATTTTGGAAGGAGCAAAATCCACTCATCGTGGCAGTATTGATCAAGTGCAAAAAGCTTTGCAACCATTTCCCCCCTTAGACCTCATTACCCACATCAGCCTGATGGGTCCCCAACAGCCTGGTTCAGTGTGGGCCAAGTGCAGGAGCTCCTCCCTGCTCTCAGCTTGATGCAAGAAAGCAGACAGGTGGGGAGAAGGAGAGGCTTTGAACACAGCCGATGCGCATGCCGCCAACATGCTTCCTCTTCTTTTGATGTGGTGGATTCTATGCACAAAAGTCAATGTCAGCTGTATAAACATGGTAATAAGTGTATTTTTTCCTGCTGAAATAAAGCAATTACTGCAGACTATGCAAACACCTAAGTGACCCCAGTGGTAACCAGAGCAATTTGCTGTGATGTTTGTTTCCAAAACATTGCACGAAACCAGCCTTGAAGCAAGATTGCAGACCTGGAGGAGGGTCACGTGCCATTCAGCTATGACAAGGACAGTGTCTGAAATATTGGAGCAGGAGAGGGAGCTGGGGGAAAGGAGTGACCTGCAAAGCAGAGCCCTGGGATACTGGAAAGGGCTGCTGAGACTTCCAGAGTCACCTAGCAAGTGGGCTCACGATCATGTTAAGGATGGCTGCACCCTGTGAGGTCATAAGCAGCACATCAGACTTTTACCTTAGAAAAGGCAGCTGCTTGTTCTTACTGTAGAAGTCTTCTGGCACCCAGCAGTTGTCTACATGTTTGTAGAGCTGTGGTGAGGACATGAGGTGATGAACAGTCAGCACACCTAACTCCTGTCTTCTTGGAGTTTCCACTCTATTAGCAGATATATCACAGACCATGTCCATGCTACTAATTAGAGTGATAACGGAATAATAGAAAGCACAGAATCTCCACTGAGACAATCCAGGCCAAGGGTGCCATGTGCAGACTGACACCTGTAGGGTCTGGCTGCCTTAGATGACATCAGCTTTGCTCTTTGCAGTTGGCATTACTGTAGGACAAATGCTATCCTTCCAATTTTAGTATATGTGCTGCCGAAGTGAGCACGAAATGCTATCCTTGAAATTTGCTCTAGATTCATATCTCAGCTGTATGACTTAGTAAAGCCAATTGAGAAACCTAACTTCTCTGAGTCCGAGTTTCTCAGTTGTGAAATCCAAACACCACAGTGATTGTGATAATTCAGTGAGCTAGCAGATGTGGAATGCCTAGAAAAATTTATTCCCCCTAATAGAAAGCCTTCTTGTTGAAGAATCAATGAATAACATATCCTGCTCCCTGTCCCCAGGAGGCCAGTTTTCTAAAAACCCATATTTTCAAAAGTTATGGGAGAGCTATGCAGAAATTCACTTCACTTGATCAATCTTACCTCTCTTAAATTCAGCCAGGCTTTCACAGCAATCGTTTAAAAATTATGTATACTTCATAATTAAAGGCTAGGTACTGGTTCATTTCTTGGCCTGCTGGACCTATAGTAGTAGTAACTGAGAACTTTCACATTTCTTTTTTCTAAAGTGGACCCAAGCAACTGCCTGCAATGTGAACTTATATAGTCTTGGGTGAAGACTCAGCTCTGCTCTATGTAGATATGTGGGACATTTGTCCAATCTCCTCAGACCTTTGTTTCCTTGTCTTGAAAATGGACCTGATAATCCTGTGAGGTAGGGGTCACTGTGAAGATTAAATGTCAAGAGGTATTAACCCTAGCACATGGTAGGACCTCCACACATGTATGTATTTGCTTTCCTTTGCTATCTAGAAATGTGTCAGGGACACATGCATAATATTTGATTATCATTGATTCACTGGTCAATTGAGTATTAGAGTTAATGTTATTTTAGACCCTCCAGCCCAAATAGCATAATGGTATCTGGGTCTTATGACTTACTTTAATAAGTTAACTTCAAAATGTTACCTATGTTTATGCTTAGGAGGTCATCCCCCCTCCTCCTTCAATCTTTATTACTTACTTTGAAGGTCTCTTTCTTCTCTAGGACTTATCGAGGCTTCTGACCTGGTAATATCCTTATTATCTTATCTTGAATGTGTCATGTTAATTCATATTTAACCATCTGTGACAAAGAAATAAATACTAATAGGTTTTATTGGTAGATAAGAAAGGGAAAGAATGCAGAAGAGATGGGAAATAATGAGTGAATGATACTAAGGAGTAGAAGAGGAAAATATTCAGAAACATAATTAAAGATGAGAAGTCCCTTCAGCTGAGCTTTGCAAGGAAGTGGAATAATCAGTGAGTTTGGGAAACTTGGCTAAGCTATCTGTCCTAGGAGAAGTCAGAAAGATAAAAGCTTTTCTGCCCAAAGCCAGAACACAGTAGGGAGAATCATATGCCATTATAAAAAGAAAGATTCATGAGAGATTTTTCAGTTTGTCTTCTTTATCCAGAGAAGGATATGCTAACACGTAAAAATGCCAGACAGATGAAAACACACTTTTGCTTTTAAAGAATGGTAGAAGGAGATACTGCATGATGTCTTGATTCCTATCAGCTTTCAAGTTTTTAGCAGTTTCCAGTCACAGAGTTCTGGCCCTGAAATCTCAGCTAACTTCCATCTTTCTTGTTCAATGTCTAACTTCCTAGATAACATACTGCCAAGGAGTAATGCTTAAAAACACCATCCTCAGCCATTCCTACACTGAATGGAGCATGCAGTGTGGGTTTCTCCAGATATTGTGTGAGTATGAATGTGCATATGTGTGAAAGTGTGATTTCTTTCCTGAGACCACTTTGAATGTTTTATCAGATATAGCTCAAACATCTTCTAACAGTTTGTCGCCAGTGTAGCATCAACGATTTTAAGAACACCTTCCTCACAAGTATTTCTCTTTCTTCACTATTCTTTGGGCAAATGAATTTCTTAGATTCATTGTCTTCTGCAAGGTTCAAATAGATTCTTTTGATTTTGCCATGGTAGTTTTGAAAAAGCATTGTTCGTAATTTAATAAAGTTTGGTCATCTCTCTTCTCAGTTTCATTCTACCGAATGGATGAGTCTTGAAGTCCAGTAGCTATAGCTGTAGATGTAGATGTGGACACGGAAATAGACATGGATGTAGATCCATGTCCATTCTTTCCCAAGTGCTCTTTGGAAATAATTCCACATCCTGCTGAACTTCTGTTCTGTTTCTCTATATGTTGGTCTGTCTGTCTTCTTTCCAGCTTGTTTTTCTTTACCTAACCACAACTTAGGGGTTCTTCAGGACTTGGCCCATAGTCTCTGACTTTTTTCTTGCCTGTTACCTTTATTTGTCCTGACCCACTCTTTTGGTTTCCATTGTCATCCAAATCCCAACCACAGAGTTTGTACTTCAAGACACAGTGTCTTCTTTGGAGCTTGGGAATCTTGGGTTTGTATATTTAGTTGTTGAATATGAGCACTTCTATATGTATTATTCAGCTTCCCATTATTATAACAAAATACCTGTAATAGTTAACACGTTGTGTAAACTTGAGAAGTCTTAGAAACTTTAGCAGCTCTACATCCTTTGGTGTAGGGGACATGTCCTATGGTGCCTGTTTACACTCCAGGATGTTGAAAATGTTGATTCATTGTGTCTACTTGAGAAGCTTAGAAGTTTAAGTGACTCAGTAGGGAACTAGGGTCCTTACTTTATAAACATCCCAGGTCTGTACCTGAGAAGTCTACAGAGATGGTGTAAATGCTACACCTACCATAGGGCGCGGCCTGCTTACCACATAAGGGAGAAAAAGAGACTTGCTCTCCCTTCTTTTGCTCTTGTTTTTTTCTGGTATCTGCCATTTTGGACTGTTGCCCCTATGCCATGTGCCTCAGCACCTTAGAGCCAGTTGATTACTGACTAAAACCTTCACAGACTATGAGCTATCTAAATCTTTCCTTCTTTAACTTTGGGGGTCAGGTATTTTTGTCTCAACAATGACAGAGAGGAGCCATGACAGTACCTGAGGTGACTGACTGAGAAAAACCAAAGACTTATTTAGTTCACAGTTTCAGAGGTTCTGAGGAATGGTGGTGCCTGCTTCAGGTCAGACCTAATGGGGGTGATAGCTGGAGGGCACATCGTGGCAAAAGGTATGGGGGTAGATGCTCACATCTCAAGCCGGAAGCAAAGAGAGAGGACCTGCCAGAGTCTTACAGTTTCCTTCTGCACCCAGTAACCTAGAGACTTCTGGTAATGCCATAACCGCCAAAGATTTCAGTACCTCCCAATAACCACACAGCAGACCAAGGCTGTATTTGTACCTTTGGGGGACAAATTATACCCTAAACTATAGCACTGTATTTTACAGACAATGAAATGGACATGTCCTAAGCTACACTTATTATTTTATTCTTTGCCTTCTACATATTTTCCTTCTATTTCCCTACATTAATTAATTATTCCACCAATTATTCACTGCTAGCAAGGGGGTTAAGACACTGCAGGTGACCCTTGTCAGATGACTGGATGAAGACAACGTGGAGCCTCCACTGTGTGGAGTTGTATTCAGTCGTAAAGATCAAGGAGCTTAGGACACATGTTACAACACGAATAAATCTCAAAGACTCAGTGAATCCACGAGTAACAGAAGGGAAGGTGCTATAAAATTCTCCTTATGGTAGATGGACACAATTATCATACTATCAAATGCAAATAGGGAAAAAGTAAAATGTCAGGTGCTAGATGTTGGAGAAAAATGAGTGTAGAATTGAAAGGACAGTTCAGGTGGGGAAGATGCCAGAGAAGGACTGTGGTGATGGCAGTGCCACAGTGTGAATGTCGTCAGTGTCCCTGAACTGTACACTAAACAGTAGTGCGAACAGTAAAGCTCATGTTATGTATATTGAACTAACATCAAAAGGAAAAAAGAAAAAAATACACAAGAAAGTTCAGGGAATGTGTTAAAAAAAAAAAGCCACCGAAAGGAACCTTCCTAAACAGAATACAAAACACACTGTGAAACTAATGATCAAATTTGTCTAAAAATTTAAAAAAATGAAAAAGGGAGGAAATAAGGAGGCATAGTTACAGAATAAAATAGAACAAAGAAATTTAAAAAATAAATTTTAAAAAATGAACAAAGGCGCTATTTGTCTTCTTGGCATTAAGTCAGGAACCTAGAAATTATACTTGACTCTTCTTTCCTGCTATATTCATATATGTTTTCAGGTATATTCTACTTGGAGACCATCCCTTGGGGCCTGTTTTAGTAGGAGAAATCTTAAAAGGAGCTGGAAATGAGATATTTTTGTTTTAGAATTGAAAAGAAAGCTTTGCAAAGAAGGTTGGGCCCTCTAAAGTCCTGCATTGCTGGGCAACGTGGAGCTAGCTAATAAGTGGTTGTGGGAGAGATGTGGACTCAGTGAGAAATGGTGAGGTATTGTGGTGGGAAGACACTTCGAGCATGCATGGAAGTGACAAGTGGAGAGCTGCAGGGAGACATTTGGTTGGCAAGTCTGGCCATGCTCACTTCGTGTTGGAGTGGGACCTCTGGAGTGGTGGGCGCCACGTTCCACACTGTAGCAGGCATTTTTTGCTTTGTAGGTAAGTTGCTGTGTATACACATGATCAAATCTAATTCTGGTAATTTCTGGAAAATAAGAGTCATTCTATGCAAAGGAAGGCACAACAGAACAGATGCTGATTATGAAAGGGTGGGTCTAACGGAGAAGGTAGTTTAATTATTCAATCAGTTTCACACTTGAAGAGGAGGCAGAGAATTCCCAAGCACTATCTTAGCTTCAAGGCTACTGCATGAATGCAAGCCAGCTGAGCAGGCAAAAGAATGTCACTGAGAAAAGATACAAATAGTGTACACTTGGTAGACAGATAATCTGGGCTGAAGTGCAGTGGACTCTCCATTAGGCAACTAGAACTCTGTAACCAGCAAGGAAGAAGCTTACTGTCAAGCATGTTTGAAGCATATTTTATTATGAATGCTGGAACATCAGCCCTTGGTCAAACTAACTGCAGCTCTTTTCCATCATTGTTTTTGAAGTCCCCTCTTCAAGGATAATTCCTTGCTTTACACTCTGTTTTCTTTCTTTGAGGGCAGAGTTGACCTAAAATGACCAGCCAAAGTCCAACCGAAAACTTCTAATGCACTCCAAATGAGTACCGTGAAGTGATTTGGGAATTACTAAAAAGAAATGCAGGGCCTTTCATTACAGAAATGCTACAGCTTGCTTATGCCTGAAGGGTAAAGAAGGTGGCACTCACTGGAGCCAGTATGGGGTTGGAGAGACCTGCACCCTTCTCAGAGGATACAGCCAGCCCAAGGTCAGCCCATGAGAGGAATCTCATTTCCCTCTTCTCTTGGAACCAGTCATAAATGTGATGGAGACAGGGTCATGACCGAGGCAGGACCAGTAAGAAGAGCCTACATGGGCACTGGATCTGGAGCAGAAAACAGAACATGTCCTTTCTGAGTGTCCATGTAGGTCTCTTGCCATCTGCTCTTTGGTGTTGCCACTTTTATCCTAAGCACAGTTCCTTTTTAAAAAAAAAAAATTCTTTTTCTTATTCAGGTTTCATGTTATTTGTACTTATTTGTTAATTTGAAGCTTTGCAAAGAAATGTATATTATTAAGTCAGCTCCAATTTGAAATAACACAATCCATAATGTACTAGGAATAACCAGGCCTAAGGTTGTTCCTAATGCTCATTAGGATTTGGTGAGTTTGGCAAGAGTCTTCGCTTCTAATGGGCTCATAAATGCTGCCCATGCAGCTGGTCTGGGGGATAAATTTGAAAACACTTTAAGCCACTTGAAAACAGTTATTAGATAAACAGCCAGCTGCCCCAAATTAGATAGGTGAGGTAGTGGGAAAGCCTACCTTTCTGTCCCTGGACTTCCATCTGCTACTTAATTATGTCTTGGCGTTGCCTCTAGTTCTGAGAATTCAGGTGCGCCATATACATCCCTAAGCCTCAGATTTGCTTCTGTGTGCAATTCCATGTTGCTCTCTCCTAGTGCCCGAGAAGCAAGGGAGGCCACGCATTGCTGTACTTGTCTTCTGGAAGTGATATCTTCTAAGTCTTTCTGTCTCTACTTCTCTGCTGCTACTCTTTGTTTAAACATTGCTTAGCTTGGTGCTTACCTGAGGCAAACAGGCTGCTGGTGTTTGGTGATTGTATCAATGACTTGCAGAACACGAGGAGCACACGAGTGAGGGTAAATGTCCCATTAACAGCGAAGGTATTAGACTAAAACTCTTTAGTATTTTAGCACATCCTTGTGTTTATTCTTCAAGAGAATTTCAGTAAAACTTGCGAACAGCACTTATAAAATAAGTGTGTGGTTTAGCAGAGGCTTAAGTCTTCACAAACAGCAAGGGAACAATAGGGGAGGAAGGGAGACTTACTCCTCCAAGCTTTGTATCAGACAACTGCAATAAACCTCTCCAATACAAGACCTCAGAAAAGTACAAATTAGGATGAAAGGTATTTGACTGTGGGAAAATTGTGGCATGTCCCTGGGCTTGGAATTCACAAACCAAAGCAGCACTGAGGCCAGAGGAGTCGGGAATATTGGAAGCTAAGTGAGCGAAGAAGAATCGAATGATGGATTTGTGTCATAATTAACTGAACAGAACAACCGTGGGAAAGGAAATAGCCATTTTAATCTAAATAATATACAATTCATATTTCTGGAGTCTTACAATGTGGCCAGTCCTCTGTACGTATTCTTTTAGATCATCACACCTCCTGTGAAGAGCAGCACAATGATGAAGAACACTGATTCTAAATGAGACCACGTGGCCCAGATCTGGGGTGCCTGATTTGGGTAATGAGGCCTCAAAAGCTGTTTGCCTCTCTGTGCTGCATGTTCTTTGCTCAGTGAATTAGGCATGAACAATCTCACAGAGTAGTCTTGAAGAATGGAGTTGATACATGAAAATTACTGGTAACAATGGTAGGGCATGCTACTTCTTAATCCCTCCGATAATGATTATTATAATCTAATCTGGGTCATTCCCTACATAAATACGCTGTATCCCACAAAGCTGTGGTTTTCTCCTTCTAGTTCAGTGAAAATATCTTAACAGTAGGGCAACTATCTTTTTTTTTTTTTTTTTTTTTTTTTTTTTTTTTTTTTTTTTTTTTTTTTTTTTTTGTCTTTTTGAGACAGGGTCTCACTATGCAATTCAGGCTGGCCTTAAACTCGCTTTGTAGCTCAGGCTGGGCTCGAACTCACAACAATCCTCCTGCCTCAGCCTCCCGAGTGCTGGGATTACAGGCATGCGCCACCACGCCCGTCTGGGGCAACTATCTTAACAGTGTGTTTGTGTGTGTGTGTGTGTAGACCTTAATAGTGTTGAAATATACACAAGATATTTGCCATTTATCTCCCCAATATAATAAGCATCTGCCTGAAAAAGCATATGGGAAAAAAAAAAGCTTAGGAGCTATAGAACATATTTCTCCTGATTCTTCAGTGACTCTGAGGGAAGAAGGGAGACACTATTCAGGTAGAGGAAGTCCATGCTATCAGTAGTACATAATGCCTCTCAGTTTCTGGCATGGATTTCCTTAGGGAATGAAAAGAAACTAAACCCTCTTAAGGAACCATTTGCCCTTGAATCTGGAAGGTATGTCAGGTGTGTTCTATGAGACTCAAAATGTAATTATTGCTGAATATCCAATGTTACGTCAAGTACTGGCTAAATCCCATACAAGCACATTATTTAATCCCCTTTCACTCTTTTGTGGTAGCTGAGTGTTGTCACCTAATCCCCCATCATTGAAGAAATGATGGGCCTGGCATTGATAAGTGACTCACTGTTCAAGGGCAAACAGCAGGTTGGAGCGAGCCCTGTCGCTCGACTCCCTGGCTGGTGAGACTCCGTTTTGTCTGTTAACTCTGGCAGTGGGGCTGAGCAGTTGTGGAGGAATTGCCATTTGTGAAAAGAGAAACTCATTTCAAAACGATACTTACTGGAGGTGTGGTGATCAGGAAGGGATAAAGCTAATGCCCAGAGGTGTGCGATTTCACAGTTGCAAATCTGGGGAGACACGGGCATCACCCCATCGAAATCTTTTCATCTCACTATTGAGGAAGGAAGGGTCTAGACTTCAAAGTCACTTGCAGTTAATGTCAGAACTGAGACAAGAACCTCTTTTCAGCCTTTCATTCATTCTACTCTTTCCCTGTTCCTACAAAGTACAGTTTAGTCAGGTGGGAATAAGAGCCTGTGATAATCTTTCAGTGGGGCAAGTGTGTTTTTAAATTATTGAACTTATTTATTGATGCTGATATATTGCTGAACATATGCAAAGAATATTAATAGATATCATATGTTATGAAAGCTCCCCCTTATTGACTTCTGCCTCACAACATAAACATGTGTGGTCCAAGAAAACATGAATTTATCCTAATAGCTTTATGCATAAATTATTAGCTCCTGAAAAATCTTTTTTTTTTTTTCACTGCACTAATTTTACTAGTTTGGCTTGAAAACAATCAAACCTTCCATGGGACTGTAATTAAAAGTAACAGAATATGCAGCAGTTTTTAGCAAAACCTTCAGGAGGTTAATAAAAAAAAAAAAACTGAAACCAGGATTGAAAGACATGTTCTGTCTACTGAGGGGCTCCCATTCACTGAAAATAGTTTTCAAGGGGGCTGGAAGTTCTGTGCTTGCCTCATACCTCCCTAAGTGTGGCTGAGGTCCGTGCTGTGTCAAAGGACGGCAGTAGCTGTCCCCCACGCCAAGGCCTCTTGTTTACTGCGGCAGCTCTGTTTAGAGCAAGCCAGGTCCACTGCAGGCCCTCGAGGAATGCATGCTGGGTGAGGGACAGGACTGTGGGGGCGACCCTCCAGTACTACGGCAACACCTTGGTTTGCATATTCAGTGAGTTGGTCCCTGGAGATCTGCTCAGAGCTAGTATTCGCTGTAAGGAGAAACAGGAGGACCCAGTTTCATGTGCAGGGACTCTTGGTTCAGCTAGGCCTATATTTTTCTGACGTTCTTAGTAAATTTTATACATTGACCTGAATTTCTTTAAAAATGATAGTATCTACTTTTCAGTAGCTGTTTTGAAAACTATGTCATAAATATATAAAGTGACTTAACTTGGGTTGGAGAGATTGCGTTCTGTTCTTGGACTAGAGAATCACTCAGACATGTGTCTGTTCTTAGGCTTGAGTTAAGCATTGTTCTTTCCTATTTGCAGAATCATTGAGAATCTGCTGTCCCGTCTCCACAGCTCACTGTGTCTTCTCTGTTCTTATGTTAAATCCAGTTCAGGTCATAGGGCCTGGGGATGTTCACCCCCTCAATCCCTTTGCCCATGCCTTGTCCTGCTCATCCTGCTAGAGTCCAGAGAAAAGGTATCTATTGTATTAATTTGAGTGCAAGGACAAGGCTGACTCTAGATTTTCTTTAGCCTGGCACATTTTACTCCAAGTTTGTGACTGAATTCTAGATCCCTGCAGTGTCCAAATATAACTTCACATCATCTGTTTGCCTTTGCACATCATTATGAGTCAGAGAGTTGTTCTCAAATCTTCTCTGTTGGGAGCTGTGAACACCTGAGGTTCTCAGAAGGCCAAAGCCAATTTGCATTGCTCAGGGCTTCCAGCAGGGGTGGTCTCCTGGAGAGTAGCACTCCCATGGTGCTTTTCACCATCAAAGCTTTCTGAAGACATTGGTTGCTTCTTTAACATGGTTTGAGGGCAGGTGGGTATTTCTATCCTGTTGAATTATAGGTAAATGAGAAATAGATTATCTGGGGTCATAGCAGAGTCAGCTGTGGTCAGGCAGTATTTTTGGCAGGGGAAGGTCTTTTGTCTGAGTTATGACAACTCAAAAAAGCATATATGATTTGCAGCTCTTTTGAAGTCTTTTGGGTTGGCACCACTGCCCACCCTTTGGGTGTTGGCTAAATTCTGTACTGAGAAAATGATTCTAGGAGCTTCTGAAAGTGGGTCTAAGGGAAGACAGACACATTGAAAGTAGACAACACATCATTTTCGTCTTGCATTTTTGGAAGTTACCTCATAAACCATCCCGTGGATACCACCATTTATGAAAGTAAATTGGCTAGTTTGAGAAAATGATCTGACTCACTAGTGACAATTATTATCACTTTATATCTTCATACCCCAGCTATTGAAGACTTTTTCAGGGAGTTGATATTATATTTTTATAGCACTTGGGATACTTTCTAATATTAGCATAAAATTGAAGTTGAACCAAACACTTTCTGGTGGACAGTGCAGACATTTTGTCAGAGGCCCTTGACCTGGTGAGGCAAGTGTGTGAAATCACCGACAGAGCCTAATGAATCAGATGATCCCAATTTTCAAACCTTCCCTCACTTACTAATGTCGTAATTTGCACAGGTTTCATTATCTCTTAGAGTACACACTGTGCTCTGTAAAATGCAGCCAGTGGTTCCTACCTTAGGAAGCTATTCTGAGATTATATAAATGTTTAACTCAACACTAGCTCATAACAGATAGTTTAAAAGTTTAGTTCCCTTCTTCTCTCCCTTTATTGAACCTCCAGGACAGACTTCTGTATTCTCTCAATAGACCTTACAGATGGAGCACAAAGGACAAACACTCAATTAGCCCAGATCCCAAAATGATGTATGTTCCCGAATCTGTCTGATTGCTCTTTATAATTAGGGGGACCCAATTCAGATACTGCACACTGGCAGCCATCAATTTGAAAATGACAGACATGAGCTCACTCATTACCCTAATAAGTCCATTTTTAGTATATAAAAACTGAGACCCATTCTTGCCTTGGGGCACAGAGAATTGAGCACCTTGGTTCCCGCATAAGAATATGACATTCATACATTTGTGTTCCTCATTTGCAGGCTAGTGACCAGCTTCATAATCAATGATGAGGGAAGACAGGGTAAGAAAGGAAAGATTGCCCGTAGGTGTAATCATTCTTTACCTTATTGACAGAACATCTCCTCCACTAATTTGTCTCTCTCCCTCCCTGTCATGTTTTACAGGACAATTTTTAGGACTTATACATTTTTTAAAAAGTGCAATATACATGTCATATACATTCATTATGTAACATTTGTGTAAACTCATACATCAGAGGCTTGAGGGGCAATGGATTTGAAAAAGATAGCAGTCATCATCACCAAGGTCCTGATCAAGAAACGAAAAGTCTCTCCCCCAAATCCTCCTAATGGCACCCCTCACCTTAGGAGAGACACTAACTTGACTTTAATATCATAGTTTGGTTGTTGTATAATTTTGTATAAAGGAATCGTTACAGAGACAACTTTCTGTGACCATGACTTCTTTTACTTTATGGCCTTATGAGTTGCTCATTATTGAAAGTACCTGTAGTTCATTCATTATTGCTGCAAAATAGCATTGCATTGTGTCACTGTAACACAAGATGGTTATCCATCCTACTTGGGATGGCCATTTGGGTAGCTCCCAGTCTGGGGCTATTTTGATTTTCTTTTTGACATGTGGTGTCATTTTTTTTTGCAGTGCCAGGGATTGAACTTGGGACCTTGCGCTTGCCAGGCAGGCACTTATGCCACTGAGCTATCTCCCTGGTCCCAATTTGGAGCTATTTTGAATAGGGTTACCATGAACAAACTTTTTATGTCTTTTTGACTCATATATAAATGCTTTTTATTAATTATATTCAAATAATTAGATGTGTTTGTTTATTTTTTTGAGACAGGGTCTCACTATACAGTTCAGCCTGGCTTTAAATTCACTGCTTATACTCACTGTGAACTTAGGGCTGGCCTGAAATTTATAGCAATACTCCTTGAATTGGGCTTTCAGGTGTGCTCCACCCTTCCGGGTCTATTTCTGATTATATGATAAATGACTAACTTTTGTAGCTACTGCCAAATAGTTCTCTAAAGCTTACTTTCCCATTTTTGAAGGCAAAAGCCATGTTAGTGGTAAAAGACCCCAAATGCAATTTTACATCATTAATCAACTTACCTTATCACTTAGAAGTGGAGCCATCATCCCTGAGTTGCAGTTTTTGTGCCAATCACTAATAGAGTTTTCATTATTCAAATTCATCCCAATAATTAGTAATCTTTACCCAACGGTAATGACATCCCTCTCCTAGATTTCTGAAAGAAAAGTATTTTCTGTGGATATGCCAACCTTTCCCTGGATGTGAAACCCTCAGCTTGTTCATTTTGATAGTACAATAAAAGACCCGCTTTTAAAAATTGGCCAGCAGGGGATTGGGGTGTCTGTGGAAGAATTCTATATGTATGCACTTTTTAAGCTATCTTTATCCTGCTTGTTCTGTTTTAGAAATGTGTTACTAGGAGCTGTCACTTGTCTTAAATATTTTAATGAATGATACTTAGCTGCCTAAGGCTTAGAAGAAACCAGAGTGTATGGATTTTTAGAGATGGAAGGGAATAGATGTTCTGCTTTAACAAAAGCATCTCTAAATGCCAGCTAACTGACCTCATTTCTCTGTTGCCAGTAGAGTGAAATTTCATTATCGTCATCATCTGCCTCAACTAATTTTTATTATCTGCCCATAAAGCACTAAGGATTCATAGTAGAGTGCAGTGCAGCAGAACACACGTTAGAATTAGCATGAGGTGCCAGGGAACAGGTCCCATCTGCCAATAGCAAGGTTTGTATTCTTGGGACAGTCACTTCACCTCCGTGTCCATAATTTGAAAAAGGAGGGATTAGATTCCATAAGGTATAAGAATGCCTCTTGCTTTCATGATCATACATTGTTTATTTTACCTTGTTTTTTAAAAATGTATTTGGTACAGGGTCTCACTACACAGCTTGGACTCATAGTGATCCTTCAATTTTCAGCTTCCCCAGCGTTGGGATTACAGGTGTGCTCTACCATGCCCTGGTCTTGGTGGCTGGCTCAGTGCACCTGGGGGCAGGGCCCGCACAGCATGGTGCCAAGGATTGAACCCCAGCCCCTGAGCTTGCTGAGCTGGTGCTTAGTCAGCTGAGCTATCTCGCTGCCCACCTCTTGCTTTAAAAAGAGCTTTGAATTTTAACCAGCTTGGGTGTGTCAGTTAAAATGCATATAATCAAATTTTCTGTTTATTTAAGTATATATGTATCTTTAGTTTCACACCTTATGAAGATAAATATTCATACTTTTCTGAGTTCAATAACCTTTATGGATCTTCTTAAATAAATAAGAATGCTCCTCTCAAGTAAATTAAGGCAAATAATAAAAGTTTTTGTAGCTCCCAGTGGTACTTTCTTCTGGTGTTTCTTTATTTAAGGGAAGTAGGGAACAGGATGGGAAAAATCTACAAGGCAACATTATGGGCAAAATATTGAATTTTCTGGATCTTAAATATCTTCTTAGTTTTTATTTTTAATGTTAATGTTTATTCATTCAGATAAATCCATTAAGCAGTAGCTATATGTCAGGCACTTATGATTAATAGGTTAATAGAAACTCTATAGTCAGTGAAAATCTTTGGTTTTTTCTTGCTTCTAAAAACACAATTGATCTGATATTTTATTTCCTTTTTAAAACACCAACACCAAAAAATGAAAGATAGTATCTGTTCACGGTATAAAATTTCAGATCTGATTTTTTTTAGCAGACTGTAAAGATCATAAAATATAAGCTAGGACTTTAAAGAAAGATTATATGTTAATTTATTCTTTTTTGCCTCTCTTTTTTCCCTGGAATATAATTATAGTTTAAAAAAAATCAACCTGGTAAAAAATGATGTTTTCAGAGGGAAAAAGAGACTACATAAAACTCAGCTTTGGAGTTTCTCAACATAATACTTCTTGTTTAATTTTTAATTATAATAGTATCAGGGATATATCCACTGTGTTGATAATTGATGTTACTTAATAGGGACGTATATTTTCCTAGTAATACATGCATTATTCATAGGAAATATGGCCTTTCAAGCAAGGGCAGCTGGTCCTTTAAGAGGCAGAAGCTTACTGAGTTGGAGGAGTTGTGAGCAGTGGTTTTGATTTGCTGCCCGAAGTGCACTTAGAGGCTCATTTAACATTAGAAGTGGAAGGTGATCTGGATACTTCCTGACCTCTTGGGATCTAAATCATGGCCTGGGTCACTGCAGAGTGGAGATCAGTAGGCAGCCAGTTAGCAGCTTGGCTTGGGAAAGCCATCCTTTGTGATCTACCAAGAGACATGTGTTTCCTAATCCTTGGGCAGGTGGAGACAATAGAGACTGGTTTATTGCAAGAAATAAAGAGCAATTACTTTATCTTAAATTACTCTTTTTACCGTGTTCCTCTGTTCCCCTTCATTTTTTTTTCTGTGTCTTACTATTTCCCCTTGTTCTCTTCCCAGCCAGCATTTGCTAATTTCATAGTGACCACCCAAGACAGTAATGAGAAGCTACTTGTGCCATCATGTGGACAGAGCACAATGACTGATTCAGAAGTTCCAGAGGAGTAAAAAAATATTAATAAGAATGCTAATGTGAGGGTTTCATAAGTGTCAGGCACTGCATCACTTTACTTAATCTTAAGAATAAGCCTTTGATACGAGTACATCTCATGCTAAGATGACCTGTTTCTGATCACAATTTTGCTGTCAAATGTGTGGATTTATTTCCCATATTAGCAACCAGTTCTCTCCATATCCAAGCATCAAGCTGATGTCTAACAATTCAATCTGATGCAATTCTGATGTGAAGTACTTGGACTTAGCTTAAGATCTCAGAAGATCTCATAAGACCACCCCCTTTTTAGATGACAATTACTGTCTGAATCAGTCATGCATCAGAGGGACCAACTACACAACTGGTGGTAGGAGGGTTTCTCCCCACACTCTTCAAGTTCCACAACTTGCTAAAATAATTCACAGAACCCAGGAAAACATGTTACATTTACCAGTTTATTATAAATGATAGCTTCCAGGGACAGCTAAATGAATACAGTGCATGCAGCACACTGTGGGAAGGTGTGAGGAAAGTCCCACTTCCCCCTGGTGTACTTCTCAAAGTGTGTGTGCCAGCCCAGAAGTTCTCTGAAGCCTGTACTTTAAGGGTTGTTTGGAGGCTTCCTTATGGTTGACTAAATGATTTGTTATTTGTTAGTAATTATGAAGGATATGGTTGAATCAATTACATTTTTCTTCCGTTTGTTGGTTATTAGGGGTGGTTCTGAAGGTTGCAATCCTCCAATCACTTGTTTTTTTTTTTTCCCTCTGGCATCCAGCCATATCCTGAAGTTAGCTAGAATCCCATCAAATGTCATGTGATTAAGATAAACTCAGGTATCTCTGTAAGGACTTATAATAAGCAGCAAAAACTGCACCATCCCTCAAAGGCTTTAGAAGGCCTAAACTGGAACAAGGGGCAGAGACCAAAGACACACTTGTTTACATGTCTCAGCATCAAGATATTATTATATTATTGCCACTGGCAGATAAAGAAATTGATGTTTGGGTTATTCAGTAAATTGTGAAGACGCATACAGCAGGTAGATGGTAGACAAGGATTTAATCAGTATTGTAACCCCAGTGCTTATGAGAAATGGATTCATTGGGTTAAACAGGATAAGAGAATTTTTATATGAAATAAGAAGGCATTTGGCACCCAGGGAAAAATTAATGAAACCGTGCCTGAAATTATCACACCATCTTCCTAACAGTGGTAGAAATGAGAGAAATGATAGTGGTGAGTCAAAATCTAGGAAGCATTGTCAAAGCTGAGAAAGAAATACAGAGCCACTTCAGATCTTGCATGAATTGTCGTGAACTGTATTTTTGTCTAAGTTCATTTGAGCCCCATCACAAAATACTACACACTGGGTAGCTTGTAAACAACTGACATTTTGTTCTGATAGTTGTTTTGTAGGCTGGGAAGTTCAAGCTCAAGTTGGCCATAGTCTGGTGGCTGGTGAGGGCCCATTTCCTGATTCATAAATGGTCCTTTCTCCCTGTGTTCATATGGTAGAAGGGACAAGACAGTTATCTGGGGCCTGTTCTGTAAGGGCACTGATTCCATTCTTCTGTGTTTCTTTCTTATTACTGAAAGCCACAACCCATCATATAATCACATTACTGAATAAATTTCAACATAGAATGTTTAGGGGACACAAACATTGAGACCATAGATATCTCCTCTTAGGAGTTAGCAATCTAGCTCTTGACGTGTTTAGGCAAGCCTTGGCTTTAGGGACTCATACATCTGAGTGATCTTTAGATTTCCTTTCAAGCTAGGGTCTAAAGAGTGTGTCTTAAGAATGTACAAACATTCAAGGGTCTCAGCAGGGCTTTATATCAAGAATCAAGCAGAAATGAACATGCACATTGAGCTTTGTTGTTCTTTCTCTAAATTACTTTAGTTGTTTCAGATCTTTTGTAGTTCCATTTGAATTTTAAGATTCCTTTTTCTATTTCTTTAAAAGAAACTTGCTTGGATTTTCACAGGGAGTGTACTAAATCTGTCTACTACTCTGAGGAGCACACATATTATAAAATATTGAATATTTCAATCCATGAACAGAGATGTCTTTTCATTTTAACATAGTGGACTACAAAGCTGAAGTTCTCAACACAGTACTAGAATGATAGCAGGTATGTAGATTCATAGAACAGAATAGCGAGATCAGAAATAAACACATACATGGTTGAATTTTTTATTCATTTATTTACTTTAAAGAGAAAAAATAATAAAAATAACCAGAATTTCAAAACAAGGTGATACAAAACTAGCAATGGCTATTAATGCATATTGTTATTTAAAAGTAATTGCTCAAATTATCAGATACAGGCATGCAAAATTGATCAAATAATATGAGTACTAATTGTTCCTTTCAACGGACTAATAGAAATTATTAGTACAATTCCCCTTTCTTTTTTTCTCTTTCCCCATCCCAGTTGTTTCCTTGTGAGCAGTTTCTTTCTCTTTTATTATATCTATTGTACCTTTTGGATCTTATTTACTCTTTCAGTTTCTTACACTAGGGAGACAGTATGATGGTTATACGTGCCAGTATGATTTATTTTATTTATGAGTAGTGTCTCTACTTTTACCTATACATTTACCTATAAAAGTCTCTAGTTTTCCTTCTTTGCAGCTGGGTGTACTCCACTGATAAAAATATCATATAATTTTTATCCACTCCTCAGTTGGTGGACATTGGGGTCACTTCCAAGATTTAGCTATTACAAATGGTGCTGTTATAAAAATAGGTGTTCATATATTGCTGTGGTATAATGTTTTTATTTCTTCTGGGAAAATACCCAAAAGGGAATAGCTGGGTTGAATGAAACCTCTAATACTAGTTTTTTGAGGAATCTCCATGCCAATTTCTGTAATGGTTGTACCAATGTACTTTACCACCAACAGTGGAGAAGAGTTCCTTTTCCCCACCAACATTTACTGTTGGATGATGTCTTCATGATAGACATGTTTTATGATGTGAGATGGATTCGCTGTGTTGTTTTACTATGTATTTTTGAAATGACAAATGATTTTAAACATTTTTTCATGTATTTATTTGTCAGTTGTATTTCTTCATCTGAGAAGTATGTATTCATCTCAAGTGTCCATTTTTGGATTGGGTGTTTGAATTTTGATAGTTTAATATTTTTCATATGTTCTAGGTAGAAGCTTGTTTTTGTCTGAAGAATACTTGATTACAATTTTTTTTCCCACTCTATGGGTTTTCTTTTCACTCTTGTGGTGATTTTGCTTGAGGTGAAAAATCTTTTTGATAAGATGAGATCTCACTTGTTGATTCTTTGAAGTGTTTCTCATGCAATTTTGTCTTGGTTCATGAACTCTGCCTATCTATGTCTTCAAGATTTCTACATAATTTCTCTTTTTCAGTATATTTAGTGTTTCTATTTTAATATTTAGATCTTAAATCTAATTTGAGTTTAGTTTAGCCCATGGTGATAGACATATGAATTATTTTCCAACAGGGTCCCAAACTGAAATATAGAAAAAACACTGTCTCTTCATCAAATGGTGTTGGAAAAACTGGATATCCATATACAAAAGAATAATATTGGATTCTAATATTACATGCAAAAATAAAATTAAAAAAAGCTTAAATATACAACCTGATACTATAAAACTGTCAGAAGAAATACTCAGAAAATCTTAATAACATTGGTCTTTACAAATTTTTTTTCATCCTAAGCATGAGCAATAAATACAGAACTAGACAAGTGGGACGACATCCAAGTAGTAAATTTTTACACAAAGCAGCAAAAATCAACACTGTGAAAAGCAATCTACAGAATGAAAGAAAATATTTGCCAACGATGTTTCTAATAAGGGTTAAAATCCAAATTATATAACGAATATTTACAAGCAAAAAACTCTAATTTGAAAATGATTAAAGGACTTTATTAAGCACTTCTCCAAAGACATAAAATAGTCATTAAATATATAAAAATATGTTCAACATCACCAGTTATCATGGAGACATAAAACAAAACCACACTGAGATTTCACTTTATTTCTGTTAGGATGTTCATTATCAAAAGAAAACAAAACAGAGACAGAAAAATAATTAAGTATTGGATGTGGAGAAATCTCAACTCTATCACTGATGGGAATGTAAACTGGTATAGCTGCAATGAAAAATAGTACAGACATTGTTTAAAAGATTACAGACCAAACTATCATATAATCACTAATTTTATTTCTCCTAAAAAAAATTAAAATAGCATCTTGAAGAGTTGTTTGCACTGTCATGTTCATTGCAATATTATTGCAATAGTATTTTTTTTTTGTGGAACCAGGGATTGAACTCAGGCCCTTGGCTTGCCACAAGTGGCTTATTCCACTAAGCCATTTCCCAGCTCCTGCAAGAGCAAATATGAAATCAATCTTAGTGTCTCTTAAGCAAATAAAGAACATGTGATACATGTGTTCAACAAAATTTTATTTAGTCTTTTAAAAAGAGGAAATCCTGTTGTGTGCTACAATGTGGATGAATCTTGACATTATGCTGAATGAACTGAAGCAGTGACAAAGGGACAAATGTGAGCATACACTATTTAAGCTAGTTACATGGTGGTTACCATGTTCTAGAGGGAGGAGCAAGCAGAGAGTTGCTGATTGTGCTCATGATTTTCATCAATTTTTTGAAAATAGAATTTAATGTTTAGAATTTTCTCCTTGACTAACTCTGTGTGCTGATTCCTGCATTCTGAGCAACTACAGCAGGGACAGAAATGTATAATACAAAACACCTGGTTAAGTACCCCTCATCTCGGTCTTCTAGATGTCCACCATTTCTAATGTCTTATCAATTATTACACTCCCTTTAAAATAAATTAGAACAAAAAATACAAGGAAAAAAATCTAAAGTTTCTTAAAACAAGTACCAGTATTCAGTTGTTTTCCCAATCTTGCATAACTATATCTGTTAATCTGAGTAACAGATTTGATGATAAAAATAGGTAATATAACAACCATTGTTAATTAACTATTCCTGTTTGATAATCTATAACATATGTATTGTTGTACGTTACCCTTTTTCTGTCTCCTTTTTTTCTGTCTCTTTTTTAATTTGGGTTTGCTTCTGTTTTTACTCTTCAAAATATACTTAAATTAAATGTAGCAGGAAAAGAAAAAGTTCATGTTATGTGAGACAGAATATGGTAGAAATCTGATGTACAACATTGTGTGTTAATTGTACTATACTACATTATACACTTAAAACTTTGTCAAGATGAAAAAGTATATATTGTGATATTTTCATCAAAATTTAAAAACAAAAGAATTAAAATTGCAAATTCACATTGAGGATGTGGGAAGGTTTAACAATCATGGGGCTGTGTCTATGTTTATTCTGGGAAGCCCAGGACTAAGAACTAGAAGAATAGGAGAATTGGATCATACTGACAAATCACTTGGGCACCCAGTAGCTTCTTGTCATTGAAGGCTGTCTTGTGGATATTGTTGGTGTTTTCTATCCTTTTAAGGAACAGGTTCACACAGTGATTAAAGACATACCATTTGCTATCAGCTAGATCAGAGTTGGAATCCTGGCTTCTTTGACTATGAATGGGCAATTCCATTAACTTCTCTGTGTTTTGATATTCTCCTTTTCACAGTGTAAAGTAATATCTGTCTCAACTGAAATGATTCCATGAGACAACCTGTACGCAACCTCACATGAGGATACCTATAGTTATCATTTGTCAACATGAAAGTCTCAGTGAGTCTAGTCTCATGAGGATGAAGTGATTATCTGGGTTAAAGATGTGGTCAGAAGTTTTAGGCACAGACACTTCTACAAGGCAGGCTGTCTTGGGAACCAATGTTTATGTCACTATTTGTATGAAGATCTTTATGCAAAACGTAAGTGCTAGAACACAAATCCTCAGCTAAATGCAGTACCTATCAGCCTGAGGTACACACACACAGTGAAGTGAACACTGAATGAAAAAAAAAAACCTCTCAGAGCCATCAATATATTGGAAATAGCTGAGATCTCTTTTTGTCTCTACATAAATTGTACTCCTCATATCACTTTTTCATTCATCCTGGCTTCATTTAGAGGCAAGTGGCAAGAAGCACCCATGCAGGACCAAGGTTCAGAGCAGTTTTCTCTTGCTTGTTTTCTGCCCTGTCTTCTGGGCTTACTCTTTCCCAAAGCACAAAGTAACATCTCAAGAATGTCTTTCAAGGGTCAGCAAGGTAGCTCAATGGATTAAAGCACCTGCAAACAGGCTCAGGGGCATGGGTTCTATCCCTGGGCCAGCTGTGCTGGTCCAACCCCCAGAGCACTGAGATGGCAATTGAACAGTCAGATCACTATTGGATCTGATCTAGTAGTGAGACCTTGAACACTCTGTAGACCTTTCCCTAAAATGCAGAAGCAGAAGCAGAAGCAGGAGCAGGAGCAGGAGCAGGAGCAGGAGCAGGAGCAGGAGCAGGAGGAGGAGGAGGAGGAGGAGGAGGAGGAGGAGGAGGAGGAGGAGAAGAAGGTATTTCAGACCTTCCTTTTCTTCTCTACCTGCCAAATGATAATAGTTTGGTTACCCTCGAAGTTTGCAGTTCTAGGTTGGTAAAATATGAATTTATGGAAATTGGAAAGAGATGATTTCCTTCTTTAATCATCAGGAGAAGTCTTGCCTGTGTCAAGAATGTGTGAAATAATTCTTTAGGTGACCTTAAGATGGTAGATGTCACAGAGTATCCCAGCACTTAGAGTTAAAACAAACATTGTTTGGACTTCTGCAAGATTTGCAGGTTTTTCATAATGGCTTTCTGGATACAGTGGAAAAAGAAGGCTGAATTCTGTTCCACCTAAGTAGATTTTTATGTGAAAGAGCATTCAAGTTACATATTTCAGCGTTCATTAAGTCATCCAGCAAATAGTTACTTAGAGTTTTTCTGTGTTAGCAAAACTTGTCTAGGCATGTGAGATGTACCATTCACCAAAGACAATGAAGCCCCCACCTTCATGGGCTTCATATGCTAGTGTCATGCCATAGAGTTCTCTCTTCACTTCTGTAATTGATTTCTGTGACACTCCAAGACATCCTTATCCTATAAGCTACAGTGATAAGGACAATGTGGTACTAGCATAAGTATAGACACATAGACATGTGACAAAATTGAGAATCCAGAAATAATCCTTGTATAAGCAATTCATTTGACAAGGGTGCCAAGGCAATTCAATGGTGGAAAATAATAGTCTTTTCAACAAATGGTGCTGTGAAAATGATGAAACTGAATATCCCATGCAAAACAAAGAAGTTGGACCCCTGCTTCATGCTACGTACAAAAATAAAACCCCAAATGAACCAATACCTAAATATAAGACCTAAAAATATAAAAAATATCAGAAGAAAATAATAGGTATAAATCTGCATAACTTTGAATTAGGCAATGGGTCTTAAATATGACACCAAAGTACAAGCAACAAATGAA
The DNA here is from genome assembly GCA_004027165.1 of Ctenomys sociabilis. Classification (NCBI taxonomy): domain Eukaryota; kingdom Metazoa; phylum Chordata; class Mammalia; order Rodentia; family Ctenomyidae; genus Ctenomys; species Ctenomys sociabilis. The sequence goes on along the minus strand of PVKA01000025.1, from coordinate 88,732 downwards.
ATCTAGATAAATTGGACTTCATCAAAATTTGAAACTTTTGTACTTCAAAGAACACTGTTAAAAGAAGTAAAAGAAAAGCCCATACAATGGTTTGTAGAACATGCATCTGATAAGGCTTTTTAAAGTGAGAACATATAAAGAATACTTATGAATCAACAATAAACAGACAAGTCAATTAATTAAAACTGGGCAAATATTTGAATATATATTTCTCCAAGGAATGTATACAAATAGCACATGAAAAGATACTTAGCATCATTAATAATTAGGAAATGCAGATAAAAACCAAAAAAGATAACATTTCATAGGTAACAGGGCAGCTACAATAAAGAAGACAAACAATAATAAATGTTGTGGAAAATGTACAGAAATTAAAAGCTTTGTATATTGTTCGTGGACAGGAAAAATGATTCCGCTAATATAGAAGTTACTTTGGCACTCCTTCAAAAGTTAAGACACTTATGCCAGGCATAAGTGTCTACCTGGCAAGTATGTGGTCCTGAGTTCAATCCCAAATACAAAAAAAAAAAGTTAAAACACAGAGTTACTACATGATCCTGCCATTCCACTTTTAGTTATACATGAAGGGTTGAACGATTTATGTCCACACAGGAAAACAAACACACACATTTTTTAAAGCAGCATTATACAGGCTATTGGAAATGAAAATAATCATTTGTCTAGCAACTGATGAACAAATAAAACAATTGTATCCATGTAATATATTTTGTCACAAAAATAAAGCACTGATACATGCCATAGCATGATAAAGGTGAATGGAGATTGCTAAAGGGAATACAGGAGAAGAAAATGTTCTGGGATTAGTAGTTATAGTGGTATAACTTTGTAAATATGTTAAAATTACTGAACTGTACATTTTATAAGGAGTGAATTTTATGTTATGTAAATTATATTTCAGTGAAAGGGCATGCGTTTCATAATTATAGGTTACATGAAACCAGCAAAGGGAGTGTTTGCATTGGATGAGAGAGATGGCAGTCAGTACTCAGAAGAAACTTGACAGATTGAAAAGATGGGTTGATTCTGACAGGGTGAAATTTAGTAGGGATAAACATAGAATCCTAAAACTGCATTCAAGAAAACAACTAATGACAGCCCTATAAAAATAATTCCAGGCTTTAGTTTACAGGAAGCCTGATGTAAGTCAACAGAATGTCACATTCTAAAAGGTTAATGTAATGTTTGAGGTATTAATAGGAGGGTAGTTCAATGAGGAATTAACATCACTTTTTTGAGAGTTGGACAGATGACATTCAGACATTTGAGGTCAGTTCTGGTGGTGGTGCTTCAGAAGTGTCTAGTTCAGCAGGTGACCCTAGTCCACATACATACTATATTTGGCTTGCACAAAGTCTATTTTTTCATTTGAAGGCATTTTTTTAGGGCAGGACATTCTCTTGGCCGCCAGCCCTGTCACTCCTTCATTATCTTTCTATAGCAGGGCCTGACTCACACATTCCTGTCACCCACCCATTTTTTACAAATATCTGAATTTGGTGCCCCCATCTGCACCAAATCTGGAAAATAAGAGCATGGGAACGAAATCATAATGTGCTGAAAATATGTCGCAAGAGCAGGAAGAGTTGAATGAACTGTTTGTATACTTAATCAGAAAAAGATCTGGAGGCCCTTGAGGCTGACTTCAGAAATTTGAAAGTTTTCCTGGAGATGTGGACAGTGAAAAAAGTGAACATAACAAGGGACTTAAACATTAAGGCTTTGGAGATGGAGACAATTTTACTCAATGTAGGGAGTATTTCAACTGAGCACTTTGGGGATGGTTGGCCTTCTACCAAAAGTGGACCACTGGCTGTGATTTATTGGCATAAGCTGGATGACAGTCTGGATGTACTTCAATCTTGGATGGGCCTGTGGTCTGTATTATATTCATCATTTTTTTTTAGGTTTAAGCTTTCATCATGATGATCATTATCTACCTAGAAACTGGTGGCTTATTTTACCATGAGATGCTGTACTAGGGAACGAAGACATTAGATTACCTCGTTGACCTTGTTCTTTAAGAAGTTTCTATAAAGAAGAATAAGAATATCAACCCATGGAATTATTTTGAAAATTAAATGCTATAATATTTACAAATCAATGGCTTTGTCTAACATATAATAGATACTCAGCATTGGTGATCTCTTTAATTTAATGAAGCCAAATAAGCTACTTGCATATAGTAATTTTCTACAATAAATGAACTGAGTGCTATTGTAGACATTACTGACTTTGAGGTCTGCAAGCTCTCCTATTCTATGATACTATATGTTGCTGCTTGGCTCTTATGGTAAACACGGATTATCATTATAATTGCATTAAATCATACTTTCTACCTTGCTGGGATTTAGTGTTGTATTGTGTTGATCGTAATGGCATTGATTGAGAACTCCATGTTTTGGGGTGTGTGTGTGTGTGTGTGTGTGTGTGTGTGTGTGTGTGTGTCTGTTTCTGTGTCTGTGTGTGTGTATGTTTTATACATGTACATGAATATAATGTATATGCTTTATTTTATTAAAGAAAGTAAAAGCTTTGTTCACCACTCACTGATAATATTAGATAACATTAGAATAAATGACCAGTGTCACTGACTTTATCTTTCTTATCCAAGTTCCTCTAATTTTAAGCCCTGCTCTAAGAGTACATGTTGATGGCATTTGTAAGGATGTGTAATAGCTAAAGAGGGCCTAGTGCATGTACTGGGGAGAATGTGAAATATAGGGAGGAGCAAGACAGGGGCAGGGTCCATTCAGTGGGAGACTACAGACCATACAGCCTGTCATGCATGCGTTCACGTGAAGTGCACCTGCAAGAGGATAGTGTGAGTGTGCAGGAGAAAGTATCCTTGAGGGCTTGAGTAAGATTTCTAGTGTTCTGTGAACTGGACTCTGAGAACTGAAGTATGTATATTGGTCTTATTTTTAGGGTATTGTATTGCTTTGGTATCCTCCCTCTTTTTCTCCTCCCTCTGCTTCTTTTCTCTTTCTCCCATTCTCATTATGGTTATAGATCAGAGGTGAATGCATAGCCCAAGGATAACAGATGATTTTTTCTTCCCTACTTTATAATAATGTTGAGGTTTGAATCCAATGTCTGTGCACGCTAAGCAAATGCTCTAACCCTGAACTATGTCTTTAGCCTGACAAATGGGCTCACAGTTTTTCTTATTGGAAGGCTCAAATCCAGGCTCCTTCGGAAGTAACCACAAAACTCTCGTGGTAGTGCAAGTTTTCCACTGAGCGATCACTTTCCACCCAACAGATCAGAGGCCAGCATGCTCCATGCCTCTACACTGAGCAGATGAGGGCTGAGCTCCAGGGAGACTTCATTTGCTTATCCCCTCACCCCAGTCTGCCATTGTCTTTCCCTGGAGAACAGGTGGTGATAGGAGAGGACAGAGCAAGCCACAGGAAGCACTGACCAGTCCTGCCCTTTGGAGGGTGAAAAAGCACACAGCAAATGGGCATTGCTATTCTTGACTTTAATGAACATATGGTGGTGGTTTTCAATACCATGCTTTGCTGAGGATAAAAGGAAGAAAGGAACAAAACCCACAGATGACTCTGTGGCTATTTGTGTGAGTAGGAACTGCTTGGGTGAGAGATAGGAAGGTGAATGGGCAGAACTTAAGTTTCAGAAACTCTGGGTTGTTTGAGTTCTTACATTTTGGATAAAAGTATTTTAAATTACTTAAAAGTAGTGTTCTATACATAGAATGAAAGAATTTCTTGAAAAATTGTGTCTCTCGGTTGGTAACCACCCCCAGTACATTTGTCCCTTATGAGCAATCTGCCTCCTTGCTGTCCCTGAGTTTGGTAATAGCCACATCAGGAAAGCATCTATCAGGCATGTGGGGAGCACCACAGCTGCTCCAGCTCCTCCGTGTGTGTGGCTTATGGCTAGACTCACAAGCTTAAGTGAACTGGCTCAGTTTCCCCTTTTGTGGAAAAGAAAGTACCATGAAAGCTTGTCTGGACACTTAGGAGTGAAAGTTTTTGACCCTGGCAATGGAAATTAGTCTGGGCTTCTTGGCAGTGGTCTGAAGCAGCAGGGAGGCAAAGTGTGATCATAGAAAGCCTTACATTCTCCATAGGTGCTTAAGTAAATTTCCAATCCAATCTTTTCACATTGGGTGATTTGATATGTGTCAAAATCCCAGCCTTCAGGGTTATGCTAAATTGAAACTCTGAGGCATGTGAGGTTCATTCCCCATCATCATTATCAGAATAGAAGACAAAACTTAGGTGATAAGAATCCCTTATAGGTATACAATTTCATTAATTAAAACCATTTGCAAGCAGTCCTGCAAAGCCATGGACTAAGATTGCAGCTCTCCCAGGGCCACGATGCAGCCCTCTCCTGAAGAAATCAGGCTCCAGAGTCAGTGCACTCCCCCTTGGAAAGACCTTAGCTCCAGACTCTACTCAGAAAGGTGAAAATGAAGACTGCATCTAACAACAGCGGCAGGGACACTTTTTGAGGCAAAAAAAAAAGTAATTACCAGCATAGGAGCTGGCCTCTCAAGTGGGGATTAACATTCCCTTGCTCCCATAAGCACCGTAGGCTCTCTGAATGGCTGCCACAAGAGTCGGACTTTTATGCCTTCATCCAAAAGTTGGCTCTGCGTGAACCATGGCTGAGGACACAGAGACTACAGGGACGTTGATTCACTGCAAGCAAGGGAAAGGATTTACTAGTATTTCTTGTAAACCTAGGCAGCCGGAGTGTGGAGGTGGGGATTAGAGGAGATTCACCAAGTATGAAGGTTGTAAAAGAGGCCATGGTCACCTCGGAATAATAAATAATGCCCGGGTTTTGCTGAGTGGGCAGAATACAGAATGTGGCATGCTGAGCGCACCGCAGAGGATGGGAAAGGCATTGCGGTGTGCATCCTGGGTAGTATTTGGTCTCGGAACACTGCAGAAGGATGACTTCCTCGCATATGCACATCTCTCTTGCCATGGGTTTAAGAGTCAGAAACTTGGGGTTTCAGCACGTTGGAACAGAAAACGTAATGTCATGCAACCCATTGTCTTTGTCGGCACCAGATTCTTTGTCAGTGGCATGGGAACATCGTACTCAATGAAGACTTCTGCAAATTGTGTTCTCCGACATTGAAGGATTCACTAACATGCGCTAGCTGTCATCAGGAGGGGAGGGGCTGAGGAATGACACGACTCTAGGTCCATTACCCCTGCTGGAATTAAAACAATTCTACTCTTTATCTTTGTTGACATAGTAAACAGCTCTGTAAAGTTTCTTTTGAAGTAAAAGTTTTGCTATAAAAACAGTAACTTAAGAATAAATGCGATTTCCTAGTTGTCCCTAGCTATCATGTAGCCCATGTCCCTGTTAACTGCTTTGACAGTCTGAAGAACAAAACACCTCAAGTATGCATATCACCTCCTTTAAAATGTACCTAACAGTCTATTTCCCCAAATAATAACTATCATTTTCTTTTTATTAAAAACTATTTATTGATCATAAAACAATTAGAAGTAACCACAAAAATGTACAGAAGGAATTTAAAAATCACTCATAAGCCCGTCTTGCAGAGTAAAACATTGGTTGTGTAGTCTGCCAATTCTGTATGCATATGAAATGTCTTAGTACTCTGAGCTCATCATTTGCACATTTTAAAAAGTTCTTTAAAAATTATTTGACATTATATTGTGATTTGCAATGTCATCAAGTGTTCTTTGCAAGTATGTAGTTAATGGCATATAAAATTAAATCATGTGTTCAAAATAAATGTCTACTGCTGAATGTTTGAACAAATTTCCATTTGTTTTTAGCTCTGAGTATATATATATATGAACTAAATATATGGTGATTGTTTGATTCATTTGTTTGCTTAGGTGGTAATGTTATGCCATTTCCCCTTTATGTTTAAAACTAGTTAACATGAGAAAAAGGTGACAGATGAAGAGAAGGGTTGGTTGAATACGTTCATCTCCATGATGAAGATACCATTAGGGACTGAATAATGATGAAGCGAGCAGAAGGGACTGCTGAAGAAGCGCTTCTCTGTTATAAAAGATGAGAAAAACTGACAGCTTTGGTCATACAGAGAATCTTAGGTGAGATCATAATTATTGAATTTAAAAAATAGTCCATTTCTGAAGGCCACAAAGAGCACACAGTTTGTCCCACGAATCTCCCAAAGTCTTATTGTAAAGGGTTGAATAAAACTGTGTGCATAGCAATACAGATTTCAGAGTTTGACTTTACCATTAACTAACTCTGTGGATTCAGGCAAGTGGGCAGCTTCTATCATTTAATCTTGCAATGCTGGGGTTGGAACACACCAGTAGTTTCCAGTAAAGATATCAACCAGGAGCCATTGAGCACATAGAAACCTGTGGAAAACTTAGTCCTGCCTATTGAGAAAAGAGAAAAGGAGAATACTGGGGAAGCTCACATTTGTTTCCTGTCTCCTCTTTGCCAAGAACTGCATGCAAAAAGCTCTTGTCAGTGCCCCAGCCAATGCTCTCTGCAGTTCTGGGGGCAGGGGCTTTGCAGGCGCACGTTAATGCCTTAGCTGCACTGCACAGGTGAGCAGTCGGCAGCTCAGCCTAGTGGGTAGCCTGTCCAGGATCCCATAGGGCCAGTAAGTGGCAAAGTGGGAGTCAATGCCTTGTTTCACCAGCATGACCTACTTGTGAACCATATGTGTCCTATCATATGTATCTTTGAATGCAAAAAGAGAATAAATGAATTAACTCTCGGTAAGTTTCTGGTAAGTCAGAAGAAAATAATAAGATGCAGGGGTCTTTGTTGGGATAGAATAGTGCTGCCTTGGCAACTATGAGACCACTGTGCTCCCAAAGCCTACACCAACATATGCAACCAAATACTTTTCCTTCATATCCTTTAATGTCAAGAAATATAATAAATATTTTAGTCCAGTTACTTTGTTTTGTAAGGTAAGAAGCTAAGATCCAAAAATGTGAATTGACTTGTTTAATATCACTTAGATTCTTTGGAAATGAACAGAATTAAGAGACAAAGCCTCCTGTGATCAATAAGATGCTAAAATTTATTTGGAACCACAAACGACCTAGAATAGCAAAGGCAATCTTGGCCAATCAAGACAAGGCAGGAGGCATCACAATTCCTGATTTGAAATTATACTACAAAGCCACTATGATAAAATCAACATGGGAGTGGCAATGAAATAGACCTGAGGATCAGTGGAATAGATTAGAATATGCAGACGCATCTACGAAAACACTCAGCCATCTTATCTTCGACAAAGGGGCTACACAAGCTCACTGGAAGAAAGATAGCCTCTTTAACAAATGGTGCTGGAAAACTTGGCTTTCTACATGCCGAAAACTAAAACTTGACCCAGCTCTATCACCATGCACTAAGTTAAAGTCAAAATGGTTTAAAGATCTAAACGTTAAAACAGAAACACTCAATCTCCTGGAAGAGAAAGTAGGAGGAACTCTTGAAGACATAGGGGTAGGTAAAGAGTTCATGAACAAACATATATTCGCATGGGAAGCTCTTGAAAGAATCAACAAATGGGATCAACTCTTCTTACAATGCTCATTCGTGACACTTTACACAGTCTGACACAGGCCACTGCCAGTTATTGCATAAATGCCACTTCTTATGCTGACCCTCAGCTCTTCTGTTTCTTTTTTGTGTTCAGTCATTTATTCACTTACCCCTGACCTGCAGCACTCAAGCCATATTTTCCAGAAGCTCTTGACCTACTTAAAAGGTCCTTGCGTTTTATGCCAAGGCTCTTCTGTGGGGCAGAAGCAAATGTTCCAATGTTAAGAAATGAATGAAAGAATGAATAGAAAAATGGAATTCACATGCTGAAGTTTTGAAGTTGGACAGTTAGTGAAGAAGGGCAGTAAGAAAAGTAAAAATCAAAGTAGCAAGTATCTTTTGAGAATGTGGGGGGGGGATGTAACTTTTAGCACTATTTTATAGCAAGGAGAAAGAAAAGTGGAGAGATTGAAGTTTAAATAGACAATGGAATAGTACAAAATTTTTGGAGATGGCAAACAAAAGAGTGTATCAGGGCACAAGGCTAACCTTGGGCAAGAAATAGAATAGCTCTCCTTCTAAGATGGAAAAGGTATGAAAAGAAAAGCAAAGATATGAAAAGTCTTAACGTGGATCACAAAGAATTTAACAGAATTCAGTTTTTCTATAGATAGATTGGGATGGGGTAATACGTTTGGCTCGTGAAGACAGGAGTGGGCTCAGAATAGACATACTTCAGATAATTTTACTCTGGTGGAGGCATGCGCTGAGGTACCTTTGTGACTGATAAATTCAAGGAGCTGTTGGAGATCACACATTGCCTTCTGGCTTTGGTGCAAGGCATGTGGGCATGTTCATGATTATCCCCTTTCTTTCTTCCGGAGCACAGGTTGGGACCTCCCCCAAGTACTCAGCCCTTGACAAGAATTTCTAAGATATGACAATGAGAACCCAACTCTGCCCTCAGCCAGGAGAGGATCAGAGCTGTGTGTGGAGTAAGATGTGTATAGCACTCCCAAAAGAGCTGGGCATGTACTTGTAGGGATTTTAAGGAGCCTTTAGACTGGTCACTGTCCATCTCCAAAGGAGATAGGCTCAAATGATATCAAGGGAGAATTTGTTCAGACTGAAGAATGCAATATCATGGTGAAGTAGGAGAATCACGTTGCATAACAGCATCTGGAGGAATATGTGGAATCTTTATCCCTAGAGGCCTTCAGACCCTCTCACGTCAAAGGCAGACATGTTTTTCTGGAGGAGTTTGATCTAGGCAATGATAAGATTTTCTTACAGTTCTATGTTTAATCTATAACACGGATGCTTTGACACTAGGTAGTTACCTTTGAGAATTGTCATCCATGTAAATGCCTGAAAAATCAGGATTTAGGGTAGATTGTTTAATCCTAGTTTCTTTCACTATGTGGGAAGAATGAGGGAAGAAGAGAAAAAGTGGGGGAGAAAGATTTATTATATTTCTTGACATTAAAGGATATGAAGGAAAAGTATTTGGTTGCATATGTTGGTGTAGGTCTCGTAGTTGCTAAGGCAGAACTTCTTGCACAAATATTCTGTATTTCAAAGTTTAAAAGCTAATGCCTTAGCCGGGCATGGTGGCACAGGCCTGTAATCCCAGCACTCGGGAGGCTTAGGCAGGAGGATTGTTGTGAGTTCGAGACCAGCCTGAGCTACAAAGTGAGCTTAAGGCTAGCCTGAACTGCATAGTGAGACCCTGTCTCAAAAAAAAAAAAAAAAAAAAAAAAAAAAAAAAAAAAAAAAAAAAAAAAAAAAAAAAAAAAAAAAAAAAAAAAAAAAAAAAAAAAAAAAGCTAATGCCTTGTCACAGTTTGAGACATAAAAGCTCTAGTTGCTGCAGTTTCTTTCATTTCCAAATTTGTACCTGGAATTCTTAACTTCCAATACCTAAACTCAGTACTTTTATTTGTAAAAATGAGATGAAGCATTTTTTTCTCAATAGTGCATGACCTGACTTGGAGTAGAGAATAATGCTTCTGGATTTACAGATTTCCTAATAAGAATTGTAGAAAATCCAGAGGCTTGCCATTCCCTGATATTGGGTGGCTCCAGAAGGAGGGCGATGGATTGCTACTGTTGAATTTGTATGTGATGAGCAATACATTTTATTCTCACTCCAGACAACTAAAAACATATGGCCCTAGACTAACATAATAAGGAAAATATACTGATCCATGGCCAGTTGCTGTCACCAGGTCACTAGGCCTATTTTTCCAGATATAAAATGAGACTATCTTGCCTCTCAGTACAAATGTAATAAAATCTAGTAATGCAGCCATGAAAATAAGCACTGGCCCATAACCTGAGGGCTTTAGAAGTCAAGGCTAATGAGAGACGGGCAGTATACAAAAATAAATCGAGTTTCCTCTCCCTTTTTTCTTGGGTTTAATAAGAATTTGGGTTTATTCTCCACAGAGAATGTATCTATATATGCTTTTAATACAGCAGAGCTGTAGGAGATTAGAAAACACAATGCATTGATAAATAGAAGTAAAATGACAAATAGGGATATGGCCAATGAAAATTCTGTGACTATAATAATTTTTATTTCTAGAATCTAGTAATGAGGTACAGACTGGTGGCTGAGCTCCCTCCAGGAGAGGGAGGGAGGATGTGGAGGGGCAGTCAGGAGTATTTAATGCAAGGCAACCAGTACTATTTTTCCAGTTTGCATCAAAATGCTTCCCCTGAACCACTGAAGAGTGGGAGGGAGATCCTCGCTCTTGTGGCTTCTTTGAAGGAGGAGAAAGGCCACATCCCAGCGCCCAGACCTGCTCTGATTCTTGCTTGCCTTTTCTTCTTCTGTAGAGTCTCCCTGCTGTCCTCTTTGTGTGAGTATCCTTATGACAGAAAGATCAAGGGGCCACTTCACAGGCGCTTAAGCTTCAAATCACCTTTTCCAAAAATAACAAAGGTGGAAGAAAAGAAAAGAGAACTGTGTGAGTGAAAGGCTGAGCCCAATAAAAAAAAACGAAAAAAAAAGAAAAAGCACGGAATGAGACATTTTTAAGTGAATGGAGTCCAAGAGAAAACAGAGCGCATCCCTCTCATTTAACAGAAGAGACTAAGGTCTGGGGAAGCCTGTCCTGAGGCCTACGTATGCTTCTGACCCCCACCTTGACAAGCTGTGCACTGGTAGGCGAGTTCACCTACTTCTTGACCTCAGCATACCATAACTTATGCGTGCTTCCATGGCACTCGCTTCTGGTCGGGGAGGTGCCCCGATGGAGGATCAATGACACAGCTCAGGCCCAGTGTCCCCACTCCCTCCCTTACACCCTATTCTCCATCCTGTGCATCCCAGAAGGGGGAAGAACCTGGGGCAACCCTCAGAGGTGTCCAAGAATTCTTTTACACTCACCCTACATACAAGCAGTGACGTATTCTGCTAATTCTTCTCCTTCTGTCTGTCTTCCTTTTTTCCTTCTTCCATTTTTCTATGTCCCAAGCCCTTAAACAGTCTTACAATGACTCTGAATTTTTCTTCTCCCCTTTCAAAGGCAAAACATCCCTTGGCATAGACAATAAAGCCAAATCTTAAGGGCAGCATACCATGTCTTTGCAGCCTTGCTTTCAGTACTGTTCCATGTTCTTATAGCCTGTGATGCTTTCAGAAGGAGCCCTGCAATGATTGCAAGCTGTAACTCTCAGCCAGAAGTGTAGCTACACCTTGCCACCCACACCGTACTAGTGTAACCCCACTTTTTCTTACTTGATGTAGATATGACTGTCACTTTTAACACTTACTAATTCTCCCTCCTTAGTCCGAAAGGGCCACCCTTTTCTGGCCCTCTCCCTGTGCCCTATGCATTCCCCTGCCACAGCCACTTTATTGTATTCATGTTTTATTTTCTTTGTTCATTCTAAACCATACATTTCCTCTGGGTGACCTTGTTTATATTTGCAACTTTAGCATTCTGTACAAAGTAGGGTGCAGTAAAACACACTGTAATGGAATGAATACATGATAAACTGCTTAGTGAAAGTCTGTGCAGTCACCAGTGCTCAAGCGAGAGGTCTTCGGTCTTCTCTGTGATAGCTCATTTGGCACTAGTCTATGTCGCCTGCTGAAAGCCTTTGATACTGAAAGGTGTACGGCCAGTACTCTGCATTTTATCCACTAAAGTTCATTGTATTTTCAGGTTGAAATTTTAGAACTCACAAGCAAGTTGGAAATAAGTGAGACTGGGTCCTCAGCATCTAGAGTTTGTCGTCTTTGTATTGTGACTCCTTTGTATTATGATTTTTTCTTTGTATTATAATTGTCTAAGATAAATGCACAACAAGAACAGTGCACACATGTGCTGAGTGTCTACTGTGTGCTTTACACAGTCTCATTTCATCCATGAGCTCGCCATCAAGGTGTGTCATTATCTGTAGTTTATAAATGGACACTCAGAGGCTCCCAAGTTATGTAACCAGTGTAGGATCATATGACTGACTAATGTCAGAGTTGAGAGTCTACCCACGTCTGTCTGATTCTAAAGACCTTTCTCTTTCCCCTTCACTAAACTTCCTCCCTAGGGAAATAGGAGAATTAGGGACATAAAAATCTGGAGAAGTTTCACTAAAAGACATCTCCCTGTGACTCTCATAACAAATTGGACTGAAGAAGCAAGAGCTGTGAACCTTAACTCCAGTCCTTTTGTGCAGTTGGATTTCCAGAAAGTCAATTAACCTCTTCTGTTCCACTTCTTCATATTCACAAATATGGGAAGCAGGCCTTTTCTCCCCAATTAATGTAAAAGAGTGTCTTCCTATTCAAGTGTATGATTTGCTACAGAAGCACATTTTATGCAATTAGTAAGAATAAAAGTATCCTTGTTTCTGTAAGAAACTAGGACTGGTCTAGTAGAAATAAGGAAATTTGCCTCAGAAAACTTAAACAATGGACAAAAAAAATTGATTCCTAGTTTATTTAATTTTAAGCAAAGTCTTTGCTGAAGAATGTGACATCTATGTTCATTTACCCTTGATAATAGTGGAACAAACGGAGGAAGGAGGAAATTCTGAGGGGAGGGGCAGTCAGCATGTAAGTGGTGAACATTTGATATGTCAGTTTGACTTTTTTCCCTAAATCTAATAACTCTTAGGTAAAAATTGGCATTTTTAAAACAGTGAACATGTAACTTCACAGTATTCATCGGACTTCAACAGTTGCTAGCTGAGGATGAAATTTCAATTTCAACAGTGCTTTTTTTATACAATGCAACAAGTCTAAAATTAAACATGCTGGACAGAGCAGTGAAGAAAATACACAAAGTAAAATCATCCTAGAATATAAAAATATATTTTTTTTCCTTGAGTTTGAAAGATATAACAGAAAGAGACATGGGTTGGGATTCTTTCTCTGGATTTTTTATAAGCTAATGCTCTAAGTTACCTTTGTTAATGTATATCTCTGCATGCATTTATTATATTTTAAGTGAAGCTGTGGAATTTATGCTGTTAACAGATTGAGCATCTGTAAAATGAGGATAATGTCTCTAAGTCTAGTCTACATGTTTTGTGATGACTGTGATAATGGAGTTGGTCTCACTCTTAGATCATGCCTGATAGTTGGCAGAAAGGAACAGGAGAAGGCAGATATGTAGGACACAGGTAATGGAGAATAGTAGGTGTGAGAATGAGAAATGAGTCTTCCCTAAATGTAATACTTCTTTCTAATAGAGCCCCAGATAAAGCTATGTTTAAACTGGAAGAGAGAAATAGCCTCAACTGCTAAAGATTAAATTCCTGAAGGATGCAACTGTGAGTTGTTTAAGAAATTCTCTTGGCTAAAGGATATGAAGTCCAGGAGTGCCCTAGGTTGCCTTTGTCCTCCTCAGCCTTCCGGATGGCCTCGTGTTCCTTTCTTAGACCTGGGCAAGGCACCCACCTCCCTCCAGAGGTTTATAATTTCCTCCACTCAGAATACTCACTCAGATAGCCAATCCACTCTTACCTTGTTTTATAAAAAGCCCAACATTTATACACCTAATAGAATTTAGTCCTGGTTTCATTTCCTGAATCTTCATGCTGCTTTTTCTTCCTGGATCTCATGTTCAATGCTGCCAGTTTCTTTGTCCCTGCAGGTGCAGACAAATTAGCATAAAGAGTAAGTTGCAAAATTGGAGAATAGCAAATTTGATTTCAAAAGCCATTTCAGATTGAGGTCCATTTGGTAGCATTAGGAGGAAAACTAATAAACAAACCTGATGTTTTTTTCTATTCAAATTGATTTTTTTTTACATGACAGTGTCCCTTTAGAAGTAGAATATTTGATCAAATTCTGATTTTAACTGTCATGTACAGTGCTTTATTTGTTTCCTTGCGCCTCATTGCTGACTGTTAAGTTACGTGGGTTGGCAAAGGGAAATCTTTTCTTTTGTAATAAAAATGAGTGTATTCCCTTTCCGGTTGTGTGTCCCTGTGCCCTTACTGATGCTGCCTGTGGTGCTTGGATGCTGTTTGTATCATCATAGTTCCCATTCTACAGATGAAAAAAATATTTAGAAAGGAAACTTAAAACCATATCCAGACCTTGCAACAATGAAGAAACCTACAATCACCTTCCTTTCTCACTCTGTAAAGTTTTAGTTCCCTGTTTCATTGAAGGTACTGTTTTATTTTGGTTACTGTTTGGTTGTTTTTAAGTGCTAGGGATTGAACCTAAGGCCTTCACACTGAACTACACCCCCAGCCCCTTTTTATATGTTATATTTTTAGTTTTGAGACAGGGTCTTAGGAGTTCCTGAGTTGCTCTAGATAAACTTGTGATCCTCCTCCTTCAGCCTTCCAGACTGCTTGAATTCCAGGTGCGCACCGCTAGCAGTTACTCATTTGCAAACTCGAAGGAGAACTGAGTCAGGTGCCTTGAGCAAGGTCATCTAGTGAGAATCTCTGAACATTCCAGGTCTTCTGAAGGGCGTTCACATCTCAGGGAGTAGATACCTTGGACGACAAGGCGCCATGTTGCATCTGATTCACTCCTTAGTGGGAAAGCCTTGCTGGGCTATACAACTGAGGGACCTCGAGGGACCTCGCAGGGATGAGGACACAGGAGTCCTGGGCCTACCAAGTCTCAGGGTAGCAGACCTGGATTCAGGATGGCTGGGGCTCGCAGCAGGACTCAGGTGCTTCTGGTGCTGTTGGTCCATGTGTGCCTCTCCTTCCACACACCTGTTCCGGTCCTCTCGCTGTCCACTCGCCTAGCATTTCCCGCCATGCCCTGCCCTGTGTTTTTCTCTACCTCAGAGCTTCTGCTTATTCATGTGTTTTCTATTTCCCCATCTCTCTAGCTTGAAGTGGCCCTTCTGGCCCAGACTTCCCATCTGTGTTTTTACTATGCATCTCTCTGAGCTCTGCTTCAGCTGATTTATGCCTGAACAGTTCCATCTTCCCGATTTCAAGCTCCTATGAGACAGAATCTGATTAGCTCATGTATTCATGCCAAGCCATGTGGTAGGTCACTGCACAGAGCCCCAGTGGGCTGTTCTTCCATAGGTGTCACCTCAGAGGGGTCCAAGGAAAACCCCAGGAAATACTCACTGCCTGAGGGAGGGGGACAGCTTTGCCCCAGGCTGTGACCAAACACAGGATTGACACGTGCGGTGTATGGGCCTGCTGGTCTTTTCGTGAACCTTGCTAACACTGGACCTCACCCTGAAGTTGTGTAGCAGCCTATGAGGAATGACTAGAAATTAATTTCTAGGAGCTCAAGTATTTCAAGGTCAGAAAAGGAGAAAGCGTTAAAGCAATGGTAACCACAAGACCCAGTATTTAGAGCTCTACATTTATTACTTCATTTCCTCCTCTCAACAACTTTATAAAGTAGATATTATAATCCATATTGGGCTTAAATAACATCCTCAAGGCAAGGCTAATATTTAAACCAAGCCTTTTGGATTCCAAAATCATGCCTGCAAATTGCACCCCTACATCTACAGTCTAAGTTCTTTAACTAGCATTTCTTTCACCTGCTGGATCACACACCCATGAAATTATTTGGTTGGAATTTGGAACTGGAGCAGCAGTCCTTCAGGATCCTGAGCCAGGATCAGCACGGAGAGTGCTGCTTTGTAGGTTACAGAGGCTTTGTTCCTGTGGGTGGGCAGGGGGTCTGCCTGGCGTCAGTTTGTGGAGTCACAGTGCCTAGGTAATTTCACCCTCAGCTAGAGAGAATGTGCCATGCAGCAGCCTTCTGTCAGTTACATTAACACCGATCCATCATGAATATGACAAATATGCACACCTGCAAACTTAATTGCTTCAATTTTCTTGAATCACTGATAGGTTTATGGCCTGCCTTAATTCCAGTAAAACTGAAGCAATCTAGATTGGGCAAAAAAGTCCTATTCCAATCAATCTCTTGAGCAGATCAAATCTCCAGTACCGATGACAGATTTTCCTTCTAGACAGGGTAATTAAAGAGACAGAGCCAGTTACTTCTGAAAGTCCCTTCATCTTACTTTTGTCTTCTGTACCACAGTTACAGAATTGAGAAGCATCTGTCTTTCACATACGCCTTGTAGTGATCTAAGTCCTCCACCCTGGCAAGAGGTGAGTCTCCCTCAACTCCTTGTCACCCTCCAGTGTGAAGTGCTAGAAGCTTTCTGGATTGCTGCTATGAGAAGAGGGAATCCCTTACATCAGAAAGCAGGGCCCAACCGGGGAAGGTAGCTCAATGGTCTAAACATCTGCCCAGCAAGTGCAAGGAACCAGGTTCGATCCCTAGTACCACATGCTGTGCCAGCCCCTTTTCCTGCCATCCCTGAAACTGGGCATGGTGGCACACACTTATAACCCCAATGTTAAGGAGGTGGGGATAAGACAATCACTATGAGTCTGAGCTGTGTAGCAAGACCCTGTCCTAAATAAATAAATAAATAAACGATTAAAAATATTTTTTAAAGACAGAAAGGACCAGCAAAAAAGAGCAATATTTATATCAAAAGCCTTATTCCACCAAAGAGCTAGGACCAGCTTCTCAAGAAAAAACAAAGATAACATAAATTTAGATATCATTATTCTTGAAGTAATTACAGAAACTTCTGTTTAAAACAAATAAAAACCACATAGTACATATTTTGGAAGAGTGGACCACTTTAAATATCAATTTTGAAATGAAGTACTTAGAAAAGTTTAGTATATTATTGAATGACTGTACAAACTAATGGATGTTAAATATAAATTAATTGACCAAGAATTGATCATAGCTATAGCAGATCACCATAAAATAAGAGCAAGTGGTTCCATACAAAAAGCAAGTATTTCCTTTTTCTAGAGAAGAAAGTGAGAAAGGTAGGGGTAGAACACACTTTCTGTTTTTTCAAAGAATTCATGGAATTTCAGCAAGGGTTCTACCTCCTGAAATTGAAGTACAGAAACAGCAATAATTAGTACTAAGAATATCCCAAACCAAGTTACAAAATGAGAATAGTAAAAATACTGGTGCTTCATATGAGACTGTTCTGTATCTTGAATAATTTCAGAGATGAAGCTGGGGAAAGGAAATCACTCACATGTAACTCAGTGCCGTTTAGTAAGGGTTGTGCCTCCCTGCAGGTAACAGATCATCAGAATTGATCACAGTGGAGGAAGTCTGTGAAGAGTTTTGTACCAGTTGAACATGATGTGAGTGTGACAGACAGGCATAAGGGGTGATGGGGTTTGAGGCTCCCTTGGGAATCTACTAAGGGAAATCCAGCCTGAATGCTGTTTTCTGTGCTGCCCATTTTCACCAAGGAGATCTGCTTGATCAAATAGCTTTTGCCATAGTCTACCTTAAAAGTCTATTTTGCTTAAATGATAAACTATCACTGTATATGTTGGGCAGGGAGCTTCAGTTCCTAACATTATAATTAAAAGTCTTTATAAGATTAAAGGAACCTGTTAGGGGACAAAAAATAGGCAGTTGTTTTCACATGATCAGCTTCAGGGCAACGGCTCAGAGATGAAGACTCTAGCCACAGTTTAGGTCAGATGGATCTGTGTCCCGTCACGGATGCTTCAAGAAAATGACCAAGAGTTCATTAAGATCATTCCCTGAAAATTTTAGCTCAGTGTCTCATCTTGGCTAGAAAAGGGAACCAGAATGTCATTGTGAAGGACATGGGTAACAGTAATAGTTCTACACATGGATTAAATCATACTGACTTTTTTCTACAAGGAGTAAACAAAATTATTCCTGTCCCTAATTTTAATGATAATATTAATAATAAATATAACTTAAATTGCCCACATTTCTAGCCATTCCTGTGCACATTTCTATTTTTAACATCCCTGGGTCAAACTCTTTGCTATAACCCTATTTTAGAAAAATAAGGAAACTGTTTTGCCCTAAACTAACCTTGCTTGCGTTTTAAAGGCAATTCTGAATCTCAACAGTTGAGCAGTTGAATATTTAACACTTTAAATAAAGATTTAAAGTTATCTAGCTGTGGTGGCATACACCTATAATCCCATCCCGGTGAGAGCTGAGGCAGGAGGATTGCTACAAGTCTGAGGCCAGTCCGGCCTGAATAACCCAGGCTCAAAAAATTAAGGAAAAAAGCAGAATACTTCAGAGTCAGTAGTGTGGGAGCTTTGCCTCTGACTTCGGCCTCTCCATATTAAACACTTCCCTATTTAAGGAATGCTGCACTGTTCCTCTCCAGGGAAGTTACTTGACGAACTAAGAGAAAGTGCTCAGAAAGTGGTTGCAGGGATCAGGAGGAAGTAGGCGTGGACCTATGAAAACTGATTAAAAAACTTGATCTTAGCTCGAGGAGGGAGGTGTTGTGAGGTTGCAAAATATGTGTCTCTGATGCAGGGCAAAGACTGAGAGAAACATGATGCCTGTTCATTACATATAGTTTGTGAGACCTCATTCCCCAAATATTCAACTGCTTAGATTGAGAATTGCCTTGGAAACTCAAGCAAGGTGAATTTAGGGCAAGAGAAAAGAAGTACATTTTCACGTTAACTGCCATTATTCATAGGGACATTTTACTAGAAAGTTCAATTCAAAAAAGATATAGCAAACAAAAACACATTCAACAGTTCATCAGTGCAAGAGGCGGAGTCAGCTTCCAAGAAGCTGCGATTGACTGCAACTTTAAGGATGATGTCAGGGGCAGTGAGAGTCCTCTAGCACAGCTGCGGTCCAGCTTTGTGCCTTGTGCTGCCAGAATGAGAAGTAGGTGGAGAAGCTACCAGCCCTGCAGACCTGACCTGAGTTCCTGTCTTTGGGTCTTATTAATCCACTCCTTACACTTACTATCACTTCTGCTGACAATCTAGCCTATGGATGAGATTCAGAGCTGTATTTTATTTTATTTTTTAAATTTATTTTTTATTTTATTGAGAGCTGTATTTTATTACAGTTTATTTGTCACATTATTAGCAGAAAAATAAAACTTTCTTATTATTATTTTCAAAGCTCAACAGTGACTGTTTTAACTGCCGCATTTAATGAATGGGCAAGTGCATGTGAAAATATAACCAGACACAGAGCAGGCAACGACCCTTGACATGAGGGGTGGAAGAACAAAGTGGGAATGAGACATTTGGTGTTATTGCAGTGCAGAAGGGTGTGAGGATTTCACTGGCAGCCTAAAGTGCATCTTTCCTGTCAGTCACATGATTCCCATTTCCACCTGGGTAAGAAACACCTCTTGTGGGTGTTTTGTGAAAGTTTTGTTGAGGAGGAAGGGCCTCAGTTTTAAAATGGAGATACACAAAGGTGAGCAATAGAAAAAGGGCCTGTCAATATCTGCTATTCCTAAGAGCAACACACTTAGCAGTCCAGTTCTCTTGTATTCCTTTCGAATCATTCACACAGATGGCTAGGTGAAAGTTCCCATGGGTATGTCTCTCTGTCAGGTCACTTAGAGGTCATCTTGACCCTTCCTGTAAAGAGCCCTTGCACAAATTAGTTTGCTGAGATATGGGCCCATGGAAATGCCAAGAGTCTTTAGACTGATAACTGGAAGCCAGGACTAAGCAGATCTGATTTTCCATGAAAGTGTTCACAACAAAACCATGTCTGATTGCTAGGTGATGTGTATACTAGTGTGAATTTCTAAATAGCACAGTCTCAGGTCTGTAAGTCTGTACCAGTTAGTGCTTACTAGAGAAATAGATTTAATGCAAGGGGTATAGAAAGGAAGAATCATGATGTGTGTGTATGGACAGTACAGTTGGGATAGATATGCTGTGCTTCTACATAATTCTATGAGAGGCAAGATTTGCACGAATGGTGGTTGGACAGGATATTATGTCGGCTTCTAGTACTATGGACAACCACTAGGAAAATAACATGGTAGAAAGTATCAATTATTGAATCTATGATATAATTCAGGTATAAAAAATAAGATAAGTAAACAGCTACACTCTCTTAATTTACTGATGAGAGACATCTGCTATAATAATGTCTGTAAGTATAATATCATGTATGCACCTTCCAAAACATTATGAAAACAGTTTGCAGTGTATTAATTTATCGAATCTGTCTTGTTAAGGTGTCCTAAAACTGTCTCATTGATATTTGTACTTAAATAAAATAAAAAATAAATTTTTTAAAAAGGTAACAAATATATAAGAATTTGCGAGTGGCTTACAGTGGTCACCAAAAGAGCCAGGATGGGAAAGGGCTGTCTGTGCTCAGGAGATGTGAAGGATTCAGTTGATGGCCTGGAGCTTCCTGTGGTGCTTTGTGTGAGTCTATGGAAGGAGACCGAAGGTCTACACTAGAGGCTGACAGGTCTGTGCTGGAGGTTAAAGAATCTGCACTGGGCAGCAGGAGAAAATGTCCATGGCGAAAGGGAAGACTGGAGCTCCACAAAGAAACAGAAATGAGCTTTCCTTCTTCGTTTCCTCTTTATTCCAAGCATCAAACCTATTGGTTGGCGCCACTCACACTCGTGATGGTTCTTCTGTCTGCAGTACATCCACTCAGCCACAGCCAGAACGATGCTAGCAGATCCACTGTAGTTGGGTGTTTCTTACTGAAGTGGATGCCATCAGTTATCTGTCACAAAGCCCAGACTCTTCAACTCCTGACAGTGTTTACTAATGACAGACGTCTTCTGTATCTCAAATTCACCTATCTGCAATACAAGCACAGTGGCTCCATGGTGCTATGTGCAACAGCAATAGAGAATGTTTGGGTTCTCAGTGTAGTGACCAGTTTTCCCATTGTTGGGACACATGCCTGATGTATACATCTTAAAAAATGGTTTATTTAGCATATGGATTTTAGAATTTTAATTTATGGTTGGCTGATTCTAGCTATTGCAGTAAGGCACAGTGGAGCAAAACTTCTCAGTTCATGTGGCCAGGAAACAAAGCACAGTGGAAGACATAACACGCTCCCAAGGCATGTCCCTGTGACCCATGCCCTCCTGGGCCCCCATCTCCTATTGGCATCTGCAGCTATGAACACCAGTGGATTCATCTTCTGAACACAGAATGCCCAATGATGTCATCACCTCTACACCTTGATCAAGTCATGTTGACAATTCAGATGATCTGGGACAGTGAGTCAGTAAACTGGATTTTGGCTTGTTATATCCACCTCTTCAGTTATAACCCTTGCCATTCTCACTTCCCACCTTGATGTTTCTTGCTATAAAATGTACCACACAGCATTAATTGAAGAAAAGGGGGCCTCAAAAGAAAAACCTTTGCAAGTTGCAAAGTTACAGAAATGGTAATAAATGACTCTTGGCATGGTTGGAATTCTCTACATAGAATTCTCTTCTAACTCCCTGGTTGGCAAGCTAAGCAACACCAGAAACATCTGTATGCTTATTACCACATCACATCATCATTTGGGAGGAGCTTGAGGTCCAGTCCTCAGCTTGGAAATTGCAGATCCTAGAAAGGTTAAAGCAGTCATTAAAACCATGTAATTTAAGAGTAGCAAGCAGCTTTGTAGGACCCCCAGGGTCCCTTTCCTGCAGAAGAGAGAAGAGCCTTTTTCTTCAGGGTGAGGTTGAGCATAGAAGGTTCCACTTGAGTACACAAGCCCTAGATGTTTATGATAAGAGATAACACAAATTTGTCTGTACTGAAGGGCTCAGTTTACCATGGAAGGATGCAAACCTGTTATTTTACTATTTCCTCCCTTTTCTCTTTCCCTTTCCATTGCTCTTCATCACCCTTCCTACACCCCAGTGGGAGGAGCAGCTCATTTTAATCCCTGAGTGTCTGCCACAGTACTGCACTGGGGCTTGCCTTGCACACTGGCCTGAATGTATACCAGCTTTATAGAGCATGATATTGCTATAGGGAAGCCCATAACTGGATCTTCAAGCAAAGACAACAGAAGTGGGGTTTTATTAGTCATTGAAGAACTTTGTAATGTAATAACATGCCCTTGCAGAAAAGTTCAAATGTGAACTGTTCCAGACTCCTCAGCTGGCTTTGAGCTGATGCCTGGACTAACAGTCCCTGGATTTATGAAGACTTAGATGCAACTAGAGCCACATAAAGGTATCATCTGATTAATTCAATCACTGATTATCACAGAATTTTGGTATTTATGTGAATGATCGCAATAATATGGCAACAATAAACACAATGGGAATAATGATGATGATGACATGGCACTGATGGCTTATCAGTGACTGCCACAAGCTTCTAAGCAGTTGGCTTGTATGACCTTGACATTGGGATTTACAAACTGAGTGAATAGGAGTTGAAATGGTAAGAAGAAGTGACCTTAAAACCAAGAAATCCCAGATTTCCCTTTCCTTCAGTTCTAATATTAACTAACTGGGTAAACCTGATCAGTAGGTTAGCTTCCCTGGACCTCAGTTTCTTATCTGTACAGTAGGGAAATAGGAAGCCACATTAAAGTTTTCTTGAGGATTATGTTGGCTCATGAATGTTGGCAGAGCTTCGTAGCAAGTGGAAGCTCATAACAGACACATCATTACTTGTTGCATTGAATCGTAGCTGATATGAACAAATACAAGTGGCTGAGGGCTAATTAGAAATTGAGACGAATAAGACAGCTTGGGACAAGTAACATGATATTCTCCTTTGTACATCTGTAACAGATGATATTTTGTCATTATCAATTCCTTTTCCATTATTTTATTAGGCAAGAGCCATAGAGCCCAGAAATAGTTCAAGATTCAAAAATTATGGCAAATATTAACCTCTTTGTTAATGAAAGGCCAGGAATACAGAGAGGATTGGGAATGAACAGAGCTCTCACTGGGCCTCATAGGAAGTTTCCTTCTGATTGCCCTGCAGCCAGGGTTTGGATTTCCAAAACTCAGACCTCCATATTGTTCCAGTACCACACAGCAGGGAAGCGAACCCCAAGGGTTTTGCAAAGCTCAAATTAGAATTCCAGTCATGAATTCTCAGGCTCCAAAAATGCCTTATTCTAATCACAATGTATAACATGAACTATAAATACATATTTTAACATTACAGAGTTTAAATATTATTACACATCTCACTTGATGTCAGATCTTGTTAAATGTGTGCCGTTATCTCAATTTACAAAGGTCAGCCGGTGGCAGTGGAGAATGGAACTAGATGTATGCAAAAAAAAGCCTCTTTTACCAGTACATCTGCGGCTCAGATAACCTGGATTTTTTCAAAGAGCTTTGGGCTTTTTCTCCCCTCTTTTAAATGAGACTTTAATGAGTATCATGTGGATAAACTCTTTGCAGAGGTTTGAAAAGATCCAGAGAATCACTGGTAGGAACATGCAAACGATGTTGGATGGAATCACAAGCCATTTGAATGCCTCCTCATCTCTCTGGTTGTGTCAGAACCTTTTGGCGGCATTTCCCCCCACAGGAATGTTTTCATCTCCACGGCTAGGTAAATAGAATGTTCGCGTAGTTGTTCGATTGCTATTCATGCCAGCACACAGCAGCATAGAGTTGACCTACTTCCAGCAGCATCCATAGAAAGCTTCACTGCTTTCCATCAAGGGTGATTTAAAAAGTCACCCTCTGATTCCTGCAGCTCCCACCCCCAACTGCCCTCAGAGACGACAGCTATGGACTATCCAGGTCCTTGTTTTCTTCCTTTTATCCTTTCTTCTCCCTAGGTTGGTTCATTTTAGTCATTTTTGCCTCTTCTGGGAAAGGAGAAGTGTGGGTGAGTGGGCAGCTGCAAAGGAAGTTAACATTTCAAATTTTTAGAGTATATCTCTATAAAAGCATATTGGTGGGGCTGCCAAGAGAGGTCAGGTGAAGTTTTCTTATCTCGACTTCTCTGATCCACATAAATGTAACTGATAAAAGGTTGATAACTCCCTGGAAACCATTTGGGCACATCCATGTGGGGATGTTTCTTTCTTACTGCAGACCCTGGAGTGGTGTTTTAGTAGGTCACTCACATGAGTTTTAATTCAGCCAGTGCCTACTCTATAACTGAGACTGGACTGAGATGGAAGCACTCCAGATTTTAAGAGGAAAGTCTGATTTGGAAAATGCCACAGAGACTTTCATCAAGTTGGCCTGCACCTGACTCAGGGTTGGGCAAGAGCCTGTTGTTGAGTAACAGGGCCAGAGGTGGAAAGCTGATAGAGATTCCTATCTCTTCACCTAAAGAAGAGAGGGATGAGATCCAGAGCTTAGAGCAATCTCTTCTCTGGATCCCCTATCCCATCGTCTCACCTGCCAATGGATCAGTAATGCTCTGCCTCTGAATGTGTAGTTTCTGCCATCAAGGATAAATGCCACGAAGCAGAGGAAATAGAAATTCTACTGTCTGTCACTTGGTTGCAAGTGGAAATTTAAATTCCAGATCTCATAAAGTCAAGAAGGTTCTCATTACTTGAGGAGGAACTTCCCATGCTTCGTTGAATGAACAGTTTTTGAAATTTTCAGCTGCTTTGTTTTAAAGCTTTTGTTCCATGTAGTTCTGTGGCCATTGCTCAATCCTGCTTAAAGACCAAGGACAGTGAATGAGATAATAGCTACCAGCATCAATGGAAGACAGTGGAATTCAGGAATCAATTTGAGGTTTCCTTTCCCCACTGGTCTCTGAACATCCTCACAAAATAATTTCCCAGCCAAGAGTTTTCCATTTTTTGTTGTTCGCTTAGCGAGGCCTATGTAGGTATGAACTTCAGGCAAACCATCAGTCTTGCTGACATCTGTGCCAGTTGAATTCAGACCCAGCAGGATAGTCCCTAGTATATAACTCTCACTCTGAGATATGAAATTAAATCACTTCAGATCTCCATACCAGATGGTCCCTATGGTGAGGAATGTGGAGACCCAGGCAGCTCAGCCCAAGGGCCATCATTTCCCATTGCCTTTCTTCTCTTGACTTTGTCCTTTCTCTCTACAGCCTTCTCTTTTGTCTCCTTTTTCATCTGCTCCTCGTCTCTCTTCACAGATGGCCAGGGCACAAATGTGCTGCTGTCATTATGTTTATGAAACAAGTTGGGGTCTATAGAGGCTGCCATTCCAGACACGTTAAAGACTTGTATCACGTTTGATACCAGGGTGAAGATTTGCAGGATAATTAGTGATCCCCTACTGCTATTAACCCCTGACTTAAGCAGATTATTTTCTTACAAAGGTGTGGAAAGTTAATACCACTGTTAACAGTTTCAGTCAGAACACCATAATGAAACCATGTGGGAAACTAGGCCTATCATCAATATCTTTCAAACTTGGAAATTAGAGGGTAGAAAAAGGACAGAACAAAGGAACAAAAGAAGACAGACTAGTTCTATTGTAGAGCTCTCTTCACTAACTTTAATAATCAGTAGCTGATAGGCAAGACCCATGGGGTACTCTTAGTTTTGAATGGTCATCACTACTGAAGTTCTGAGGTTAATCTTCATCACCTTGTAATGGGTGCTGAGATACGATAGGATAAATGTGGGGTTAGATTCAATTCTTAGTGATGTCTTCTTGTCATTATTATTTTTTTTTTAATTTTGAAAATATCATGTTTATTATTATTACATGATTATTCATCAAGATTAAAGTCTTTCAACAGATGTCTAAGGTGATTTTTTAAAATATGAGTTCCACAACTTATTTCACAATGTTATTAATTTCAATTGTTGACTGACTTATAACTAAAAACAAAACAAGAAACTTGATTTGAGAGTCTGAATGCCTGTGTTCACAGTCTTCACCACTAAGCTAGAGGCAAGAGATGGGGGCGCGAGTGACAGTTACTTCTGTAGACCTATCAGGGCTGCCAAGTACCTACACACATGAATCATCTGGGTCTTTATTCTTCTAATTATTTCATAAAGAATATAAAGTTGTTCATAACATCATTCACTTAATAAAATCAAAAAACAACCAAGCAACACTAGTAACCTATGGATGACACCCCCTGTTCAATCCACTGACAACAGAGACTGCTCCTAGTGCTGTATTTTATTTTTCCTCCAATTGATCTGATTTTTTTCTAACTTTGCTCCAGAGAACCCCATGAGTAATTGTATTAGATTGGCTTGGATAAAAGGTTCCCAGCCTAACAGCAGGTTTGAAAATCTAAGCAAGGTCTTCCAACAGTCAGTAATGGCCATCAGGAAGTGTCAAACTCAACCCTGAAGGACTTGAGGGTCAGTTCCTCAGATGCCCTTAACACAAGGCCAAGAATTGACAAGTTAATGCTTCCTCTTGCCTTGACCTCAGCAACCACAGTGGCCTCATTACTACTCAGCTGGATTTAGCCGGAAGCTGAGACTTGATAGGAGTGAAAAAGGGTCCCAGAATGCCAAGACTGCCCTAAGCCACTCAGAGAAATTCAATGAATTAAAGGATCCTTGAGGATTCTCCTAGTTCAAATCCATATTTGAATTTAACATGTCAAATTCTCCAGAAGAGGACATCGTGGTTTTGGTCCTCTGGGAGAGATTTCAATTCTGATACGATGTGTTTCCTGAGCAGCTTAAATCAGAGACTCTCAGCATGAGGGTACGGTGGATGAAAGAGTGTGTTGATGGGGTGGACAAGGTGGAAAGCCAGAGGTGGAAGTTTTTGCAGCAAATTTTCAGTGTCCTAAGTCAACTACACGAAAGACCACAGCTCTTAAGACAGAAGCTAATATTAAAAGACTGACTAAGACTGACTTTAAAGTGACTTCATTTCACCCTCCCTCCTGATGCTGTTCTCCACCCCAGTGATGCTGTCCTGTGACTCTCTCTGCCCACTGTCCCATCACTACAGTTTCCAAGTGAATGCAGCAGCCCTAGGGGTACCTTCCTTCCTAGAAACCACTCTACTTGTGACAGCTTGAGAGAGGGTCTTTCCCACCAGCCAAAGGTCCATTGTGAAGATGGTACTGGCTCTTACAGGTTCTGATCTCATCCTTTCACACCTATTCACCCATGTGCAGAAGAAACACAGGGCAGAGTGTGGATTAGGTTTCAGATGGAGTTTGACATCATTTAGGACACTGAGTTTATGCCTTTAGACTAAAGATCATGGTATATCATACTGACAAGAAATTCAAAAAGTTCATCTGACAGATCTTCCTTATAGAGATGAGGAAATTCAAGGTAAGACATCTACTTAAGGTTACTATGTCCACGTCCAGGTCTCCACAGTCCCACTTCCCTATTTTAGTCACTGCAGAATGTGGGATCAGGATTACGGTGGGATGCCAATTCTGCCTGCTTTTTAATAAAACCCTGGATCACTTTTCATAGCTTTGAACTAGCATTCTCAACTTGAAGTTGACAGCAATCTACATTTTTTAGCCTCTGCACACTGATGTTCTGCTGAATATCATCTTTCCTGCAGCTCAACTAGACTTCCTATGATCTGCAAACATGCATTGCTCTTCTCTTCCCCTGGACATTCTGTTCCTTCATCTGAAATTCCTTCCCCAACATTTTTTGGGAGTCATTTTATTACTTCTCGCTCATGTATTTCCATCAAAGCTTCACCCTCTTGTGCAGGCCTGCTCTCACTGTTAGGACACTTATTCATGGTCTTGTCTTATTTTTCAGCTTGACTGAAAGCTCCTTGAGAACAAGAGACATGCAGCACAATTTTCTGAATGTGGCAAAAATAGTGTGTACCAAAAATATTTATTCTATGCAAATGACACCTTGGTTGTTAAATATTTCTGATAGCTATAGGATTGAGGGGTTGCTGAGGGATGTGAGGTTTGTGGAGGGGAAGAGTGGATATTCTAGAAGTCAAAGAAGCCTGGTCTTTCTGGGTATCATGGCAGTGGTGTTGGTGCGCGTAATGCCTGTGGGCTCATAGATGAGGGTATATGATATTGTTGGCACTTGGTTTATTCAGTGCATTATGGAAAAGGTTCTATGTAAGCCCTGTGGGCGATACTCTGGTGCCCTTAGACTAGAGTAGCTGTTTCATCCCTTCCCACATTTGTTCCTTGGGAATCTCAGGGTTGTATATCTCTTGAGATATTCTGTTGACATCCAGAATAACATGATTAGATTGATGTTCCAAACTCTGATCTTAGTCATATTGGTGAAGAAATTGACAAGACACTTACTGTGTCCTGGGTAGTTGTTTTATTGGTTGATCAGGGCCAGATATAGCATAAATAAATAAGTTCTTAGTTTACAGTGTGAGCTCTTCTGTGTCTGATCCTGCCAAGAGAAAGAAACAAGCCAATAAAAATGCTATTATTTTCTAATTGTCTTGAAAATAAAACTTGATGCGTGCCCTTGGCAGGTATGGTACTCTTTCCCCTTCACTTTTTGCCTGTAGTGATGAGCATGGTCTGGGCAGAATCATGACATCACTGACCACAGCGATGAGCATGTGGGGCTCTTGGAGGGGCTCAGAGAGGGCTGGACTACAAATCAAGGCCAGGGACTCTGTAAACTCTGTCCATTGCAGGAACACTGCAATATCCCATTGCCCCTGTAGTTTCCTAGTCAGCCCACGCTACTCTGACTCCTCTACCAAGAAACACAACACTTTCCTCTTCACAAAAATCCCTAGGTGGTTTGTACATAAGAGGTTTCAAGCTGATGAAAACGTCCTGGGATTAGATAGTGGAGATTGTTCTACAATTTGGTGAATACTCCAAGAACCACTGGTTTATATACTTTGAGAGGGTGAAGGTTCTGATACATGAATTATATTCTCACTTTTAGAGAAGAAATAGGATGCTAAGACTTTATACAACAGCATTAAAATATATTAGCATAGAAGCTCCTAAAATAGCACAGGACATTTTACCTGTGGGCTCACTGTTCCTGAGCATGTTCTGCTGGCCACAGCAGCTGCTGGGTGTACTGGGTGGAGGAGATGTCACAATTTATTCATCACATCCCCCATTCTATATCAGACTAAGGCGACCTTAGTCCAGGTGACCTTTGTAATTCCTTATATTTGATCCTATGGCTATAAAAAAATAATAAGCCTGACCTATTTGATGGGGATTCCCTAGGATACAAATATCTGGATTACAGGACCTTGAAGGTAGGAGGTGTCCGGAGTCATCACAGGAAGTGCTAAGAGGTACCCAAATATGTGGAATAAAGCCCAGGCTGGGTGGGAGACACTGTGCTAGGAAAGGGGTGGGTGTTACTCTGTGTGAATCTGTGCCTTTAGGTGCTCTGTGAGGAGCTGAACTGCTTATGAGTTTTACATCTGTAGTGAGAAGGAGAGAGTTTGGTTTTCACTGCCATGGTAGAACAAGAGCTTTGAGGAGAAGGGGTAGTTCTCAGGAGTCATCTAGACTGCGATATGAAGGCAGGAAGAGTGGTTGAAAGGACAAGTGTCCAAGTGGACAGGCAGGCTTGTGGTTGTTGGGTCTACATCCAAGAGGTGTGTGGACACTGCTGCCCCATGTGTGCGCCCTCCAAGACTCTCCTAAGGGTTTCTCCTCTCCTGAGAGACTGGAAAGATGAGGAAAGATGAGCTCAGGAAACCATCTCATTTAACAAAGGGGGCTCTGCCTTCAGGAAACCAGGATGAGGAGTGGGGCATTCTCCCTTCACAACTGTCCACGGCTGCTTCCTAAATGTGTGCCCTCAGCCTGTCCTAGGTCACGGGCTATGTGCTAACCCAGTGGGATGCCTGAGTCTTCCAGTTAGTGGGCAAGAGGTGCTCAGTGTGAAGTAGGCCCTGTATTTGCAGCTGTCTGTCATTCTCTGTTCTATTTTTCTCCCTGCTGCATGTGCCTAGGATGAGGCAGGCAGTGTCCACACACCTCTTGGATGTAGGCCTGTCAGTGTCTGTCAAGAACAGGCCAATGAGCGGTGACTCATGCAAAGCTTTCTCTGTGATCTACCTAGAGAGGACCTGCTGCTATACTCCTCCCCCTTCTCTTTCTATTGGTGCGGGAAAGTCTTTTCCCTCCTCTACATGTGGAAGGGAATTGCACATATCCTTCCTCTGGACCAATATCAGCATCCTCTTTGCTTGAGGAGACTACTTCCACACCTTCTTCCACCATCCATCCAGGCAACATGCTCTCCTGTGCTCTCACAAATCCTAGACACTTACCTGGTATGACAGCTGCCACATTCTGAAGAGTGGGTTGCTTTGCAGACCCTATGGAAGGGCTCATTTTCATTCAGTACCTGAGTGTCTAGTACAGTGCCTGGGGCAGAATACATGCTCCGTGTATGTCTTTTCAATAAATGAATGGCTAGATAAATAAATAACATTATTTGTGTACTTCCACATAGAGTAGAAGATAGTTATAAACTCCATAAATATTTAAAATTGCTTCCCTCTTTATGGTTGTGATACTTGATGAGAATACATTCTCAATGTGTCTATTAAATCTTTTTTATGTCCATGAGATTTTTTTTTTTTGTGATCAAAGGTGATAAATTTTGAAAGAAGCTATGGTTTGTACAAACTGAAATTTTGTAAAGCAGTGGTTTGCTAATGTGTGTTCAGCAGAATGTAGTCCCCTACTATGGCAAAGTTGTTAAAGAAAAAGTAGTCTAAGGGCCTAATAAAGTTGAGCAAGGTCTGACGTAGTCTACTGTGGGATGTCGAATGGCTGTGATATGACAGTGCTGAGAAGTACAAGAGGGTCTGATCTGCACAAAGGGGATTTCTGCAGCACCATTGTAGCTCTTCACATAGTGCAGAGGGCATAGTAGGTCTTTGGTATTTTGTTCCTGATGATGGTTCAGTGCTTTGATTTAGATTCTTGCAAAGCAAATGAGTGTTTCTATCTGTGACAAGGGCTCAATTTCACCACCATCTTTATGTGTACCACCTGTGCTCCACGATACTGCAAAGGAAATTTTAAGGGAATTAAAACATTACTTGTCATAACAAATGATCAGACCTCTCTGGTGGACAGTGTAGCAAATGACTGTGGTTTAGACATAGCCTGCCAACCCCGGTAGCTCTGCAGTGACCTCCTCGGACTGTGCTGTAACTGCCATTTTTCTGTGCAGTAATTACCAACTCTCTCCTTGGTAGATGCTCTGTTGTGTCTCAGAGTAATTGCTGTGGAACTCTCATTTTCAAATTTCCAAAAAGCAAACAACCTTGTATTTACCTCAGGGGATTATCAGGTATTCAGACTGTACCATGGAAGGATGTTATCAGTCATAGAACTAGGGGAAGAACTTGAACTTTCACCTCTATATTTTTGTCAATGGGTGAGGGCCTGACTCACTAGATTGGTGGTGTAAAGACGTGGGAATTTGGAGGGCAGCTCATGTCCTCTCAGGTTTTCTTTCCCTCCTTGAAGTATGGAGCAGCTCTGAGTCTGACGATTTTTTCGCTGCCTTCAGATAGATCTGGTCACTCATACCAGTGGCTAGAAGGGAGATGGAAGCCCTATCCATCCCAACTCTCACCCATATCTCTGATGTTTGTCCTCTAGAGATCTCAGGGAACACGGAGGACATCCCTCTGGTGCGTTGGAGGCAGCAGTGGTTGGAAAATGGCACTTTGCTTTTTCACATTCATCACCAAGACGGTGCCCCAAGTCTCCCTGGACAAGACCCGACCGAGGAGCCCCAGCACGAGTCCGCAGAAGAGGAGCTGAGGATCCTCCACATCTCAGTCATGGTAAGCACAGCAGCGCCGTAGCCTTCAGGCCACAGGGAGCTTGCGCTACTTTGATGCTGTGAGTCTTGGGGACATGTGTATATGATTTAGATTTTCATTTTTGTAACAAAATGCCTGGGGTACTATGAAAAAGAAGCTTTATTATGCCCTATTTTGGAGAATTAAGGGCATGGCACCTGTGTCAGCTCAGTTCCGGTGAGGACACTCCCTCTGTATTACATCTTGGCACATAGCAATGATGAGACTGCCTGTGAGAGAAAGAAATCCCATCACTAGACAGGAAGGCAGAGAGACTAGGGTCTCCAGTCCCTTCCCAGGTCAAGGTCCTAAGTGTCCTAGGCCCCATTTCTTAAGAGTTCTGCACCATTACTGCCACTCTGAGAACCAAGCTTCCAACGCATGAACCCTGGTGGACAAACAGTATCCAAACCATAGCAACAATTCTGTAAGACTCGGTGCCATATCTTCACTGATGGTGGTCAGATGCAAAGTTCCTCTTTGTGGCACCTATGTCTACCTGTGCTGTAAGTTGGTGCTCTCCTTCAACTTTCGTCTCCAGGGACACTCCCAGTTATGAGTAGCTTTTACCAACCAGAGCTAACGAGAGATGGGGCTACAGATTGTATTAGAAAAAAAAAAATCATTCAATTAATACTGAGTAATTTTTTTCATTTATTTTTATTTTATTAAAATACAAATGTCAATCAGACAGTTTCAAAACACCTTAACCATACAGAGTCGATGAATCAATACATTGCAAACTGTTTTCATAACGCTTTGGTATTGTACAAGGTGCATACATAATATTATATTTACAGGTTTTTTTATAGCTGAATTATATCAAAAATTCAATAATTATTTACCTAGTGGATGACCATAGCACTAAAAGCCGACATAATATCCTGTCCAACCACAATTAGTGCAGATCTTGCTATCATAGAATTATGTAGAAGCACAGCATTATCTATCCCAACTGTACTGTCTATACACTGAGTAATTTACAAGGTATCTTAGCTTCACTTTCCCAAAGAGGGATGGCTGTTATCAAACCCTCTTTTCTTTTCTCCCTTTTCTCCAGTCAGGGGAAATAAGCTACTGACATTCTTTCCTAATACAATAAAGATTTTGGTCCATAGATAATTTTTTTCCTCCCTCTAATCCAGCTTAGATGCTCTACCATCTGCATCCTTTCTATGGAGAAATGTGATGCTTTAAGAAAATCAGCAAATTCACTCTACAAATCTAGGAAATTATGTATTAGAGCCTCACTAGAAAGTAAATGCCACAGTGGTAGGTTGGAGGCTTTGTTTGGTTTACTGATGAACCTCCAGAATTTAGAATAATTGATTCACACATATAGTTAGTGCTTAAGCAATAATTAAAGAATAAATGAACAAGTTTTCCAGTGAAGAGAGAAGATAGGTTTCATTTGCTAGTTTATGTATTTATATTGGTTTTCATTTTGTTTTGTTTTGTTTCTTGTGTGATTTTTGGTATTGGGGATAGAACTCAGGACCTTGCACTTGCTAGACAGACACTTATGCTGCTGAACTATATCCCCAGCCCTTGTATTTATACTGTGTTGTTGAACTGAACATATTACCCACTCACAGAGGTACCTGATAGCAAGCTGATGCTTGAATCCTCTTCCTCATGAATGGGAGGGGATAAGCTGTTTTGCTGTTAAGAAACTTGACACAGAACAAGCCAATGACTGGTCTAACTTAAATTCATCTTTTTTTTTTTATAGTATCACTGCATGTTTAATCCTGTGTATCAAACTAAAGAGAAGCACAAAGTCAATGAAGGGGTTGGGCATTGAAGTCAATGAAGCTAAGCAGCATAAGCACCTGCCTGGCAAGAGCAATGTCCTGAGTTCGATCCCTAGTACTGTGAGAAAGAAATTTGCCAGCAAGATAACTCAGGGGTCTAAAGCACTCAGGCAAGGTTAGGCAGGCACAGGGGACTGTAGTTAGTTCCCTGGTTTCACATGTTGTGCCAGCCCTGCCCTTAGGGATGGGTGAGCCAGCCCCAAAAAGGAAATAAATAAAAGATAATGAAAACATTTAAATATATAAAAATTCATAATCAAAAAATGTAATATAGGAATTTCCCAAGAAAAACCTCTCATAAAATCTCAGAATGGGAGCATCCCAGTCTTTTCTTTAACCAACTTCATGGTTTAGTTCTTTGCACTTTGCTTACATTGTCTGATGCCAAAAGTAGTTGGTGAAGAGCAAGGAATAAGCCTCCACATCTAAGGAAAGAAGATATAGGTAAAGGAAATCACTATATGATAATTTATAAATTATTGGAGGTTAATAAGTGGGCACCAGAGTACTTATAAATCTTTCATCAAAGGACAATGCTCCCTCTCTGAGGGAAGGTGATCTTCACTGAGCCTTCCAGTCTCTTTTTTTCTGGGGGTGTGGGGGTAGTGTACTGGGAATCAAACTTGGGACCTCACACTTGCCAGGCAGGTACCGCACCACTATGAGTGAAATCCCAGGCCATATGCCTCACAGTCAGCCAGACCAACCCAGAGCCTAGATTGTCTTCATATTTACAATATGATCTCATTGAAAAGAAAAATAAGTCGGTAGATTATTCCACCAGCCATCCTCCTTTCTCCATTAATGTGGAAGACATTTCTAGTCATACGTACATGCTTTGGATTGATTGGTAGGTTGGTTGACTTTTGTGCAAGACCATTTCAAAGAACCAGTCTCTGTCACAGTCCCACCACCACTAACCATGGAAACCCATTTATTTTTATTTTTTTCACAATTAAAATGACACATCTTTTTTTAATTAGTTTTTTTATTTTATTGAAGTACAAATATCAATCAGACAGTTTTAAGACACCTTAACAAGACAGATTTGATAAATTAATACATTGCAAACTGTTTTCATAATGTTTTGGTATCTTACAAGGTGCATACATGATATTATACTTACAGACATTATTATAGCAAATGTCTCTTATGAGCAAATTAAGAGTGTAGCTGTTCACTTATCTTATTTTTTATACCTGAATAATATCAAAAATTCAATAATTATTTTCCTGGTGGATGACCATAGTACTAGAAGCCGACATAATAACCTGTCCAACCACCGTTAGTGCAGATCTTGCCTCTCATAGGATTATGTAGAAAGTTGGAGAAATAGAAGAGCCACAAGGCCAGCCAACATTTTGGCTCTAGCCTTTCAAGGTCAGCGAAGTCTCAGGACATAGGAGAACCTGTACTGCAACATCATGAGACTCAGTTGAGCTCCAAATTTTCTGAACAAGGAGATTATGGAGCCACAGAGGAAAGAGAATGAAGTTCTATAGTGTGCCTGGGGAGAGTCACATGGAGAGAAAACTTTCTCTCAGGCTCTTACAGAAAGCAAACTGGTCAAGCATTGGCTGTGACTCATCCACATGGATGACACAGACAAAGGATCTTCAGAATAATGTACAGGACTACAAGATAAACCCTGAGGGGACTTCACTGACCACATAAGAAACATAAAGTACATGTGTTGGTATATAAGTCTTGCTCTATCTAGGTCTTAACCATCCAGCAGAAAAGTATAAAAATGAAGTATACATCACGGGGCCATAATATTAAGCTGAGCTGTAAATGGCTATAGTCGACAACTTCTTTGAATAACTCACTATTGTTGTGGACTGCTGGACTGTGTTGGATTGTGTTGTTGAGTTCAAGCACCTAAGTTAGGTGAATGACAATGGGGTGCCCATCTCTGACAGGTGTAGACAAAGGAAGGGGTATAGAAGGAAAAAATCATGATGTGTGTGTATAGACAGTACAGTTGGGATAGATAATGCTGTGCTTCTACATAATCCTATGAGTAGAAACCCATTTAATGTGAAGAAATATATATGGAGAGTCCCAAGAATGAATACTAGGTGTGATTGTGTTCAAACGAAAGAGTCTGAATATGGCATCTAAGATAGGGACTTTGTCAGATGATGTTTGGAGTGAAGGCTTCCTAGTGTGAAGATCTGTAGGATGAGAGTCTGAAACTTGCCCTAGTTGCTGGCCATATCCTTATTGCAACAGAGATCCTACCACCTATCCTCAGAGTGAAGTATTCCAGTAAGTACTTCAAAGGACGTATGGGTGTACGTGTGTGTGTGTGTGTGTGTGTGTGTGTGTGTGTGTGCATGTGTAAGTAACAGCATGGGCATACCTGTTTTTGAGGATGAGTGACTTTAATGGTAGACACACCATCAATGATGACAAAGGATTTTTAGTTTTTTATTTTTTATTTTTTTTGGTGTTTTTGAGACAGGGTCTCACTATGCAGTTCAGGCTGGCCTTAAGCTCACTTTGTAGCTCAGGCTGGTCTCGAACTCACAACAATCCTCCTGCCTCAGCCTCCCGAGTGCTGGGATTACAGGCATGTGCCACCATGCCCAGCCGACAAAGGATTTTTAAAAACAGGCTGAGTTCTTAAAATACAGCACATCCTATGAGAAACTCTACATTACTAATACTTCTTTATGAGATCCCCTTGGGCAGGGATTCATGGACAGTGGATACTGAAATGGAGAGAGCACAAGAGTCAGCCTTAAAACTATCTCGGAGATATTTCCTTTATTTTCTGCCGGTCACCCATGGCAGACCACCAATAATGTTGTGTTGTCTAAATAAAATAGAAAAGATATTTCCTTTGTCATTATTTGAATTTATTCTGTCTAATTTTCAACCAGGCTGGAGGAAGCAGAGGCTAAAATGACCAGAGTCAAAGGGTGAAACTTTGTTTTTTTCTCACGTGATCTCTTGGATACTGCCGTGGCATTTTCCTGGGTGACCTTTGACCTGTACCAGCGAACGTGGATCTCAGAGTGAACAGAACATGTGTCACCCCTCGCATCCTTGTCAAAGGATGCTTATTTAGTGGTGCCAACTGCAGCTAGCCAGGCGTTCCCCCTCGCCCCCATTTCCATTCCATACCACACTGCCTCTCCCTTTCTTAGGATTCTCATCTAGAAACAGTTTCAAAGTCTGAAGTTGAGTATCTGCCCTTGGCTCAGAAATCAAGCCTGAGGGTATCCTGTTTGAAGATACCGCTCCTAAAGTCTCTGATGGTTTCTTCTTAAGAGCTTCAGGGATTGGTAGCCTTTATTAGATTCACTTTATACCATATTCTTTGGAGGTAAAGCAGGCAACTATTTGAGACATCCAAAATGTTAGCCTTATAGATGTCAGAAGATAGTAAAATCCTTTGACTAGTACCAGTGTTGGACAGTGAAACACACGTAAGTTAAATCTTATTACCAAAATCTTATTCATTATGAAATAACAATAGCAGGGCTATTTTTCATTAACTTTAATGATTAATATTGATGCAGTTTTCAGATTAGAATCAAAATAGCATAATTTGGAAAAGAAAAAAAGTAAAGGTTATTAACAGAACATGAATATGTTCATCGTTTTCTTTCTTGCTAAGAAAATCTATATTTAAAAGCTTAATGGGTGGTGTTAAATATTTCCAGTATGTGCAGGGCGAATTAATGGTTCTGTGAAAAACCTTAAAGTTTACATTTCTCTCTTTTTTGTATTTTCTTTGTTGTTTATATGGCCATAATGCAAGGACCACTGTTCGTTTTCATATTTTGTATTTATGATGTTTTTGTAATATGCACAAAGTAAGCAATGATAGAGCTTCTTTTTGTATCCTTATGACATTGCATGAATGAAAATTCACAAGTCTTCTCTTACACTGTGCCCAGTCTGAGTCTGTCATCAGCAAAATCGTGAGCTTCCAGAAAGCCAATATCCCAGCTGGGAGGTTGGCAATTTAAAACTTTGCAAAAGCTGTTGCTTTTTAAACCATTTTTCAATCACATCCTAAAATTTCTGAATTATTTTTTTCCAAAGAAGTACCATTTCTTCCTTGCATAGAGTAATTGGATTTCTCTTCAGAAATCTTAACTTTATTGCTGTGAGGGTCAAATGATGTATTTTAACCTCCTGCATGATTCAAACTTGGCTTGAGAGATTTATTTCAAATTTGCCAAAATAACTGACGTTTAGGACCATGAAAGTACACAGAGATACTCTTTTTAAAACTCTTGGATGAGTGAAAGTTAAATTGGTGAATTAGAACTGAGTGTGAGCTTAACCAAAAGTTAAGAATTTCTCCAATGGTAACACAAAATTGTCTACCCCAAGGAAGATTAGATTTTAGCACTTTCACAACTAATATTCATACAGGATAGATTAATTATTCATATTGTGCTTTTCTAATTTATTATATGTGTATATTTTTCTTCTACAGTAGGCAAAAGAATTTAATGGTGCATAAAGGAATGCATTGTTTAGATATTTTATTTTACCAGTTAAAAGTAACAGTGTTAATAGATTTCCTGTATGCAAATAGGTTGGTTAAATTGCTTTTAGCAAGTAGACCTTCAAAAATGCTTCAGTTTTCTATTTTTTCCATGTCTGTCTGCCATCTGCCTGCCTGCCTGCCTGTCTATCTGTCTGTCTGTCTGTCTTTCTTGTTGTGCCAGTAACTTGCACTGGTAAAGAATGCCTTTGTGATTTAGCCCTTACAGGCATAAGCTACATTGGTGGGGGTTAGCATCTCTGAGCATCTGTGTTCTCCTAAGAATTTGAAAGTAAGTCCCAGCAGGCAAGCCTAGGTGGCATCAGGGCAGTGAGCCCTGCTGCTGAGCCCCACGATCCAGCCCCTGCGGGCTCCCGGGGCCTTTGCTTGGCAGCTGAGGACTCTGCCAAGACTGCTTCTTTGGCTCAAGGTAGCTCCATATACAGAGTTTTCTATTCAGAGAAACAATGTAAAAAACAAATTTTGGGAACAACAGTGGAAAAGGTGCTTTTATAAGAGTCTCAGTGTCCAGCAAGTAGAGAACAGAGTTCTTGGGACAGAAGAATGCTCTGATAGAGTCCCCAAGTCTAGCAGATAGGACAGGCTGTCTAGGGAAGTCCCAATCTGGACAAATAACACTTGGGGCTTAGTCAGTAAAAAGCCCACAAAACACACCTGTGAGGCCACTGTGGCCATGCTTGCAGGACTGCATAACAACATCGTGCCAAGGTCCCCATCCTTGCGTTACTGTGACACTCAAGCTCAGTCCAGCTACCTTAGAGCTGAGCCTCATCCCCCCCCACACACAGCACTGGTTCATTTCAGGATGGAGCAGAGGATTTTCAAGTATGGCAATCCCTGCATGTCATCAGAACCATCAGACTTTTATTAAGCGTCCAGGGACACGAGAGAGAGAGAAGACTGACTGCTTTTTCTGTCAGCACCTTTTGCCTGCAGCAAATCTGTTACAAAAATTCATTAGCAAATTCATTAATCAGGGTCACTTTTGCAGGTGTATGGTCGGTCAATTGCTATTATTTGTTTCATCTAGCTTAGCTCTAATTTATCAGAACCAATCTTTCTGATCTTCAAGAAATAAATGGGAACATTTAGACAAAAACAAAGCAGTGCAGTACAAAAAAGACCAAAAAATCAGAAAGGAGAGAAGGAAGAATTTTCTTGATTCATGGGAGGAAGACTCCACTAGCCATTCAAGCTGTTCCTCATGGGACTGGACTGCCCACCTGCCACCACCGTCTCTGGGTACCTTGTCTTCTGCTAGGAAAATGATGAACAGTTTCTAAAATAATCAGCAAGATCGCTAAAACAAAACCTCTTTTTCTGTTCACCTGAAAGACTGATGTGTAACATCCTCATGATCCAAAGTCCATCTCGACACTCTTTCCAGAGCCAAGTAAGACTAGGTTGGCAACTCTCCCACCTCCAATACCAGAGGACAGCTCTTGCCAGAATGTGTCTCTTGCCAGGATGCATTAGGCACTGGTACCTGTCAGCTTCTCAGCCTCTTCTGCTGCTCATTTATCTGGTTCTTGTTTGGTGCCTTTCTGCATTGCTGCAAAAAAAAGACATGGGCTGTAGTGGGAAGATAGCTTGATTCAGAGCTGGAAGGGTGAGCTTCCAGCCCTGGTTTCTCCAATTTAGGTAATTTTCTGACCTGGTTGGAAACTTCATTATCTCACCTGTACAATGAATGAATTGGTTAGAATTTTTTATTTTAGTTTTAGAGTATAGATCCTTTCAGGCTTTGTCAAGCATGGCATTTGGATATAGAAATGCTTATGAAGATAAGGGAAACAGCACTGTCTTAGCTATTAAAAATCCAAACAGCATATGTTCTATTTTTTTTTTTTTTTTTTTTTTTTTTTTTTTTTTTTTTTTTTTTTTTTTTTTTTTTTTTTTTTTTTTTTTTTTTTTTTTTGGTGGAACCAGGGATTGAACTCAGGCCCTTGTACTCGCCAGGGAAGCGCTTATTCCACTGAGCCATCTCCCCAGCCCAAGAGCTTATATTCTAAAAGAGTAGAATGGCAACATTGTTCAGGACCCATATTATGGAAGTTTGGAGTTTGGCTCTTTCACACCTGCTTCTACTATGCCTGTTGCTATGAAGAGCTTCTCAAGCCTTGGTTATGATCCCTTCTGACTTCTCTTAGTGTCAGTGTGTTTCCAAGTTTTCATTGATATTCAATTCTTTATCCTCCCCTCCTCTAATTGTAACCACATAGGAAAGAAGCGGATGGGTGTAGCTACTTGCCAAATTTCCTGGGTTTTCAGACCTTTTCATATCGCAGTATCCCACAGGTAGATGTCATCCTGGCCTTCTCCTGTTGGCTGCAGTTGGTGTCATGTGACTCATCCTGGCTCCTGATACAAGTCATT
Source organism: Ctenomys sociabilis (assembly GCA_004027165.1). Lineage (NCBI taxonomy): Eukaryota > Metazoa > Chordata > Mammalia > Rodentia > Ctenomyidae > Ctenomys > Ctenomys sociabilis. Next base: position 48,492 of record PVKA01000025.1, on the reverse strand, counting down.
ACTGTTTTGTTTGGCAGAGGCTAGAAGCAGTGTTTCTAGGATTTCTTTCTACAGTATAATGGGTGGGTGAGACCTAACTGGCAAAGATGTCAAGAGGATCAAAAGGCTGGGCTACTTCTGCATTTATTACATGTCAGGCATTGTTTTGAGTGCTCCAATACACATTAACTTATTTTTATTCTCATCCCAGAACTGTACCATAGGATTGATTCTTATGTCCTTTTACAGATGGGGTGAGGACTGAAGGCCAGAAAGGCTGAGTGACTTACTTAAACTTAAACAACAGTTAATTTGCAGAGTCAGAACTGAATTTGAGGTAGTTGGTGTAATCTTAACTCTATACTTGGAGAGTCACCCAACATCCTCTAGCCCCCAGTGAGCAATCAGTGTGTATTTATTACTTGTTTCTTTAACACATTTTGTTGTTGTTTTGACCTGTATCTGTGGAGACTAGTCTGACATTTACACCCACTGTTACTTCACTAGTCCTAGCTCTACGAGCACTAGAACCCACAGCCTACAGGGTAGAACACAGATCTTGCTCTGTGACTCCTCCAGCCAGCTCACCCCAGAAGCTGGGTTTCTGTTCAGCTCTGCTAAACTCACCTTCTAACCTTGGCTTCTGCCAGCCCTCCTCACAGCTGGCAGTGTCTTTGCTGGCAGTGAAGAGAAGCTCATAGTTGGGGAATTCCAACACTAAAGTTATGAATATCATGGAACAATAAACTTAGCCTTTCTTATATACAAACTTTCACACTTTTGCAGAGAATTTTTAGAAACTAGAAGCGTATTTTAAAAGCACTACTGACCTATCATTGATTTAAAGGATCACTGACTCATTCATTCATTTAGATATTGATTCTTTCATTTAATAATATTTTTCAGGCTTAAGATTCTTTTAGATACTAAGTAGATAGAAAATTAATGACATGATTCAGCTTTTGTGGAGCACTTAATGTATTTTAACATTTGTGGATGGCTCTTGACAGAACTAAGAGCCAAGAGAGAGTGTCTCCTTTTATATTCCCTTCCACTCAGTACATCTTCTTTACAATTGCATCATTCTCTTTTCTGAAATTTGTAGAAGGCTTAAATTCCCTACTTTTTTTTCAGAAATTAAAGAAAATATCTAGGAGGCCAAATTTTTGCAGCAACAGTGACATCTTTTTAACAACTTCAGGTAATAGCTTGTTCAGTAATTTAATTTAGAGAAGCCAATAATTTAAAGTGTTTAGCTTTTCCAAATCCCAGAAGATCTTTTTAAAAAAACAGAATTATAATGTCTGTGAGGTCTTAAAACAATGTTCAAAATCGATAATATTCACTCAGTACAGTCATTGCTTAGCTCTTGTATCCCTGACAGTGTGGGGAGTAGTATTTATGCTTAATGTCAATCATTTCCATAACAACCTTTTGAAATGTGTTATTTCCCTCACTTTTCAGATGTTAATGCTAAGGTGAAATTTGGGGAAAGTAAAGCATATGGCAAGGTCACATAGGCCGTGATAGTGATACCATGATTCAAGACAATTCTATGACTCCAGACTTGACTGAGTTGGCTGGTCTCTTCAGGATATGCTGTAATTTTACTGTTAGATAGCAGAGCATACACTCTTCTCCTGATAAAGGTTAGGATAGCACATAGAGAGTTGCAGGTTAGGATAGCACATAGAGAGTTGCAGGTTAGGATAGCACATAGAGAGTTACAGGTTAGGATAGCACATAGAGAGTTGCAGGTTAGGATAGCACATAGAGAGTTGCAGGTTAGGATAGCACATAGAGTTGCAGGTTAGGATAGCACATAGAGAGTTCCATAGAAACAACATAAAGCCCCCTTGTGGTGTGGTCCCTGAGTTGCTTCCACAAGTGGCTCAGAGCAACAAGGTCAAGCATCCTAAAAAAGCCTGGGCTTGGCTCTGAGCAAGCAGTAATCTCTGAGAAGCCAGTGAAGACTGTAGGTTCTGTGGTGTCAGTGATCTTGTTTACTTTAAGGGTTTTGCTGTCAGAAAATTGATTTAAATCATAGTGTTACAAATTATTAGAGATTTTTTTTAGCAATTTTGTACAAGTTGCTTAATCTCTTTAAAGTGACTTTCCTTATCCACAAAATGGGAATACTAATAGATCCTGTTTCACTCTGCCATTTTAAATGCCTAGACAAAATGATACTGACAAAGTACTTCCTACAGTACAGGGCCCAAGGGCACTCTCCAGTAAATATTAGCTAGGCAAACTCTTGGAGTGCCATGCAAGCTGCCTGTAACAATTCTGCATGCAGTGCATTGTCCAGGAGCCCATGACCTTAGGGATCCAGAAAAGCAGCTGGGCTCATAGCAACCTCTTACAGGAGACCTGCAGGAGTTGTGCTTGGGGACATGACCAAGGTAATTAGGGGCATCAGGATAACAGAATAGGCCCATTCCAAACCATGAGACACAGTCATGCACATCCAGGGCATTATTAGGCTTCTTCTGATTCATTATTTACAGAGTTTCCTAGCAAGCATTCTATGGTTTAGGTTGGTAATCCTAGCTACAATTTTTCTGGAAGAGCTTCACTAATTTATTTCTGTAGTAGTCCAACCAATTGATGTCATTATGGGAATCCTTTACTGCTCAGGTTCCTATGGATACCAGGATTGTTGTTTTCCACATTCATAACAAGGTAATGCTCATAGTCAACACTGGCAAAAAAAAAAAAAAAAAAAAAACCTCAGAGGTATGTACTCCCGGCGCTGTTCTCTTTCCTGTAAATAACACTGTTTTTCCCTCATGTTCTGCTTGTATGAAGTTCTGAGGTTGCCTTTATATCTACCTCAAACCCAAATTACTGGGCCCTGGCAGGAGACTGATGAGCCTTGCGTGTAATAGATATAGGGTGCTATAAATTCACAGGGAACCCTATCCTGGACAACGACAGGGCTACCATCAGGGGTAAGGGGCCAGATGCTAAGCATCTTCATCTCTGTGGGCCATACAACTCTCTTTTAACTACTTAGCACCTATCAAGGCAGTGCCTGGGCTAGCATACACAATCCACAAATGAACGGGTGTGGATGTATTCGAATAAAAGTCTATTTATAAAAATGAGCAGTGGGCCATGTTTGAACCAGGAGCCATAATTTGTTGATGTTAATCTAGTACATTATCCTCACTTTGCCATTAGAGCCTAAACAGAGTCTAAAATCCAACAAATTTGGAGAAGTAGAGGATTGTATTTGCAGTGATAAAATTGTAACTTGCTGCTTTAGTCAGACCCCCATAGATTGATTATAATTGTCACTTAAGACAAGCATTGAGAGTGATTGTTCCTGCTAGAAATTGAAGGCATGTGGTATTCACAAATTCAGGTGAAATCCAAGCGCATTAGCCTCTCCTGAGAGGTATTGATGGGTTTAGCGAAGACAGATGTTGATGAAAACAACCCTGTGCTTAGATTTGACAAGAGAAGCATAAACAGGATCCTTATTAGCAAATATGTTATTTTTCTTCCCTGGAAGGCTGATGGCTCTTGCTTAGTTTCAATTTTGATACACACAGTAGACTTTTATGAAATGCCACCTTATGTTAAAGCATTGCCTTGTAATAAATGCCTAATGTAAGTGTACAAGAATGAAAGTAGAATTCAGCTTCCAAGCATGATGTCATGACACACTGGTTTGTGTGGGAACTGATATATGACATTTTGAGAGGTAGTCATGGCTCTCGGCTTTGCCAGTGAAGCTCAGGGTGGACAGGGGGAGATTTGTAGACCTGGCCTTATAAAATCAGCTGTGATATTTTAATGTAGTATCCACTAAAGACCATTAAATTTCTTGCCTATGGGAGATGCTGATGTCAGTGGCCCTCCCCGAGGTTGCAGACAGGTCTCTAGGTAAATCTGTGAAGTCCAGGTGTTTTTTGCTGTTATCTGTTTAAGATTTTCCCTTCCTAATGGCTGGAGAACTGCAGATGAAGCAGTAGCCTTCTAACCTGGGAAGTATTAGACATGAGCTTATTGTACATCACGCTGTGACTGACAGCAGGGAACGTCCCACTAGGTAGTATCTGGGGCCTTCTGTGCTCTGGCTACCAAATTCCCTAGCTGGGCCTTGTATACATACTCAGCATGGCCTGTGATGGGAATACTCCCACCCCAATACCATGAAAAAGACAGAGCATATGGGTGATCCAAATGGGAGATCCCGATCCAGATGCTTATTGAAGGATTCCACTTTCATTTCCTTCTGTCCTGTACCTTGACTAAAGAAGAAGGTGGGTGGCTTTGGGACTAGGGCACAGAGGTATTTGGGATCTGCTAGAGTGAATGTGTCTGAATCTGGCATTTGCAGACCTTAGAGCTGTTCCTGCAGTGGGAGGCAATCAATCACAGGGATCGAAGTTAAAAGGGTCTGTATCCTGACATTAAGGCGTTTCTTTTCTCATTGTCTTTCTGGCCTCTAGTTGTCTTGCAGTGCAGCTATCCCAGTATTGCTGGGATGCTTGTCAGCTTTGGCTGTGTGAGTCCCAGACCTTTTCAATGCCCTTTGACTCACAGCCCTGCACCGAGGACCTCCAAGCTCCCCAAGGCCCACTAGCTCTTCTTGGGCTCCACCTGGGGTGGGAGGAAGCAACCCCAGCAGGTCGTGGCTGGGCTCTGCCTGTGGCACCGTATTGGAATGCACTGGCCTAGAACCCAGCTGCAGGCGCATGTACTGCTTTACTCCTGCCTCTCCACCACTGTGACTGGAGCTCATGCACGGGCCAAAAAGGCAGAGCGTGGAATTAAACCCCTGAAGTGCAAATCAGGAAGCTCTGATCATATTCCCTTTCCCTTCAAAGCCTATGAAACTTCAGGCTAGGCCCATGACCTTCCCAGGTATCAGCTTTATTATTTGAAAGTGAGCGGTTTCAGTGTGAAAACTGTTCCTGAACCTTTAGGGATTCATGGGGATATTTTTTGCCATATTTTAATACAACCTGTGTTAAGATTCTTTGAATATTTCTCTTTAAATTTGCTCTACCAGCTTACACTTATTTCAGTCATATCTAAGATAAATGTACCAATAATTGTTTGATGTTATAGTGAATTGGTTCAACTCAGGCTCAGACAAGGAAGGTTTTATAAAAATAAATGATAAAACAACAGTGTCACACACCTTTATCAGCTATTGGCATGCCACATGCAAGGAGCATGTAGCTGGGCTGTATCCTTAGCCTTGGGGATCTCCAGCTGGATGACCTTGCAAGGTCACCTCGGGCTGTCACATTCTAGGCATGTGAAGTGAAGGACGCTATGAGTCCCAGGTGGACACACTTGAAAGTAATAGATAAACTTTCTTCCATTCCCCACAGCAATGCTGTTTTGCTTTCTTCTATCTATGCATGAGAGATGGTGGTCTGTGGGGAAAGTGCTGAGCTTGTGTGGCTCTAGTTTGAAAGGAGTGGAAAATATTGTATTCTAGTAGGGAGCCATCGCTCTCCACTCTGGACCTCTGGCTGGTCTTCTGCAAGGCACTTGGCCAGTATGCTTGACATAGCAGGGCCTCTCTGCAGGTGCCTGGTGCCCTTTAAGTTTGGTTGGGCTCTGCTCCTCCCAGTGTCCCAGTCATCTTTCTAGACCCATCCTAGCCTTTGCTGGAAGTTTCAGGAGCTTCACTGGGGCAAGCCTCAGGATGGAGTGACCCCAGGACCACCTAAAGGAGAAGGCTATAAAAAGGGGCTCCAGCCTCCAGCTTTGGAGGTCTTGGCAAAGGGTAATCTGCCAGAATCACCACAGGGTTTTGAGTGCTTTAAAGGGAAGGTATTCATCCTCCTGTTCATACAGAGTTGGATGAAGCCAGAGGCAGTGGTTCCTAGCCAGCCCACCCTTCTGTTTCCTTCTCAGATCCATGCCTGCTTCAGTTTCCCTGTGTGCTCTGCTCTCTGGACAGCAGTTCTGTCTTTGAGGCAGGAAAAATTCTGCTTAGGAGGAAAATTCCTAACAGGAAAGCACCCTTGGCTTTGCTGGGACCTACAGGGCACCTCTCAGACTCCCAGTCTGTGCAGGCCATGCTGGCCCTCAGGACAGCCTCTGGGGTTGGAGGCAAGAGTGGTCAGTCCATCATTTCCATCAGCACTGGGAGGTTTCTCTGGAAAGGACTGAAGACTTAGGCTCCCTTCCTCAACCCTCCTCCTCCCCTGGCTACTGCTCTCCACAAGTGCCTTTGTGTCTTGGATCAAATTTAATACCTATATTTTAAGTCCGCACGGTTTCATCTCGACCTATAGCTATTCCTTGGGTATTGCAAGTCAAAGGCCTGTTTTTCTGCAACCAGAAATTTGTGCACACTCTCACACATATGCTCACATGTACACACACACACACACACACACACACACTTCTATCACATACTGCTGTTCCTGGCTAATATCACTCCATGTCAGAAGGATTTCAGAAAAAGAGCAATCTAAAGGAAGAAGACAGTTATTTCATTGAGCTCTTTGGTTACACTCTCCCTGTTCTCTGGGTAACATCATTTCTTCCTACTCTTTAAAATTCAGCTTCTCCCCATGACTTACTTCCTCTAGGAAAGTATTATTGACCTCGCCTCCCTCTGGGCTGGGGTAAGTGGCCCTGGGCAATCCCTGGCCCAGATTTCTTCATTGTCTTTATCTGTGCCTAAGCACAGCCTTTCCTGAGAGGGAGCGCCTTGCTGGAAGGGATTATGCCTCTCTGTATCCTAGTGGAGGGCCTGACCTGTTAAGATGCCAGAAGGGATCTTGAGAGTGAACAAACAGCCCCGCAAAGAAATCGAAAGCAGAGCAAGTCTGTGGCACCACTGGAACAGAGAGCGGATGACTCAGCCTGTGTACTTCCGGAGTGCTGCAAACTCTTTGGAGGAACGGCCTATTCTGGGCTCCTTTCTGGGTGCCTGGCTCCGCTTCACCTCCGGACCTGCACTGCTCCCTCTTTTCTCATAGAACCTCCCGGAAGGGAAAGATATTCACTCCCACCAGAGGCATAAGTCGCAAGGCCAGCTCTTCCCCACAGTATTATAGATAACATGTTATGACTTATAGGGTTGTATAAATAAGAATGATTTCATAGTTAAATTAATTATGTAAATAATTGATTTTATGCAATTACATTAAAACATTTTTAATCTGGTAAAAATCCCTGTGAGAGATTCTCAGACCAAGCCCTCCAGCCCTGAGTATTGCAAGGCACAGTAGAAGCGCTGAAGTGAGGCCCACAATTCCGCACGACAAAGGGCCCCCTCCCAGAGGGAGTGCTTGGCCCAGCCATCTGGGCAGCATCCACAGCAACTGCCTTTGGTGGCTGCTTTCACACTTTGTCCGCTCACAGTCAGAGTCACGGTACCCGCTGTGTCCCCACCAATTGCTAAGATGTGGCAAGTGTCTGATACAACAATATGTGAAGTGCTGGAATCTCCTTTCTCCCATTAGTGTGAAGTCAGGGTTATAAATGTCCCCTAATAAGATCTTTCTCACTCTGCTCACCTTCTGATATGCTTTCTAGACAGAGAGAGAGTGGGAGAAAGGAGTTACGGCTGGGGTGGGAGTACACTGAACCTTCGATGTGGCTGTGGGTTTACCTGGTTTGTAGCCCTCATCTGTCAGAGTGGTGGCAGAGAAAATCACTGGTCCTGACAGCTTTCCTCCCCCTGAAAATGAAATTTACTTTTCCCAGTTATAGACTGGAGTCTGTAAGAACATTACCACCCCACCTGCAACCCTTGACAGAAACAGAAATGCAAGTGCAAATGAAGGGCATACATAGAATACATAGATTAATAAAAATGAGAAGTACCACTTTCCATTTTAGGAGGAGGTGGCATGTCTTACACCTTTCGCTTTGTAAAGCCTGTGGAACAGCTCTGCCCGTCATTAGGTCCTAAAGCGATGTTTAAAAACGGAATGGCAAATTTCTGTGACCTCTCTCATGATGAGACTTACTTCATTGTCGCAGAGCTCTGTGGAGTAGGGCAGGAATAATTAGATCCAAGTGCAGGTCAGTTAATTTTACTAGGAAAAAAGTGCTTCCATTTCACTGAACCTCTGGCCAGCCACCTCACCACTGCCTGCACCAAAAAAAACGGGAGCAGGAGGGAGGCTGGCTGGAGCTAGCTAAGCCATAAGGCTTTCGGAAAGCACAGCTGCATTCCTCAGACGGTGGATCTACAGCACACAGCTGCCCTTTGAACATCCTAGTAGGAAATGGTCGCCTTCTTGTGGCTCGTGTCTGCCCAGAAGGACACTGTAGCTGACACGGTGTCCCTCAGAGCCAACCCAGGGCTGGCTAGAAAGAATGGAAGATGGGCTTCCAGGTGAAGAGCCAACAGTATGAGAATAAGAGCTTGTGTGTTCTATCAGTCTCTCAGAGCCAGCAGGATGTACCCCCCATAAGTAATTAAACTGTGACACACATGTGCTGGGGATTTTGCTAAGGCAGAAGCTGCAGAAGGTATTTAAAGCATGGTTTCTGCCTACATGTGTTGTTATAACCATGCCTGGGAAACACCAGAATTAGGGTTAAGGATTCATGAAGCAGTACTTGCATATAGCTCAGGAGTTGGAAGAGGATATGTAGGTACTCCTACTTTGGAGTAAATAAAGTAGGTGTCAGGAAGGAGAGGACTTATGCTGGGAGTTAAACCTGCAGAAATGGTTTAGATAGGTTGGTCAAGGAAAGAAGTAAGGGAGGGAACCAGCTGAAGTTCAGAAAGGGTGCAGACTAGCCCTATTATCCTGGGTCCTCCCTCTCCTCTCCCCCTCACAATTGTACAGAATGTGTTAAGTGAAAAAAAAATCACAACTATTCAAAAGTAGGCAAGTGGAATGTGATGTAATTACAATCTGAATTAATTCATGATGCTGCTGCACTGATAGGTAATAGCCCTCCTTGGGTCAGGAACACACGCCTGCCCCAGCTATGGAAGTAAGAACTGGCCTGGCAGCTGCTGCCTGCCACATCAGTTGCCTTGGAAGCAAGAGCCTCCAACCACTCTTGTGTCATGTGAGTATCTCTGGCTGGATCACTCTGACCCATGGCTTCACTTCGTGTGATTAAGCCATTGAACAATAAATTAAAATCAGACCAATTTTGGCAGAGTTGGACATCTCGGCCCTCTCAATGCTGGTGGTGGTGGGAAGAAGAGCTGGGGCTGAGCTTCCAGCTCCCTTTTGCCCACTGGTGAAGAAACTGGGCTCCTATGACAGGCTTACTACCTCACTTTCCCCCTACCCCCAAGAGAAAGTATAAGAGATGAAGTCTGGCAAACCAGGAACAGGAAACTGACTGTGTGGCAAGGCTGGGTGGGATCCTGGAGGACACAGGGCAGGGAAGTAGGGGACTTTTTGTTGTTGTTATAAATTAATGATGGGAAGGATTTGAAGACTTGTATAATGGCTTTGCCAGCAAGAAATATAATTAGCTGAAGACGATATGCTGCTGATGTTGGAGCTGGTGACTTAACGAAGCCAGCCCTAATGAGAATGTCAGGATCTCACTCGGAGATTGCCTTTGGAAAGTAGGCCTCTCCTCTAGATCTGTTGCTTGATTACATCCAGAGAAAAGTTAGATTTAGTAATTTTTAAGAAGGACAAATAAGCGCTTAGAGTATGGCCCCAAAGAAAACTATCTGACTACATTAGTCTCTCCTCTCCCTCTCTTCTTTGATGCTAGATAGGGCTTGCTGGCAAGGAGTGTGAGGTTTGGGAATGATCTTGGCACGTAGTGCTCCGATCGTGTTTGGACGTCAGCTCTCTCTTGAGTCCTTAATTCCCTCACTTGTTCACTTACGTAGCTCTTGGGCTCTGCCATGTGGTTTGCTTGGATGCCAAAGTGGAGCCACAGCTCGAGCCCTATAAGGTACTGGACCTCAGATACACACTGTTCTGCTCAGAAACTGGATAAAATTTTGGACTTAAGGTTAAAATTTTGAGTGTTGTGTGTTTAAATCAAGTTGGAAGGCCTTTAGGAACAACATACAATATGTAAGAATTGTGTGTACTTCTCTATTTGACCAGCATTGAGTAACCCATGCTAGGAATGCTGATGCCATCCTTTGGATGCTAATGCAGAATATGACCCACGGAGGTTCTCCCATCGTCTCTAAAAGTATTGGTCAGAGATATTTTTGAGTGATTGACTGCTGTGTATCTTCTAGTTTCCCTGAGAGTGGTCAAGTACAACATTTTCTCCAGTTTTCTTCTATGTGTGTAGTTATATTGTGGAAAATGCCTACTATTCCACTGAGGTCTGCAATTGCAGAACACGCACTTCTACACAGCAAGACAGCCACGTCTGTGTATGGTGATTTCAGGCAGTTTTCAAGGAAATGTCTGAGTATCTGTAACCTCAGACCTGATAACTGTTGGTTGCACTTCAGAAAGCATCTGTCCATGATACCGCCATAGATTTTTGTCTGCGTCAAAGTGAAAACCTGACAAATATGGCCACCTTTGGTACAGTTAAACTGTCATTAAGCCATATGTTTAGCCAATGCGATGGTCAAGCATAACTAAAAATTGGAACCATTTGGTTAAGCAGTGTAGACAGTATTATTGCAGATACTATGGGACCCTCATTTACATAATCTCAAAGTTTAGATGTAAAAGCTAGGCTGCTCAGAATTTAATTTAGAGAACCAGAGAAATTGAGTGATTAGGACTCTGGATACAGTGGTGGGCCCATTCAAAATCAAGGCACACTATTAAGATCCACTGTGGAGCTTGGGTGTCAGTTCATAACTCTACACAAACTTGTACATGTTAATCAACTCCTCTAGTCTTCTATTTTCCCATCTAAAAATGAGAACAATAATTTTTGTTACTTGTATTTATTAAAGAAATAATGAAAGGTGCTGAGCCAGTGATTGAGACTGAGTGTGGCCTATAATCCCAGCACTTGGGAGGCTGAAAACAGGAGGATCATGATGAGTCCAAACTGTAGTGAGACCCTGTAGACCCTGTAGTCAACACATAAAAAAAGAAAGAATGAATTCAGTTCACTAGGTGTGTCTGTCACATGGTGAACACTTAATAAACAGTTGCCACCATTAATTGCTTTTTTTTTTTTTTTCCAATATAGCATTCCAGCATGCTATGGAAATACAGCAACATGTTCACAGAATAACAAACAAAGGCAGAGAGATTCAGAGAGGAGTTAAGCACGTGGAGTGGGTTTATTACAGGAAGCTGAGAAGTGCTTATTTCTTTCTAGTGTTTGTGATTTTGAAAGCTTCACAGAACTAATCATCAGCCTTGTAGAGCTCTTACCTCTCCCAACAGAAGAAGCAGGCCATTGGAGGTTCCCCAGGAAGAGAGAATAAGAGCAGAATCCCAGTGTACTGGATGAGGTCCTGAAACACCAGAGTTCACAACAGTCATAATGATCAAATTGTACCTTCTTGTGAGGGACAGAAATGAGACCAAGCTATTTCCTCTCCTGAAAGCCTTCCACCTACACGCTGACTACCAGCCATCTCTGACTAATGTAACTTTTTAGGACTCATCTCTCTCTTTCTTTTTCACTGAAGAGAAAACATCTTGTAATTCTATACTAGTTTGGACAGGTCTGAGGAATTATATGAAATTCTAAGAAATTGTGACATTTTAAGTTTCTCCCTTTGCAATGCCAACTATATTGAAGGCTGTTTTCCTCTGAACGTGCTGGAATCCTCATGGGTGCCAGGCACGTAGTCTTGCCCTTGGTGATCCTTCCCCATTTTGTTGGTTTTTAGTTGCTCATCCCCAGCTGATGCGCACAGAGCTCTCAGCTCTTAGAGATCTCTTTTCTTTTTGAGCAAGGATCGCTAACTTCAGAGGAGATGAGAGAAAGAAGGGTTTAATAGTTCCATTTGATTAGACAGAAAGAAGGGTAAAATCTAACAGTCATTAGCATTTACTGTGCCCGCTGCTTCTTCTGTTATTTTTCAATAATTCCCTTAATGTTTGGTCCTAATGGAGCAGATTATTGTTATTATTTTATTTCATCAAGATAACCTACTGCATGCAAACAAAGAGGAAGAGAATACGGCCAAGAACAGACATTGAGCATTTTCCAGCTGGAGATATTTATTTATTGGCTTCATGCTTGGCTAGTGAAGTTTTGAAGGTTTGGTGAACACAGCCAGGGAGGGAGCTTGTCTCACGCAGCTCTGCCCAGGGGTTGCTGAAACAGCAACCTGGAGTGCTTTTGCTTCGGTGTGGACCTTTTATCTCCCAGCCTGCTGTCATGCATAACATACACATTTGTGCATGTGCATAGTCTCAGGTAGCCACACACACACACACACACACACACACACACACACACACACACACACACACACACACGAGTTATGTCTAAAACTAGCTTTGTAACACACAGGATTGGGGTTCCACCCATGATTATCTTACTAGGCAGCACCCTCTCTCAGAAAATCGTTAACTTTGCATACAGAGGGACATCAGAACTTCAGCACTGCCCCCACCCAGTCTGATTCTTCTCTGCTCCAGTCTACACAGATCTAGGCCAGTGTTTGGAATGAACAAGTCCACAGAGGGAGCCAAGGATCTTAGAACTCATCCCATGGTGCCCTGCCTCTCTGCCACCCTATTTTACTCAGCACCCTCAGCCTTAGCATTCTTATTAAGGCAAAGGACAGGTAACTGATCAGAGAGCTCAGAGTGGTTTATGAACAAATGCACGCCCTGTGTCTGCTTTGGGACAGTGAAGTCAAGGGTCTGAGGCAAGAAAAATCTCAAGAACTAAAAAAGCAGCTCTATAAAAAGAATCTGAAGGAGGGCAACTTGAAATAGCCCAGGCTGACTCTAGCACACTGGCCTCCAGTCGCTGTCCCTGTTGGCTCCAGGATCTCATTAACGAAACTCCTGAGTCTCATAAAGAAATTGAAGACAAACTTCTCAGCTTAAGGAAGGAGATGATGATCCACACTAACAATGTTAAAACTTTTAGGCCTAGGAGAGGCAAAATCAAATCAAAGAAATAAATGAAGTTGTGTTTCTTTCCAAGAAGAACAAGCTCACAGCCTCATTAGGCTGGAAGGACCCTCAAAACTCGGCTTGCTTACCTGGAAAACTCTCCATCTCAGTCTGCCTCTTGCCCACGGAAGGCTGCCTGTTCCCTATCATTGCCTACCAAATGGCATTTTAATGAGAGAGAATCTTAGGGACCATCCCATTCCTTTCTTGAGCTTTGGTTACTTGGGATTTTGGAGCATCTTGAGGCAGAGGAAGCATATCCTGGGAGGTTCACCAGGCCAGCGGGGGATGTCCCCCATCAGTGAGGTACACAATTCACATCAGAAGCCTCAGAGGATATACTGAGGTCTCTTCATTAACACGCTGGCCCATGGCAACAGGAAAGCCTTTCCACTGAAAGGACTGGAGACTTCAGCAAACCCCCCAGAGAAAGTAATGTCCCTAATAATTTATAAATTGAGCTTGCTACTTAATATGCTTGTAGCATTTCCCTTTTCTTCCATTTGGGAAGGAGATGGGCAGAGGATAATGGGTTTCAGCTCACCGGCCACCACAGAAAAGAGAATCTGTCAGAGAAGATAACCAAGGGGTTTTCTCCCTACTTTGGGCAACTTCTAATGACAGCAAAGGAATTCCCAAGGTCAAGAACACATTACTACAGTTCCGGTGACATTTCATGTTGCAAAGGCCTTATTGAGCCATTGGGAAGGAGGAGGCATCTACTCATTTGGAGTCCTCTAGCCAAGTGAAACTGATGCCTTGCCTATGAAGGACGTGCTACCTCAGGACCTTGGTTTGTGGTTTTTGGCTTTACTGGGCAGGAAGAACTCACAGACAGTCTCTTTATCACTCGTTTACCATTGTGAAACTATTTCCACTTTGGCAGGCATCCATTACCACCAGAAAAACTCAAATTGGAAGAGTTATTGCAGTCACTTTTTGTTATGGGCAGAGGACTCCATTGGGGTCCAAGAGTGTTCACCTCCTACACTGGTTGTACAGCCAGTTAACCCTGTTATTTTACTGGGAGTCATCATATTACTAGTGAGTGGGATCCAGGTATCCAGTGAGTGCAGAGGATGACAGGATCAGGGTGGAACTGGAGAAGGCATCTTGCTACCGACGTCATCTCCAGTGCTGCTCTGGACTAGAGTATGACCAGAAATGCCATATGGGCTTGCACTTTTATTTTCTGTGTCAGTATTCTGTAAAAGCTAGAGACAGATATGAATGAATGTTGGCACCTAAGAGAGAGGGTCTTTGTCATGACCTTTGGGCACTATGAAGGAGACGTGAGCCAAAGAATTTGTCTATTTGATTTTCTTTTTTTTTTAACCACTATTTAATTCTTTTAGGAATGTAATTTGAATTCAGAATGTCCAGTTGCCTTGAGGGATAATTAGTTATGTCTCAGATTCACTCTTCTGGTTACTCCTAGGGTGAAACTAAGCTTTGAAATATGAGCTGATTGATTGGCTGCAGCCTTTTGACAGATGGTAGCTGGAAAGAAAAATCTCAGCTCTTCCATTTTTCTGCCAAGGGTTCACAAAGCCCAGGTGACTTCTTAAACTTTGATGACATTTAAGAGGTCCATTTTCTTTTATTCTAGAATTTATTGAACATGTGACACTGACTGGGGAAGAATTCCACTGGCCCTTGGGGTTTTACCTAGAGTCTCACCTCTAGTCCAAGATACTTTCACCTATTGCAGTCTCTGTTGTTAAAATAGACACCAGGAATGACTGCTGTGTGCTTTTGCATTTTTCTCATGCCCTTACTTATATTTAAAAATCACATTATGCAGGTGATGTTTTCTAACCATAGTGTAAACTCCATTGGCTTGGGACCCAGTCCTGCACTATTCATTGTATTATTCCCACTATGTGATCACTAGAAAAATGCATCTCTAATGAAGGTACCTGAAGATGCTTGTTAAATAACTTATGAGTAAATAAATAAAGGAGTCCTATAAGCAATGTACTTATATAAGCTTAGCTTGTAGACACATGTGATAGAACCATATAAGATATATTGAAAAGTGACGAATCCTTCCTCTTTTCAGTTCTTCTTCCTTCCTTTTCTTCATGGTTTCCTTCATTACACAGTTATGAAATGCCTCTGGTTTATGCCAGGTGTTAGGACACTAGAGTTAGAAGACATGTGCCGTACTCTCATGAAATCTATAGTCTAGAAGATGAGGCAGACAAGCAAATCAAAGTCAGAATAGTCCATGTGGTTAGAGTTGTGTCAAAGATTCTATGGTCAGAGCATTGAAGCTAGAGAAGGGATGGCTGAGGCTGTGTTGTTGGTCAGACTTTGAAGGTTGAGTTGGAGTCAGAACGGTGGCCTGACCCAGGACCGGGGTGAATATACACGGCAGATAAAGAGGCAAACTTGTGGTTGGATGAGTGGACTGGGAGGAGCATGAAAGGGAGATATGCCTCAGATTTTTTATCCCCGGACAACCAACATAAATTTTATATAAAATATGTTATATAAAAATTCTAAAATTTACAAATTATCTGACAAACCTCACATTACTCTCTTGAGTAAGTGCTGAAAATGTCAATTTCATAATAAAATAAAAGCTGATTGCATTTATTTGTTCCTTATTATGACCAGTAGAAATGATTTATTGATTTTTTTGGAGAAAAATATATTTTAAAAGGCCACTTATTTTGGCAAGAAGTATGTTCATAGATTTGAAGTTCTCATATACTCCAAATGTGCTTTTAGTTACAAAATGTTAACAGTTTGCAGAAAAATCAATAGAATAATCAGAAAACTCATGCAAGGATGAATAGAGTGAAACAATCCTATAGCTAATAGTCAGTGTTATCTTTTCTTAATGTTCAGAGTTTGTAATTTGCTATTAGTCACCTGAATCTCCATGTAGTGTGATAGTTTGTTTTTGGTCCTCAGTGTCCCAAGAATTGAACTTAACAGAGATAAATGAAGAATACTCTGTGAACACAGTTAGGTAGTTCAGAAACACAGAGCAAGTTATTGCACGCAAAGAACTTCTCTGTGCTCCCTGGAAAGCCTCACGCAATGATCGTGCCCAGGATAAGTGCCGTGTCCCTGGGTGGACTATATGTATAAGTCCATTTGGAATTGGACACCCAGAAAAAGTTTGTTCCACCCCACAAACTTGTGTCATGTAAGATTCCCGCACCTAAGGGTCTACAGGGCCTCCAGGGTCTCACTACTAAGATTGGACTCCTAGTGATCTGCTTGTGTTCAGCCTTGCAAGCGCTGGAGTTACAAGTGTGTGCTACCACGCCCTGTTGTGGTGACTGACTATGCAGGGCTGTCATAGCATACGGTACCTGGGATCAAACTCAGGTCCTTGGGCTTGCCAGGCAGGTACTTAAACCTCTGATCTATCTCCCCAACTCTATGATAATAATTAAATGTGTCTCTGGATTGTCAAGTTGTTCCTGGAGAAGGAGAGTTTCCAAATTACCTAGACCCTATATTTCTCCTACTTCCTTCCTACCTGTTCAAAGGCTAGAGTAAATCAGTACTTCGGAGGAATTTGTGTGTTGTGATCTTAAAAATATTTATTTAAATATTATTATTAACCATCATTGCATATTAATATTGCATAATATTAAATATGCATATTTATCTAAACAACCCTAGTTAATAAGTCATTCATTACAGAATGTTGTGACACCTTCACCAATTTGCTTGTAAAAGCAGAGAAACAGTACCACCACTCATGGGCCTGAGAACACTTTCCTAAATGCCTGTTCTGCGTTTCACTTACTGACTGGAGCTTATTACTGGGACCTGATTATTGGAAAGCTGAGGTCTCAGGAGTCACTGCCTCTAAGCAGAGGAAACACTTCACTAAAGTAAAATGAGAGAGGCTAAATACATTGGCCTAGGAAAACAGAGATGTGTGATTCAGCTTTCTTTCTACAAGTTAAAAAAAAATAAAACAGAAGCTATCTTTAATTGAATTCTGGGCTTCCATCATGCCAACAGGAATTCTAGGTGAACCTAAGAGAATGGCCATCTGAGAGGAGCAGTGGAGGTGATCTGTGACGTAAGTGCTTTCCCACTGTCTCATGCTGCTTCTCTGAGCTTTGATTTCTTCAGAAGAAAAGGAAGAGATTGAGCCTAGAGATTTTTAGTCAGGCACTAAGCTGGAAGACAGTACGGACTCTTAATTGAAATTCAGCCAAATTGAGGGCCTAATAGTATCTTCTAGGCATGTAGTGATGTGTGATGTACACAGTCTTATTTTAACATAAAGAATTTGAAATGTTAGTTGTTATATTTTTTTAACTGCCAACTAACCTTGGTTTGGAATGCTCATAGGTGCTTTGTGAAAAAAAGTCCTTTGTGTGGGGAGGTGATTCTTAGACCCAATGTTAAGGAGACCTGCACTTGACTGACTTCTGTTTCTTCTTCAAGAGGGATAGCAGATCTGGGTGAAATTATCTACACTTTTCTGTTCCATCTCTTAAGTTGTGAAGTCAATGCCAGAGCCTCCATGTCATTCATGGTGACCGTGGCTATAGACTGTGGTTAGGATATAGCTCTGCCCATGCCAGCTATTGTGGTCCCAACCCAGGGCTATTAATCATTTGTTGGATGACCTTGGGCAAATCATTTCACTTTGGGGCCTCGGAATTTTCTTTTTTTTCTTTTTTCGTATTTTAGTAATGGTCTACAGGATCTCACTATGTAGATCAGACTCATAGTGATCTACCTGTGTTCAGCCTCCCAAGAGCTGGGATTACAGATGTGTACCACCACACCTAGTCTCAATCACCATCTCAGCGCTCCCCACGGACAGCGAAGGCACAGCATGCTGGGATTGAACCCCAGCCTCTGCATCTGCCTAAGCAGGCACTTTAATCTGCTGAGCTATTTGGCTGGCCCTGGACCTCAGAATTTTCAATTGTAAAATCTGGTAACAAAAGGCACTACCTCTTAGAGTTAAAAGCATAGAACAGCCTGAACAAATGTCTGATAAAGAGTAAACATCCAGTAATAGTCTGTCTTGATGTATTATTGTGCATATGAGGGGTGAACCTATGGCCTGAATCTTATCCTACACCTATTGCATTCATCTGAAAGGAGAATTAGAAAGGGAAGGTGAAAGAGGCTCCTGCAAACCCCTCTGTGAACTGCGAAGATGGTGTTTAAGCCATCCCTCCAAGATCGATGTTTATGATACTCTTACAGCTCTTTAGGGAATAAAATTACCTCTGGCTTTCACTAGCCTAATTCAATGTCTGACAACTTCTCTCAGCCAGAAAGTTATTCCTTGTGTGTGGCTTAATTACCTATTGTTGCAGTTCAAATTTGGGGTGAGGGAAGGGATAGCTGGTGTGACTCTGAGATTGGATTCTGCTTCAAACTCCTGGGTCCCACACATGTGTGCCTGGATGGCTGTGGGGCTTGGTTGTGCACTGCTCTTGTCCTGTGTCTTCTAGTCCGGGTTTCCTGGGACCCAGGGACTCTGTGTGCATTTACAGAGCCACAGGGAAGGATGGAGGGGAGGGAACACTTAGCCAGGAGGGCCTAGAACACCTGGCTTTCTTTTCTCACCCAGTGTAACCTGTGTATGTTTACCCTTTCTCTGTATTTGCATGTGAGATTGCACCTAGAGATAAATTTTTTTCAGTTAAAAGAAAAAAATTGAAAAGCAGGAGGTTCTATATGTTCCCCACAAACACAAGATGTGGCCTGTCGCTTGACAACTCATTTTGTTGCTTCATGTCTCTACTCTCCTGTGTTTCCTGTCTGAGAGAGAGAGAGAGAGAGAGAGAGAGAGAGAGAGAGAGAGAGAGAGAGAGAGAGAGAGAGAGATCCTTTACTCACATAGATGGATAGATGGGGAGGGGTAGTAAGTGGGAAGAGGAACTTACCTAAAACTTCCCTTTTTGAACTTCTCTAAAATACAAAAAAAGAAAGAAAAGAAAATTCGAAGGCCCAGAAGTGAAATGGTTTGCCCAAGGTCATCCAACAAATGATTAATAACCCTGGGTTGGGACCACAATAGCTGGCATGGGCAGAGCTATATCCTAACCACAGTCTATAGCCACGGTCACCATGAATGACATGGAGGCTCTGGCATTGACTTCACAACTTAAGAGATGGAACAGGAAAGGACTGGAACAGGAACTTTATAAATCCAAAATCTATTTTTTTTTTTTTTTGTCTTTTTGAGACAAGGTCTCACTATGCAGTTCAGTCTGGCCTTAAGCTCACTTTGTAGCTCAGGCTGGTCTCGAACTCACAACAATCCTCCTGCCTCAGCCTCCCGAGTGCTGGGATTACAGGCATGCGCCATTATGACCCTGGAAAAAAGCCCCTTTGATGTGTTTGAGAGATTACTCTTGACCCAATATTGAGTGGGTGGGAATCCTGCATTAATAGTGTATAGTAGCTTGGCAATGATTAAAGCCCAAATTTGAGAGCAGAACCATTTGGCACACCCCACCCCAAAGAAATAGGCTTGAAGACACGGAATCAGAGGGAGTGAATACAGATTGTGCACAGCATGACTTGTGACTGCCTGGTTCTGTGCAGATGTGGGCTCAAAGGTGCTCCCCCACAACTCTGCCTTGGCTTGATGTCAGGGTAAGGTATCTCCTGTCTGTCAGCTGCTTTCTTGCCTCTGACAGACAGCTGCTTGGTATCCTGACTGGTCTGAAGGGCCTCTGAGCCAGTGGCCTTTGAACACTGGAAGATGCAGGAGGCAAACTTCTCTGCCAGCATGACCCAGTCCATGATTCTGACTCAGTCCCTTCCCTTCAGTAGCAGTACCATGAAAAGCTCATTCAGAACAGTGTGATTATGGGAAAGTTGTGGCCCCTAAAGTCATGTTCAGATAGCATGATTTCTCCCCACATTTGGTGGAAAATTCCTGATGGACGTAAGTTTTATTTTGGTTCTCCAGATAGATTCACTGCTCCTCCAGTTACTTGGACACCCTGAAGTTTAAGCTGAGGACAGTCTTGATTGTGTGTAATATATTATGCTAGGTACTTCACATAGTTACCTGATGTCATTCTTAGGACCACCATGGGCAGTTAAGTGGCATCTTCTCCAGTTAAAGATGATAAATCTGAAGTTTAGCAGCTATTGGAATCGCTGGTCTGAGGATCCAAAGATAGAATCCCACCTCAGATGGATGGTTTAGTGCGCTACCAGATGAAACTAGAGGCCACCTGACACCACTTTAACAATGCTCTGAAACAGCTTTCCATGAAGCAGATTTCTCCTCTACTGTTGTAGTTGAAATACCCCCTACTTCTGTCTCATACAGATTTCTGTCTCTAAAAATTGTTTGCTAAGCCAGAACCAACTGGATTTCTTGAAATGATGCTCTGGCCATGCTGGCTCTGTTTTTTTCTCTCCTGTTAAATTCTGGTTACAGAAGAATCTCCCTTTGCTGCTGAATGATGTATGCTATAAATCTTTCGCCCACCTGAATCGGTGGATTAGCGAGGAAGTGATGTGACCAATAGTGGTATCAGGAGGGGCAAGAGCTCTTTACAGGAGTAGCTGGCCATCTTCCCATGCCTACGCGCTGTCCTCTCTTCCCAGGGTGGCATGATTGCTCTGCTGCTGTCCATCTTGTGCCTCGTGATGATCCTGTACACACGCCGGCGATGGTGCAAACGCCGCCGAGTCCCCCAGCCCCAGAAGAGTGCCAGCGCCGAGGCAGCCAATGAGATCCACTACATTCCTTCTGTGCTGATCGGTGGCCACGGGCGGGAGAGCCTGCGCAATGCCCGCGTGCAGGGCCACAACTCCAGTGGCACCCTGAGCATCCGGGAGACGCCCATCCTGGATGGCTATGAGTATGACATCACGGACCTGCGCCACCACCTGCAGAGGGAGTGCATGAATGGCGGGGAGGATTTCGCCAGCCAGGTCACCCGCACCCTGGACTCTTTGCAGGGCTGCAATGAGAAGGCAGGGATGGACCTCACGCCAGGTGGGATGGTAGAAGGGCAGCCTGCTCAGCCCTTTGCCTCAGGGAATAGGGTGGGGGGGATTAGGGAACGGAACAATACTTTTGGTTAGGTGGGCAAATCTTTTTCCTGCAATGACTGAGCCATTTTTTAATCTAGAAAATCAGTAGAACAGTGAAAAATCAGAGCCCTTCTACTTCCTTCATGCACTAGAAGCAGAGATTTCTTTACATCCAACAGAGGAGTGAGTTACAGCCTGTGTAGTGTATAATAAGCAACTCTCTGGGAAGCAAGAGGATTGTAAGAAAAATCAACATGTGTTGACTTTTTTTGTCTATCATAGATTTGCATAGGCAATTTAATTCTCCCATGAAGTGGTGGGAATTATGCTATCTGTTTTATTCACTGATTTCTAAGACTTGGACTGGGGGTGTTTTGGTTGTATTATCTTGTCTTTGCCTCTGTGGTCTCTACAAAGGATGTATATTTTCAAAGAAATTAAGGGAATGCAATCAAACTATCAATCTTCAGATGCTTTGTGTATCTATGGAGACACTGAGGGGAAGTGACTTGGACTTAGTCTATCAGAACAAATTCAAGGTAAAAGTAAATGGAGAGAGAGAAAAGCTATACTTTTCTTCCACAATAGCCCACCTGTCTCTCTCTTCAAATCCCATCCTTGACAGTGACCCTTTAAGACACTGCCCAATTAACTTTGAGGAAAATGTATTTGATAGTGCATGCTGTTTAAGACACATAGACTTTTGGTAGGACATGAAAAAGTGAAGTCACATAGAAGAAAATGGAAATTCTGTTTGTTATCTGGAAGAGATCCTATCTGTGTATTCATTGTAGTGACACTAAAATCCTGAGAGTGGAGGTGGGACAGCGCCTCAGCACCTGGCACAGTGCCAAGGCCACCAAGTAGGGATTCGGTGCACATGGGTCACACACTTAGATGACTTTAGGAGACAGATAGATTGCACAGATTCATGCAGCGGCTGGAGGTCACACCATAGGGAATGGTGTAGAGCAGATGAAGGAAAGAAGTGCGTTTGTCTGAGTATACACAAATTCCGATTCTTTTGAAACTCTGTTCTGACCAGAAGAAAGAAATCCATAGTCTGTGTCTAGCCAAAGGGTGGCAAGTGGTAACATTATTGATAAAGAATTAGTTGAATTGGATCTCCAACTGTACTCCTCTTAGTTCACTCCTTCTCACACAATTTTGTTGTCCTTAGAAATCAAAGAAGGATATTTTAGTTTCTGTCAGTCTCTCACATCACAGGCTCTTTATGTCTACTTGATTCATAAAGATTCCCTTGCTCTCCCTCCCTTTGAGCTTTTCTCTTACAGTTCTGTCTTGACTCTGCCTTTTGCAGGAAGTGACAATGCCAAGCTCTCACTGATGAACAAGTATAAAGATAACATCATCGCCACCAGTCCCGTGGACTCCAACCACCAGCAGGCCACCCTCCTCTCTCATACTTCCAGTAGCCAGAGAAAGCGGATCAACAACAAAGCCAGAGGTATCCTTGTCTGATGTTAGGGCTTGCAGTTGGGTTCCTGAATATGGGCAGAGGCATGACCATTAACACTGGTTACGCACACACTTACCCACAACTAAGAGGTGCCAATTAAAAGCTACTTATTGAAAAACATAAACATAGAAACCCTTTGATCAAGTCCTTTTACCAATAGCAATGTATGCTTAGGAAAGAATTGGAAAAGGATATAAAGATGTGTGTAAAAGACACTTTATCACAGCATTGTTGAAATGAGAAAAAACTGAAAGTAGCTTAAATCTTCATGAGTATAGAAAGGTTTCCTACCATGTATATATCCCTTCACCATCCAATGACTTACCATCATTTTAAAGGACAGTATTGAGCTATATTTGTTAATATCGAAAGTTACCCACCCGCCTATTAATTGGAAAATAATGCTATTATAAAAAAGAGAAAGTAAAAAAATAATGTTATCGAAAGGGATATCAAAAACCCTTCCCTGTTTCTGCATCAGAAAAAGACAGGGAGTATATGTTTTAAATATTAACAGAGTTCCTTCCTGAGTTAGAGTATTTAGAGGATACCAGAGTTCTTCTCTTACATATTTTAAGTATATTTTGTCTAATCTCTCATTTGCATGAAATATGTAGTAATTGAAGAGGCAGGAAAAAAAGCACAAATGTATGATTTTCTTTGCTGCCATTGCATCATTTCATTCTATTAATCAGAATTATTAGCCAACATCCTAATCTCTGAAGGCAACTTCCCTTTCTTGCTTCTCCCACCCTGGCTGCATCCTGTCCGGCAGGTAGCCCCTAGAAGCCCCAGTCCCCTTGGCTACTTCTCTCAGATTGTTAGGCAATGCCCTGTTGTTTGGTACTCTTTTGTGCTGAACTCATCCAGTGATTTGTACTGTGCTGAATTCCCTGAAACTGTCATCTCTTGCATGCTTCTTTTCCCTCCAGCTGGTTCTGCTTTCTTGAACCCTGAAGGAGACTCTGGCACAGAGGCAGAAAATGACCCTCAACTGACCTTCTACACAGATCCCTCCCGCAGCCGGAGGCGCAGTCGAGGTAGGAAGGGCAGAGGGTCAGCAAGATGGGCTGGTGTGGAGGCAGGGAAGGCAGGAGGCCTGCAGAGGGCTCTGGGAGTGAGAGCCAATCAATGCAGGGCAAACGTTTGGACCATGATTAGTGTTTTCTCTTAAGGAAGAAAGAAGAACCTAGAGTGGAAAATTTCAGAGAATCATCTCTCCCAGATAATGGCACTCTCAAACAAGTTTTCAAGTTGTTTGAAAGGCTATTTCTTGGTCGGAAGACTCTCAGTTCCTTCTGGAAGCCTCAGGAGTCATATTTTGCTGTTGAGACACAAGAAATAAAGTTGACAGAGTATGTTTTATGTGAAAAACTGGGGACTATTTGGATCCCTCACTTACTCACAGACCCTGGGCTTGCAATTGAGTTTGTCAGAGATGTGGGGTAGGGGTAGAGAAGCTGAAGAATGATCTAGATCTGTCTTGGACTGTTAAGCCCTTACCCCCTTGCCCAGCAGGATTTTAGAGCCTAGGCCTTCAGCCCCCTCTTCTGAAAGTGTTCGCAGGGCTAACCCATGCTCATCAACACTGATGAGGATATCTTTCCTTACAGCCGCTATTGGGGCTGCTCCATGGTGATGCTAGTGACTCACAGATGACAGATGTAGCTGTCATCAACCATGACATTGCTAGTGTCACCATCATCTCTGCAAGAGATCTTTGGGGGCTAAGAAGATGGCTCAGTGGAATAAGCCCTTCCCTGGCAAGCCCAAGGGTCTGAGTTCACTCCCTGGTTCTGCAAAAAAAAAAAAAAAAAAGAGATCTGTGTGTTCAGATACCAGTGAGCTTCACCATTCACTTGCTGTGTGATACTGGATGAATGCAACAACTTCTTTGCATCTCGGTTTCCTCATGTAGCACATGGGTTAACAGTGCCATGTGTGTAGGGCTACTATCAGGATCAGACCATACCAAGGTGCATGGGATTTGGGGGGAATACCAAGGCACTGTGAAGCCCCTACTGCTGCAGTTGGACTTCTCCATAGTGCCACCCCAGGTCTGCAGAGTGTACACATTCAGAAGTCTCCACCAGGGTGCCCTGGAAGTGTAGTGGAGGCCACTAGAGTGTGGCTGCTTGAACTGCACACACCCCAGCCAGAGCCCAACCAGTGCCCCTGGGGAAACACATGTTGACATGTTGCCTCTGTCCCGCATCCACGTGCATTCTCCTTATACAGGGGGGTCTCTTTCTAGAAACTGGAGAACAGCTGTCTAATTCTAAGCTGTGTAGACTTCACTGTTATCAGCATTGAAGGACTTTTCACCATTTCCCTGAAGAGTTCGGTGGGGCTTGGGGCAGCCTCACTCTTGAAGCCTCAGTTTCCCTGAGGTGAGAAGGTGGATGCGTCTCTCTCCTCCTGGTGCTCATTCCACAGAGTGGATACTCACCCAGTCCCACCTGGCCTCAACCCCATCTGAACAGATCACACCCTGCTTTCATGAAATCCAATTTAAAGAAATTCATCGTGATGAATTAGAATGTATCTCTTTAGAGTATAAAACTTTCCACAAGTCGCAAGTTGTCTGAGTATGTTACCTGCTTACTGTTATTAACTAGATGGTAAGCCTCTTAGAGGTGGAACATGCCTAATTATTTCTTCAAAGAGCCTAGGATTGGATTTCACCTATTACAAGTACTTGTATTTATTTAATTGGAATGGATGTGTCAATCAAGCCAGCAAAAACTTTTTAAACTTACCTGCTCTAGGTCAGCCCTCATGATCCATGGTAGAAACATAAAAAGATAGGGCACTGATAAGACTTCATTTAGTGATATACATAAAAGGAACACTCAGGAGAAAAAATAGGAAATTCTATATACATAGCAGCAGTAGAAGAGGACAAAGAAGAAAATAATTAGAACTGCGGTACATGCATTGTAAAGGATTTCACGAAAGAGGAGTCTAAGGTAAAAACATTTCAGTGGAGGAAAATAGCACTTACAAAGCCTTGAAGGCATAGAAGAATACAAAATTTTCACAGAAGTGAAAGGAGCTCAGTACAGGAGCTTTGCACCTAAAACAAAGCACACTCACATGCTAAGGAAGAGCCAAGGAACTGCTGACGTGCCTGGTATGTGTTGCTAAGTTTGCACCTGTCTGCAGGCAAACGGAGAGCCACTGGGGGTTTGAAGCCCGGTAGAGATGCTGGTTGATGAGTTAATGATGCAGACGGAGGGGCAGACAAGGCTACCCATAGCAGGTGATTGTAGCAACAGCAATTATCTGTAAGCAGGGAGGGCCCTGTGCGCTAAGAGCTGTAACAGCAGGGTGCACAAGGACCAGAGGAGCGAGGAATGGGTGAGAATGTGTTCTTGAAGGTTTCAGGGATGTGTTTACAGGGAGTTGTTGTTTGAGCAGCCTTGGAGAGTAGGTGTCTGCTGGGATGACAAGGTGACGAAATGGCCTTCTGCGGAGGAAGAAATAATATGTGCAGAGTCACTGAGACATAAACAATGATGGCTGAGTGAGGCAGCGACAACTAGTTCCTAGAATGAAACTGAAGGTGCAAGTGTGGGAGCTGCTTGGAAAATAACACAGCAGAAGCCAGAATAGCCAGAGTGCACTTGGCCTTGGCTAGAAGGGGCTTACTTGGGCCTGCCATCTCGGGCGGTCACTGGGTGCTTGCAAGAAGCACTGCCCCATCAGCTCCACTCCATGAGGTGCCCCCTTGAGGCAGTGTGAAGGTCAGGTGAGCACTGCCGAGGCTGCTGCAGAGAGACAGGTGGGTGTTTCCTGTCACAGCCTCGGGATGAGGTGAGGAGGGGAAGCAGGGAGGGCAAGACGAGGTGAGAGAAATTATGGGCACAGCGAGAAAATTTAATGGCATTGGTGGTGGAAGGGTGCGGCTTGTGGGCAAGAGGAGAGTGTTGGACATGATGGAGGTTTTTGATCTGAGAAACTAATCAGATGGCAGAGCCTTGTGCTGGGCAACAGAAATAGGAGAGGGAACTGGGCTTGAAGGGAGATGCTAAGTCCAGTTTTGGAAAGGCTGTATTTTAGTGTCCAGCAGATGTGTTGGTGATGGTTCCACTGCTCAGACAGGAAGGGGCTGGAGATCTGTAAGCGTGGAAATAGACTTCATCCTACAAATATACTGGCTGGATCCATGTAGCAATGTCAAAGGAAACAGGCTACCTGCTACGCTTGTGCCTTACCTTAGCAGTGAACATTAGCACAGAACCTAAGAGCACCCTGCAAGACCTTCGTATTTTACTGCCTTGCTTCCTTGCTTTCCCACAGTGATTCTGCCTCCATAAGAAAGGTCCTTTTGCTTGTAGCATTTTATTCTCTCTATCAGCCCCCTATAGCAACAATCCCTAAACAAGAGAAACAAAAACTGAGCCCCTCCATTACCACCGGTCTTCACCTGCTTGGGTGTTTCTTTGGCCACAGGAAGGATCCTTATTTTCCATGATTACAGGACAGTGGGGAGCTTTCTGGTCTGACTTTATCTGCTCCTCCAGAGTGGATGCTCTGTTTTCTTTAGTCAAGGTTCCACACAGCAAGGGTTATCTGGTAGAGCTCTCCATCATAGAATAAGCTTCAGCTCTTTCTGGCCCCGGAAGCCCCACCTCAGTCAGGGCTGTCACCCTGACACTGCAGCCCTCAGTTAGGGCAACGATGGAAAAAATGCAATGTGGGGTTAAAGCATTCTGACCTAGGTTAGCAAGCCAAGCAGTGGGAACAACGCCCCTTTTATAACTCCTGTGAACCTGTCCTCAAGAAGGATGTAGTTGACTTGCACTTGGCTCACCCTTACTGACCATGAGTGTCATCAGTTGGCCAAATTCTCTCCTATTTCAACTAGTGACATATTGTCTGTGAGGATGAGGGCTACTGAGGTCAGAAACATTTCTGGCCCTGTAGGTTAGGTTTGCCTACCTTCTTTATTTGCCAGGCTGGACAGCAAAAGGGCAGGTTGGACTTTCTGTGCCAAGAGTTTGACCTACATGTCTCATTTTTCTCACTTTCAGTGGGTTCTCCCAGAAGTCCCGTGAATAAGACCACCTTGACTTTAATCAGCATCACCAGCTGCGTCATTGGCCTTGTGTGCTCTTCTCATGTCAACTGTCCTCTCGTTGTCAAAATAACGCTGCATGTCCCCGAGCACCTGATTGCTGATGGTAAGCCATTCTTCCAATGATGTACATCCCCTTTCCCCCAAAGAAGGCTTTCAGGTTGGGGAGAAGATAGAAAATCCCAAGGAACACCATTTTCTATTACTATAGTACAGCAGGACATAAAGCCCAAGGGGTAAGGTTTAGGAAAAGGTTGGCTTGCTCCCAACTGACACCACATTTTTCTCCACACCCACTCCAGTGTTGTGTAAAGTAAGCCCCTGTCTTTGAGAGAAATGCAAAGCATACTGGCTGCTAATAGGCAGACCTAACTTTCTCTGAGCCTTTGAGAAAAGAAAACCTGAGTTGTAGAGGTGTTTAAGGATTGGCCATGCTTTTGGGCTGCTTTGCCCAGGTGAGAAATTTCTAATTGCAGGAACTTGCTCTCAGCCTAATATTTAGAAGTAATTCTTTACTTTCATCCAGGGGGACCCCAGTATAATGAGAGGATAATATAAGTTCTGAGAGTCCTTGAGTCATTTAAACCCACTGTACCTAATTGACTTGTTAATGTCTGTTCTCTCAGTCACTGTAAAGCTGAAAGCAGGTGGGGACTGTTTGCAGTGTGAGAGGGCCTGCTATTTCATGGCAAGTGAAGACGGGCAGCAGGTCCACGTTCCTTGGACAAGCGCCAGTGCCTGTGGCTGAGGCTGATGGAGCCATGCCATGGCTGTCACAGAGCTTCTCTGTCCCTGGGTCCCTGGGGAACACTCTGGCATAATGGGCTGGGTCACAGCAAGGGGGATGATACGGCCGAAAGGCCTGAGAGCCCTAGCCTCCCAGCAGTCTACGCAATGCCCAAGGCTCCATATGCTGATTCCTTGCTCGGGTGCTGATGACAGGCAAGGACTGGGGGGAGGAACGATCTTGGGCTGGGACTTCTTTTGTCTTCTGTGGCTTGTGTGTGGCCATCACACTAGCACATACAGACACGCTTCCTCTCTGTCACCCTGCAGGGAGCCGCTTCATTCTGCTGGAGGGGAGCCAGCTGGATGCCAGCGACTGGCTGAACCCTGCCCAGGTGGTTCTCTTCTCTCAGCAGAACTCCAGTGGGCCCTGGGCCATGGACCTCTGTGCCCGGCGGCTCCTGGACCCCTGTGAACACCAATGCGACCCTGAAACTGGTAGGCAGGAGCACCGGGCAGAGGGTAACTGTCAGAGAGATCATGCCTCTTGAGTCACTTCCTTGGAACTCAGAACATCTCCCTCAGCCCCACTATGCCATTGTCATCTTAAACTCGGACCATGCAAGTTGCTAGTATGTGGTCTGGCCATCAAGCATAAAACAGCAGATATCTTCTGGGAAAAGCCTCAGCAGGATCCTAGGTCAAGGCTCAGTCCCAAAAGTCCAGTCTAAAATGACCTTCACAGCACAGTTGCCATTCATCTAGCCTAGTCACAGGAGCTAGACATTTTATGATATAAAATTAATGCACGTTATGGTAGAAATTTTATAAATGTGTATACAAGCAAATTTTAGTAATCTATCTTTGTGTTTCCTGGATAAATCCATTTAAAAAATGTATGTCCTCCTTTTCAAATTTTTCTCTATGATTTTTAAGGGCTTCTTTGGAGCATATTAAGTCGACTAGATTTTTCCTGCTTTTATTTATTCTGTATTGCATGATAAGATTTTTCCAAAAGTATTTAATGATCTTTAATAATATGATTTATTTTGGGCAATACTCGGAATCAAAACAGTGCCCTTTGCATACTAGGCAAGCATTCTATCACTGAGTCACACCCCACCTCAATTTCATGCCCATTTGATATTCCTTCATGTCTCTAACATAGCTCACCTAAACAGCCGTCTATTATTTGGCATTTGGAATGCTCTAAAATTGTATTTTTTCTAAATATTATTAAAATGAATGGAATTATACATCAACACAAGGGACATGGCAAATTGATTTTTTCAGGTAAGACATAGAGCAAGATAAGATTATTGGTCAAATACAGGGGAGAGACATCTTTCAGTCTGGTCCATCCATTTCACCATAAGTGGAGCTTGAGCACATCTGAGTAAAAGCCCAAGTTCAGGCCTGGCATGAATGAGCTTCGCTCTGCTCCAAAGCTCAAGCAGGTCAAAAAACCGGACCTGTTATTCCGGATTGATTGGTATGTTCATCATAGAAGGGTTTT
Source organism: Ctenomys sociabilis (assembly GCA_004027165.1). Taxonomy (NCBI): domain Eukaryota; kingdom Metazoa; phylum Chordata; class Mammalia; order Rodentia; family Ctenomyidae; genus Ctenomys; species Ctenomys sociabilis. The sequence continues at coordinate 18,718 of PVKA01000025.1, read as the reverse complement.
GTCTAGGGTAGTCTTTGTGAAGACCAGTTTCCAGTGCATTGAGTACCACGGATCAATCCTTCCCAGAGCAGTAGTATGGCTTCTTAAAGCAAAGAGATAAAATTTCTCAGATAAAAGTATCTGAAAGCTCTAAGAAAAATGTTGTTGAAGTCAAGGGTCAATCTTCAAGTTTTTTGTGTGTCATATACAGCCTCCACCTCTCTCTCTCTCTCTCTCTCTCTCTCTCACACACACACACACACACACACACACACACACACACACACACACACACACAGACACACAGACACACACAGACACACACAGACACACACAGACACACACCACACACACACACACAGCTCTTCAGGCCCTGAGGGGAGAGATCTTAACCAGTGTTTGAATCTAAGCTGTTTAGCCCTTCTGTTGCAATCCATTACTAAATCTCTTGGGGAAAGTATCAGGTAACTGTGACATCTAAAGTTCATGTTCTCAGGTTTTAAAGTTATTTACCGTGGGCCCCTCACAGAGATCCTAGGTCCCATATGGAGGAGAAAGTACAGCACTTTAAACATCTGATGTCTGAGGCTGTGCTTACTTGCTGTTCCTCCCACACTGTCAGGCAAACACCAAACCCAACAGATGGGCTGTGCACTGTGCCCAAAAGCTAGTGAGTTCTGAAGAAATTAGAATGAGATAATCTCAGAGATGGGGCCTCTCTGTGTGACTGAGCTGGTCTCTGCTACCCTCACCCTCCAGCTGGCTTGGATTAGGAAGATTTGGGGCAATCATTGCCGTTAAATTTTCCTCTGAGATCTCATGGTCTCCAGAGAAGATGCTGGAGACACTCTGTGATGCTTTCATTTGGGCTTTAAAAAACAGGAAACAGCTACTATTAATTATACATGTGAAGAAGAGAGTGATGTTCTCCACTTGTCTCCTTTCTTCATATCAACATTTGATTTCCCCTAGAAATTACATGATTCACCCAAAGTTCCAAGGCTATCATAAAATCTATCATAAATCATTAATCTATCATAAAATCACAACTGAAGAGGGATAATAAGAGGTTGCTTAATTTCCTCAGACATGTCTGATAGGACATTTGTCACTCAAAAATTCTAAAGCAACAGCCATTACTGACCGTTATTGTTTGAGGAACCTGCAGGTCTCTAGCAGAGCTTTCCCATCAGTCCCTCAATACTTCACAGATGTCTTTTTTTTTTTATTTTGGTGGAACTGGGGATTGAATTCAGGCCCTTGCGCTTACCAGGGAAGCGCTTATTCCACTGAGCCATCTCCCCGACCCCTCAATTATTTTTAATATTGGAAATTGAACTCATATCCTTGTGCTTCCCAGGCAGACACTGTGCCACTGAGCCACATCCCCAGACCCTAGATATCTCTTTTCTAGTACTTAACTAAAAACTAAAAATAAAAGAGGGAGACCAATGCCCAAAAGTGGTTAGACACTATGTGTGACAACTTATGAATTTCCAATTGGAGAGCCATGTTAGAAACAAATTAAAAATAAGAACCTGGGCCAGAGGTATAGCTCAGTAGAGGTCACCTGCCTGGCAAGTGCAAGGTCCTGGCTTCATTTCCTGATACAAAACAAAATTATTTTAAAAGAGTCAAGCCTCATGATAGAGCTAAGGTGCAACATCTTCATTTTTGGTAGCAGATAAGAAACGATACTGCAGACACTTTTATTTTCATTAATGCTGGAATTGGAAAGGGCCCCCTTCCCCCCACCCTTCTTCTTTCTGCACATGGAATGATGTGGTCATCCCACACGCTCATCAGTAAGAGACTTTGTCGCCTCCCACACTCCATCCTAGAGCCTTTCTCCAAAGAGCTGAGTGTGGGAATTGGCTTCAGGTCAAGTCGACATTATTTTTGCCATCCTCCAGTTAGCTTGCTTGGAAATGTCAAAGTGTTGGGGCCTGTGCTTTCCAAGCCATGCTGACAGGTCTACTCATATAGCTGTAAGGAGCTGTGTAAAGATTCTTGTGTGCATTTTCTCACACATGAACACCCTTCCCCCCCACACACACAGATGCTCAGTTAATGCAGTGCAGCAGCCTCCAGTGTCTGAAGTTCTTCTCAGGCATTCTCCTTAAAATTGTTCCTAATCTAAGCATGTAATTACCCATCAGTTGCTCGGTACTCCAGAATACCAAGCATGGGAGGCAGAAAAATCAATTCTTAAACATGTGCACATCCTTATCTGAAGAATTTCTGCATGTGTTATGTTACCTAGTAAAAGAGGATAATAAGAGCATGTACACTAGAGATTGCCAAATACCTGCACTTTAGGAGGACTATCCTGGATTATCTGGATAGTCCTTTAAAGTCAGAGAGGAAGGGGGGAAGAGGAAGTCAGAGTGATGTGCTGTGATGTGATGTGAGAAGGACTCAACCAGCCACTGCAGGCATTAAGGAGGGAGCAAGAGGAATGAGCCAAGAGTAGGCTCCAGAGATGGAATGGCAAGGAAACAGACATCCAGAGAGCCTCCAGAAAAGAACATAGTCCTGCAGACACCTTGATTGTAGCCCCTTTAAATCTTTGCCAGACTTCTGTTCTCCAGAATGTTAAGATAATAAATGATGTCATTTTAAACCACTAAGGTTGTATCAATATTTTACTAGTGATAGACAACAAATACACCAAGAAATTAGAGAAGACAAAGACAGAAAGGACAAGCCTGATAGTGCTTCCTCTTCAGATCCTCCCAACCCAGATCTAAAGGCACATTAGGATGCTCTGCAAAGACCGGCACTGGAGGAAACTTGCTGTTCTGTGTTCCAGTCCATCTTCCCTCTACATTTGCATTCTAGCAATGTGCCATCCTGGAAGGATGAATGGTATCTACAGCTCGTAGTCCAATGTCTGGAATATAATAGGACTAGAAAATGATTTACAGTCATGAAAGATCCATAGATATTCTGATGAATGTGGGCATGCCTGAGAAATGTCAGGCATGTACCTCAGTGCTTGCTGTTTTCAATCTTCTGCTGAGCACTATGACCTTCTAGAAAATTTCAACCTATGACAAGCTGTGACCCTAGTATTTGATTGTTTGGTGACTCCATGCATGAGGATTAGGTTTAGCCTGTTGACAACTTCAAAAACCATATTGTGATCTATCTCCCCAGTACTCTTCTGGGTCAGGGAAACCAAGGGAAAATGTCTAGAAAAATGGTTTTTAGTAAAGTAAGGACAGGTAATGTTCATAGATGGCTCACTATGCATCAAGCATTGTGCTTTACTTCAACTGTGTAATTGAAGCTTCATAGGAATGCTATGAAATGGATGCTATTTTAATCCGTTTTATAGAGGTGTGAACTCGTTGGTCCTAGATCATTTGCCTACTTAATAGCCTCTCTGGTCTTTAAAGTCAAGGTGTCCCACCACGGAATTCTCACTTCTGATCACTTTCCAGCCCTTCTCTCAGGGCTCACTCTTCCAGAAGGAACCCCGAGTGGCTGCAGAGAGCTGCTGTCCTCTGATGGAGACTTTGTCAACTGCACACAGACATTCCCACTCATATTCCCTGTTTTGCATCCCTCTACATTTTTCTTGTCAAGGTTACAGACCTCAAAGCAATAAGGGTGTGTGGTTCCATTCCCAAGGGACCATCTGGAGGCTGACTCTTCTTGCATTTTCTAAGAGGATTTTTCTTTCTTTCTTTCTTTCTTTCTTTCTTTCTTTCTTTCTTTCTTTCTTTCTTTCTTTCTTTCTTTCTTTCATTTTTCTCCTTCTTCTGTGTGTTTGATTTTATTGTGTTTTGTTTCTGGATAGAAACAGAGACTACCTGATTTCCATGACTTTTCTCTCCATTCCTTTCCTGGGCTTCCTTCTGCCTTTGGGCAGGGTGGAGACTTTGTGCACCTGCTTAATGTCATGTCCTCATTAATTATGGTCATTGACCGCCATTGCCATTTTAAAGGTATGTAGCATTTATGGATCTGCAAGGCACATAGACTTCCAAGCTGAATCCAGTTTTAATCTCTGTCCAAGATGTTCTCTGAAATCTCTTCTGCCCCGCCTCTTTCCCCAGTCCACACCCAACCACATTCAAGTGTGTAAACTGGCTAATGAGTGGTGGAACATGTTGCCAGGCAGCCAACCCTCACCAATTCGCCTGCTCTGAGCCACTGCCTCTCTCCCTAATCTTGCCTGGGTGTTGTTGAACCCAGTTTGGCAGAAGAGCTCAGCTCTTAGCTTACTTCTGAATGTGGATTGCTCCCTAACTCCAAGCTCACTTTTGTGGCTTCTTTAGAGCACTATTCTTTAGGATGAACTAATATAGGGCTCCTTCTGTCTCCCCTCCAGGAGTTGTACATGGCTACACTGCCCTAGACCTGCTTCTTGCCCGGTGTCTCCATAAAGAGGGATATCAGCAATTAGATACTGCTTGAGTCAAATGTCTGATGAAAATTTCCCTTTATAGACAAAGTACATCCAATTCTATGTACTAAGTTCCAACTGCTACCTGAAGCAGAAAGATGAGGCAGGGATTTTGGCCTCCATCTGTGTTTACTTTGTGAAGAGCTGGTGGTGAGCCCAGTCATGCCTGGGAAGCCCCAGCTTCCAGGCCTTTCTTTAATCCTCAGATAAAAGCATGCTTCCATTTTTTACATGTAGAATGAGAAATGGCCAAAGGCATTGTCTGTATTACATAGGCACCGTCTATCCCACAAGGCTTTGGTTCTCAGGGTCCCAAGCACACAGCAACAGTGGCACTGTCTCTTAAGAGCTTCTCTCTGACATTGTGCTTGACTAAGTGCCTTCTGCAGGGTACACTCGGATCCTGGCTGGGTTATTTGCTGTGGCCGTGACAAGTCTCTTCATTGGATTCCTACGTACACCATTGCGGAGTCAGCGCCTCGTGTGTTCACTGCCATCTGTCACAGCAGATGCGGAAACTGTAACACTTCTAGCTTAGGAGGGCATCCAACACCTTTGTGGGGTCTTTAAAATTCACAGCTAACAGTCAGAGCCTGTGCTTGCACAAAACCCCTCTTACAGTCAAGATTTAGCAGTTGGTTGCCATAGTAACTTTGCTCATCAAGCCTGAACTCCTTTCATGGTAGATGGTCAAATTGGTTTTGAGGAAGAATACAGAAGAAGGAAGTTTGGTGGCTTCCAGAAATGAGGCTGTGTTGTGAGGCAAATTTTGGATATCCTCAAACTCTAGTCAGTTATGTTTGGAAATTTCTTTTTCCTTAATGTGGGGCTGTATATGCCATTATATGGAACAAAGCTTTATCTGTTATCAGCAGTGTTTCCCCACATAGTAATGAGTGATGGAAGCCTCATAAGGAGATAATGACTACAAGGGCAATTTGAGGAGATAGATGTGCTATACAAATGGTAGATACTGCCATTATCAAGAAAATGAGGCTCTGCTTGTACCCTAGGGTTGTTATTACATTTATTTTTACACATCCTGCAGTAAGTAAACATCATTTATGGAAGAGGAGTCCCCTTTTCACCATTCCTTTTGTCAAACTGTAGTTCTAGGCAAGGTGTCCAGGAAAGATGATTTTAACTAGAGTGATGGGTTTGGCGGCCTGCTGAGATCACTTCCTGTTTTCCAACATCAAAGTCATGCCTCACTGCCACAGGACAATCAAGAGAATATATATTTCCTAATAGAGAAGTATGTTTGTGCCCTTGACCATTAATTACCTTAAATAGCTACATCTGTGGGAGTGATATTATCTATAAAGTTAGGGCAAATGCTTTAATCAATTAATTTATTCTTCCATTGCATAGTATTTATGAAAAGTCTTCATTTGGAGGAAACCAACCTTGGCCCTGTTGTCTGTAGCTTAATGGTCCAGGTCCCATATTTTCTTTGGATTTGACAAGACAGCCTCCAAGCATCTTGCTTCTTTTGCCCTCTCCTATGCTTCCTCTTTTCTTTCCTTCTATCAGACAAACAGCTTTCATTGATGAGTCTTGTTATCACCCACCTCACGTTGAGCTATATTTTCCTGTGTTTGACTCATATTCCTTGACTATTTCCAAATACAACTGAGGCTTAGAAAATTTGGGCTGATTCTACAGCAGAACATGTTATAGAAACCAAAATTTGCCAGGTCGAACATGAAGTACAGGTCTCTAATACCTTCTGTGAAGTCTTCATAAATTAAGAAGTTATGGATGTTAACCTGTGGCACCATACAGTGCCTTCAGACATTTACCTTGAGTGGGGCAGATGTGGGGGAAGAAAATGCCTGTGATGTAGTAATGCTGATGATAGACAAGAGTGTATGGGTCTATCTTGAAATGAATGCTTGAGCTAATATGTCAACAAAAACTCCTGTCTCACATTATCTGGTCCCTTCTCAACTGTGAGGCCATTTTACTTCACTTTTATTGGGTTTTATCTTCAGAAAGAAAAAATAGTCTTGAAAGCTATTATTCAATCTATGTCCTTTGGAAGTGTCCTCATTGGGAAATCAAGAGACTCATGTCTACCGTCTTTTTCATTTTTCTTGTTTGTCTGTTATTTTTATTTATTATTTTAATTAGTATATGTTTGTACATAATGAATGATTCCATTCAGTTGTGAGCAGTTGGTACATGAATAAAACACATTATAATTCCCTTTCCACAAGACAGTAGGACTATTATCTACTTAGGGCAAGGCACCTTTGTTATTTACTAATTTCTGAAAGTGACATTGTTTTTCACTAGTCATACATTAAACAACCAGCTACTGAGAGAGTAAAAAGAAGTGTGTCAGGATAGTTTCAGTAGTTTGGGGAAAAATAACAGTTCTTAAGAAATTATTAAAAAAAGAAAGTAACAGCAATTTTCCGAGTTGGATGAATGCTATAGAGTCCTGCTTTGAAAAAATGCATACACCCAGTTGTACATACAGTTCCCAAGTTTTCTAGATCTCTTGGTGTGCCAATGTCAGAGCTCATGATAATGAATAGTAATAGCCTAAACAAATATAGAACTATAGATCCTTTTTTTGTTAGCTCCAAAATAATTAGTCTAGTCCACTTTTAATTGTAAGCTAAAGCAAGACTTCTTGTAAAACCATGATAGATATATGCGGTCTTCTCTAAATGTGGTAGGTACTCTGTGGGCTTGCAGCATGACATGGCTGGAAAAAGAATCTGGAGTCTGACATACATAGGTTCAGATATTAAATCTGCTACTGACAAGCTGTCCACAATTTCTTCCATTTTCTGAAGTCTTAATGTTCCCCATCAGCCTAATAGAGTTGATAATACCTACTTTTTAAGACTGAGAAATATTTAATGGAAAATCTCTCATATGTGGTCTTTAAACATTTATCAGCCACCTACTCAGTACCTTGAAGTATAATGGGCACTGAGAAAAAGAAGATGAAAAAGTCCCTTCTCTCAAGGTATTGGTGCTTATAGTGCATGCATAGCAGGTGCTTTTGGAGGCTTTAGACTTTTCCACTAGAGAAAACTGTCATGTACTAGAAAGCTAAAGATTGGCAGGTGTCTTTATTCATGAGAGGCATATGTGACATACTGGGATGTACTGTTTCACTCATGCTATGATTGGAATCTGACCATTTCATGTTCATTTTCTCAAACACAGACCTGTTAATTTACTCAGGTTTCTCTTCCTTCCTCTCTGCTTCTAAGGAGAATGCCTCTGCTATGAAGGTTACATGAAGGATCCAGTCCACAAGCACTTGTGCATTCGGAATGAATGGGGGACAAACCAGGGGTAAGTGAGGGGATGGCAAGTCTGCTGCTTACCATGTCACAGCTCCCTTACACTGACATGGCATGGATCAATCCTGGGTAGAGGAATAGAGTTCATGGGTGGTTATATTCTGAACAGTAAATAAGTAAAAGTGTCACTATGGGTGGCGCATGCTTGTAATCCCAGCACTCGGGAGGCTGAGGCAGGAGGATTGTTGTGAGTTCGAGACCAGCCTGAGCTACAAAGTGAGCTTAAGGCCAGCCTGAACTGCATAGTGAGACCCTGTCTCAAAAAGACAAAAAAAAAAAAAAAAAAAAAAAAAAAAAAAAAAAAAAAAAAAAAAAAAAAAAAAAAAAAAAAA
>PVKA01000025.1:0-10567 GCA_004027165.1 Ctenomys sociabilis | reverse complement strand
TACTGCCTCCAGCTGAGATCTGAAAATCAAGCTGTTTCTCTTTCTTTTCACACCACCATCAGCAACACAGATTCCACAGGCAGAACTTAGCCGATCATTTTATTGGAGACACATGAAGCCACACAGACTCTATAGTAGCCCTTCTAGGGCTTGAGGAATTTTAAGAAATAGACATGAGCAAAGCTTGTTTTTCCAGCACTGTCGGAGGGAAGAAAGCAAAGACTCAAGGAGCACTCTGCCTGAAGTGAGAGTAGTTTTGCCTGATTCCAAATTACCATCTCTATGAGCTCTTTACTTTCCCCCAAAACATGCAGGACTGAAACAAAATATTAACTTCTGTGATTTCTTTTTTATCTTTGTTTTTTACATTTTTGAATGTACTGTGATAAAACATATATGAAATTTTCCATTTTGAAGTTTAGAATCCACTGACATTAACTCCATCCACACTGTGGATCAGGTGTCACCCCTACCAAGTCTTATGTTGCTTTTTAAAGATAAATTTGTGCCTGGTTTTGGATGTCCAGTCTGCTCTCTGCATTAGGTGGATGGTGGAGGACAGACAGTAGGAGGAGAAACAGATCAATAAATGCTAACTAGTAATAAAAATCTGTGGCACAGGGAAAACTAAGAGGAAGTCAAGGCAAAAGGCATCTTGGAATGATTACTTGGACTGCAAAGGAGATAGGTGATTACAACCCGAGAACAGGGAAGGCACAACAGCAGCATTTCTGACACTGCTGGGGCGGACTCACATTCCTGAGGTCGCTGATCACCCCCTTCTGTAGGATTCTGATGAGGCCAAAGCTAGCATGTGGACTGTAGTTCTGGACTCCGTGAGCAATAAATATGGTGACAAATGGACGCGAGTTTGGAGAGGAGCAATAAGAATGATTGAAGAGTCCTGGGGAGTGATTTATGGTGAGGGGATAGAAGAACTCAACTCGGAGGACTTAGCCGGCCAATGACTAGTCAAGGCGTGATAGATGCCCAGAGATGTTAGAAGAGGGTAAATGTTCTGAAACAGCTTGAAGTTGAGGGATAAGGACAAGAGAGAATCAAGTTAGCGAAAGGAAATCTGAGTCACAGGTCTGAAAGCTTGCAGAAGTCGAAATGCCATGAAATTTTTCTATTAGGGAAAATGAAGGATTGTTCAGTTTCAACTGTATTTGAGATCATATCATGGAGGCAGTCCACAAAATGTAGAAGAAAGTGTATGTAGAATGGTAAATACATATAAAGATTGGTGAGAAGGGCAGAGTACTTGGCTAATACATGCCAAGTGGGTATGAGCAAAGAGACCTGTTCACTGTTTAAATTCTGCATATTTGCTTCCCTCTCCTAACTCCTAAATATTTGCATTGCTGCTGTGGACCCAGATTCTTTTCACTCTTGGCTGAGAGCCTGAGTTGACCATTATTATTTATTGAGTGAAATACTCCGAAGAGTGATAGATAACTACCTCTCTATCTTTATCTCATAGCCTGAAAACAACTACAAAATATCATTTCACTTCTGCCCTGAATGATCCTGCCTGGCTTTCCGCAGTGATTGGATTTGGAGGTTAATCACTCAAGCTTCCACATCCCCTAGCCTTTAGACAGATCGTGCGAGGATGGGCCTGAGTTCGCTTTGTATCTGTGTAGGGCTTTGTCATCCCCTCTGGCTGTGTGTGGAGACAGTCCTGGGATGTAGACAGGGGTCTCTAGGGAAATGGTGCCCCTCCCAATGGTGTCACTTAGAACAAAGGAAGTTATAGCACTGAGCTGCAGGCTGACAAGAACATTAGCCCTAGGAAACAGACAAGGAGACCTGATCTGCTATTTCCATCTTTAATTTCCATTATTCTATGATCATCACTGTCTATGAGGTCTCCTTTTAGACACTAATACAATAAGGGAAGAATTGTTAACAGGGAAAAGATCCCTGAAAAACAGAATGTGACTATCTTAAGGATAATGGGACCAGGACTGAGTTTATATGTTTGCAAAACAGCGCCAGACAGATGATCACATTGTTCCTCCTAAAATGACAAGATAAGTGAGAGTAGACGATGCCACGAATCTTGATTTAACTCAAGGATCTGATGCCATATTCCTTTAAGGGATTCTCACGAATTAATCAAATTTGGCTTGAATAGGAAGACTGTCATTAACATTGAAAACTGACTGACCAATTGCCAAATGATGGCACATATTGGGATTTGATGGGAAGATAACGGATAAGCCTAATTGTCCTGAAAATTTTAATAGAATTACAGAGGAAGAAGGCAATCAGCCCGTGTGGGTGTCCATGTTCGCTCGTTTGTTAGTTTTCTGCTCATCATTCTGGTATTGCACACCTGAAGACAGCTGAGCATTCCTTTGAGGCAGAACAACCACATACTAGGTTAGCAATAGTTAACAGAAGTTCTTCTGTAAAGAATTAAGGTTCATGTACCATGAGAAAAGTGGCAATAAGTATGCTTGACTTTCAGACAAGAAAGAACACTGATCAAGGATGCTAATCCAAAAAGTTACAGACATGCTTCTGTGAGGCACAGTAGTCAACCCTATAACTTTCTGCAGTTTCTGCCTAGGTCTGTAACTTACTGGTTGTGTGTGTGTGTGTGTGTGTGTGTGTGTGTGTGTGTGTGTGTGTGTGTGTGTGTGTTTTAAGTCTGGTGTGTATCTGTATGGTGCATATATATTACATATGTATATGTAGCATTTGTATGATTATGTTGTGTATCAGAGGGGGCATACGTGAGCCAGTTCATTTATAAGAATCCTCTAGCCGTTGGAACCTATCATTTATTCTCCCACTTTCTCATGGCTTCAACAAATATTCATCCCATTGTTATACTGGGCCAGAGTGTGCTAGGTGGCTGTAGCTAGGCAGAAACAGTCTTCTCTGCCCTAGAAGAAATAGAGTTCTACAAGGTAGATAGGAATGTAAAAGATAATTACAGTAAACTCTTCAGAATTAAGATAAAAGTGGGAACAAAGGTCTATGAGATTCCAGTTTGAAAAATACTTTGAGTGAAGTCAAAGAAAATGAAATAGGGCCCCACAGACTGGGTTTTCTTTTTTTTTTGTCTTTTTGAGACAGGGTCTTACTATGCAGTTCAGGCTGGCCTTAAGCTCACTTTGTAGCTCAGGCTGGTCTCGAACTCACAACAATCCTCCTGCCTCAGGCTCCCGAGTGCTGGGATTACAGGCCTGCGCCACCATGCCCGGCTCAGACTGGGTTTTCAACAGTTATATTTGACAGATGACAAAAGTCATTCTAAGCAAAAGGAATAAAATGTACAAAGACACAGAGGCAGAAGTGTAGTGTTTCTAAGAATTACAAATAAGCAGCTCAATGTAGTTGAAGAGTACATTTACAGAGGGGAAAAAAGACTATGATAGGTAAAGAAAAGACCTTAAAGGGGTCTGATTTACTAAAGCTTTGAACACTCAAACTCTCCTGTACAGGAGCCTAGAACTGTTATTGGATGGCGGAGATTCCAAGATGTCTATATTTATATGTGGTATTTTCATATTACATTTCAAGACTCATAATAAATTAAATAATCTTTTAAAAAGATAAAATTAAATAATAAAACCTATCAGAACTGACCAGATTTTATTTGTCTGGATTCTCCAAGTAAAACATACTCCCAAAACTATCCTGTATATAAAACTTTTCAAAAGCAAATAGCAAACACTGAGAGATTTGCTGACCATACTTATGCACTATGTAAACTGAGGGCATCACTGTCATTTCCTCTGGATGTTTTTGCCAAAAATGCTCAGAGAGACTCATGTTGATCTGAGTGAGGAAGCCGGTTGCTCTGGCTCATCCAAGTCACAGATCCAGGTGGAAGACTGTAGATTCAGGGAACTCATTGTCCAGGAAACTCCTACTCATTAAAAGTAAAACTAACATCTAAAAGGCTTCAAAGTCAAGGATGACAGATTTGTAATGAGTCATTAAAAAATAGAGGGGTGTATGAGTTTACATCCTTGGTCTTTGATGCTGGCTATCAGATTAATCCCTTCTCGGCCACCACATCCCCTGGGGCCCACACACCCTACACAGGACCTGGAGGAAAAGGACCCAGCGCAGTGATTCTCCATGTCTCTGTCTCCCCTCCAAGAACTCCCTGAATAACTCCATGACCTCCCATCCCTGAAGCTGCACAGCTACAGCCAGAGACGACTAGAATCTGTATTTGGCATTTGTTTGCTAGGACAGAAAAGACAAATTGAAAATTTTCATAGATGAGAAATGAGAACAATAAATAGAGTGGAGGAAGCAAGAGAGATTGATTTACAGGAAAACATTATAGGAAGGAAAATACACAAATTTATTTAGGTATTTCATAGTTACTAAAAAGGACTATAATAATGTGGTTTTTGGTTAAATTAAAAGTGTACCCAAGGGACTCTAGATACATTTTTCAGAATACTACAATTAGGTTAAATTCATGCATTTGAAGATTCTCAGTAAGTAAGAGTCTGATTTCTTATTGTGACATCTCAACTGCAGAGGGCAACTCCAAGGGGATCCTCCACTAGAGAAATAGAAGCTCACTCTGGGTTGCAATGCTGAAGGATGGACATGGTGATAATTCATGAGATGGAAAAAGCCCAGCTGTGGGAAGCGAACAGGTGCTCCTCCAGGGATTTAAAAGCTGTTGTCAGGAATGGCCCTGCACTGCAGAATACCTCCTCTTTCCCTTGCCTGCTTGGGAAATGACACACTTACCATGCCACCCTGTGGTGGATGGGTAGCGGGGACACAGAAACAGGCTCAAGGGTACGGAGGCAAAAGCCACATGACATGCCAGAAATAGATAAAAAATGTCAGAAATGTCATATGTCACACAGGACTGTCTGACTCCATGTGAAGCACTTCTGAAGAGATTTGGGGCCAGTCAGAGCAGGCCAGACTCACCCAGAGTCAGAGCTATGCCTCAGCTTCTCATTAGTCGGAGCTATGCCTTGGCTCACACACATGTGTGAGCATGCATGTCCATGCATGTGTGTGAGCACACACACCCTCATTCCGGCACAGTGCACCTTGCCTTATGTCCTATCCACGAACCCCTATTGCTTCTCATTACTCTTCTGCTTCTATAGCTTCTGCCTTCTACCCACCCAGATGGACTGTGTGTGGATTCTATATCCATTTAAGGGGCATATGTCCCAAATACAAAATTCTGGTTTCTGTAAAGGCAATTGTGAGGACTCTGTTCCCCATGGCTATCCTGAGCCTTCAGTTGCAAACCACATCCATGACAAGAAGTCATGTTATTTGGCCCTGGCTGACTGTGAGTGTCCCTAACATTTCCTGGGAGACCATGCACAGAGCAATAGCAGGGTCCAGAGGAGAGGACCCCATGGCCTCAGAGTTCTAGGAATTTGTCAAACTCACCTCCCTTTCTTCTAGCCACCTAAAACTGAACAAGAACCTTTTCAGCTGCTTGAGATCCAAAGCCAGATTTTGCACTGTGCGTCTTTCTAGAGTAGCTAATGAGAAGCCGAGGTGTAGCTCCGACTGGGTGAGTCTGGCCTGCTCTGACTGGTCCCAAACCTCTTCAGAAGTGCTTCCCATGGAGTCAGACAGTCCTGTGTGACATACGACATTTCTGACATTTTTTATCTATTTCTGGCACATCATGTGGCTTTTGCCTCTGTACCCTTGAGCTTGTTTCTGTGTCCCCGCTACCCATTCACCTTCCTCCGACCTCTCAGACAAGATGTGCTCGCCAGGATGCGGCTGCTTCGTTATCTCTGGCCGCCCTCCTCCCTGCCCTCCAGCCCGGGCTCCATTGTCTGCGCCCGCTCCTGGCACGGCCTTGCCTCTGAAAATGGGATTATTTTCCCATTAGCACTCTCCCCATTCTCTCTATGTCTCTCTCATTATTGTCACTTATTTCTAACAAGGGCTTGCATTGTATTTATTTGGCCATTTGGCCATTTAGTTCTCATTTTTTCCTTCCCTTCTGCTCCTGTCCTGGTTTGTTTTCTGTCTCCTTCCCCTCCCTTTCTTCCAGGACTCAATGAAAATGTTGCTGTCTTCTCTCCCACTCATCTCAGTGGAGAAACAACAAAAAGAGGCTCTTGGAATTAAGCCTAAAACGTGCAGTTCTTCTGCACCACAGAGGCCCTGCTGTTCTCTGAATCCAGGGGAGCTATCACCCCTGGGAAAGAAAAGAGAAACCCCTCCCTCTTGGGTGTCAGGCCGGAGCTACTGTGTACTGCAGACCTCCACCTACCAGCATCTCCTATGGCAAGTTTTTCGGCCTCACCTCCCACTTTCAGTTGGTTGAGAAACCCTGCTTCTTGTTCTCTGGGATTTTATCAAGTGAAAACATGTTTTATGTGACCCGTTTTCACAAGAACTCTGTGGTCAGTCAGCTGGATCAGTCAGGGAGGCGCTTTATCCTTTGCAGACAGACCAGTCCAGGCTGTGCTTGCCAAGAGCAGCGAGCTCCAAGACAAAGGCCATGTTTGACCAGATGGGCACTTTTATTCTAATGTATGCAAAAGCTCTTGATGGCCCCGTGGTCATTTTGGGTGATGTCCTTTGCTCCCTTCTTCAGGCAATTGGGACCAAACTGGGTATTCAGGGTGATCCACCAGGAGTGGCTAGCTATTCAAATGTCATTGAGGAAGCTTATTTAAAATACAGATTTTATCTTGAGATTTTAATTTCATAGGTGTGAGAGAGGACCTAGATTCTACATTGGACAGGATCTATCAAATGATGATTCTAAAGATAGTCTTAGGAATACTTCTTATGCAAGACCCGAGCCTCCAGAAGGAAGGGAAGGAGCATCTTCTTATTGGTGTATGTGATCCCCTTCCAAGGCAAACAGTAGACTAGTGGCCAAGTCTACCCCAAAAGATTCTTGCATTTTATTGATTAGGAAATGAAAGGTCAGAAGTTTGCAATAACTTGCTCGAGATCACACCACTGGTGGTCAAACTTGATAGCAGCAAGGAGGTGTTCAAGATAAATAAGATGGGTAAATAAATATTTAAGAGAGGGCTATGCAAAGAACGCTTACTGTTCTGGGGGTCAGTGATCAGCTGTGGATGGGAGGGAGATATTGTGTAGCCTGCCTGCTTCCTCTCTCAGGCAGACTCCTCTTCCAACACACTTGCCCCCTGCCCCTCACTTCGGTGGCAAGAACCTGCCTATGGTGCTGCCCACCTACCACAGGAGAAGTGACATGGTACACACTGCTGTCTCTGCGCTGTCCAGGCTCAGCACATAGAGACTTATTTTAAACAGTGCCAGAGGCAGGAGCACTCATATTTCCTTCAACATGACCACTAGGGTGAAAAAAAATCAACCTCAATTTACCCTCCCATCTGCTCAAGAATGGAAGATAAATTGTTTCAATTTTATAGAAATGAATGTTTTATGTCTTGCCTATACTTTCCTGTGAGTGTCCTGAATTTCTATATTCTACTGAATGCGTGAATGTTTCCCATGAGGAATGCTCCCTGGACCTCTTTCCTTGAGTTTCACTTTCAGAATACTAGGGTGGAGACTGCCGCTATTTTTCTTGACTTTGAAAATTTTGGCTATTTATCTTTTTAAAAAAGATCAATAGAAAAAGAAATCCACTCATTATCCCATGCTTAGAGAAAACTTCCCATTACCACTTTGGCATATTTCTTTCCAGTTTCTTTTTTTATGCATCAGAAGTTTTGCTTCCCAGCATTCCCTCAGTTCTGTGTATTTTCTGTCCTCTCTTATAATTTAACACTAAGCATATGTTACTTTAATAATCACTACATGGGAGCCGTAAAACAGAAGGCTGGAAGAGTGTCTTTATGGTACAGTATTTTCCCCCTAGTGGGGGAAACCTTTTCCATGGGGAGGTTACTCCTAATGTCTAACTGAAAACCCTCATTTTAAGTGGCTTCTAGTGGAAAGAAAGAAGTTGTTTAAAATATAGTATTTAGGTCAGACTCCCTTACTGCACACATCTCTGTATGCTGGGGTGCATAATAAAAGACCGGTTGAATACCAACCTGTGACCTACACGTTCAACATAAGAGTTAACACAGCACAACCTCAATGTCACTGAGGGCTGAGTATTCCATCATATACCGATAACTAATTGAAATCATTTATTAAGGATGTAGTGCTGGATGCTGAGCTAGGTGATTTAAAAAAAAATTACTAGTAATCTTGATATTAAAAAATCGTAAAATCAAAATGTTTTTAAAGATCAGTTATGAATACAAGTATACCACCTACAATTGCCACCTACAATTTTTACCAAAAAAAATTAGTTAAAAACAATCTTAAATTATATATTTTTTTCTAGACAAGTACTTTGGATTTTTACTCATATACTTATAATTACTTTCCCTAATTTTTAAAGTTTATACAATTTCAAAAATTAGAAAGCCGACATTTTGTCACAGCACATCTTATTTTAACTTTGTCTTTCAATTCTACAAAAGGAACATAGGTATGGTTAGAAAATCTAGAAAAGAAATAAAACCCCTCAAAAATTGAAACAACGAAAGACAACCCAATCCACTTGAAATTCCAGGCCCTAGAATGAATTCATAGTAACTTCATATTTTATTTGTTTAGTACAATGTTGTTTTAACAAAAATAGATTCATATTATTCACAATGTTTTATCTCTTGTATGTAGATATTTGTGTGTGTGTATATACACATATATATGCAGATATTTGCACATACTGTACATACATCTGCATATATATGCACATAGCATGTGCATATAGTGACAAAATGTATGTCCTTATGGCTCAGTGGCATGTAGGCCATTGTCACAGTGCTGGCCAGCCAGCACTCTCTGATGTCACATTTGGGCTCTTTTCATTAAATCATAACGAATTCAACATTGGAGTCACGCTTTCTTTTCCATGCGGCCTCTTCCCCACCTAGATCATTGACCATTCTGAGAGGCTTTCTGCACTGAGATGAGCACTGTTGGCTAGAGAAGATAAAGCCAACAGCGGTCTTCCAGTTACCATTGGGCTTTGGATTTAGGACCCCTGGACGTCAGGGTTTCTTGCCACTGCTGTTGTTCAGAATTGTGAAGAGGCTGCAGGAACAGCTACACAAAGCCCTGGGGAGCACATTAGCCCAATGAGCTCTGGAGGTAGAGCTCTCCCGTGGGGCTGCCCACACTCCTCTGGGTGTGCAGCTGGGGTGTCTTTCTTACAGTCGAATGAGAGGGTGACTTTAAATGGAGTGAGTGCTCACCACTGTGGGACGGTCACCAGTGGGGACTGGGAACGGCCTGCCTGGAACTGAATGAAGCCATTACAAGTGAGCCCAGCACTCCTTGTGCCTGGTATGGTGGCACTCTGCCTGGTAAGCACAGGGGCGCCATGGTGAGTAATACCAGTAGTAGCAAAGCTGACATTTAGCTGCTGCTTGCCGTGCACAAGCCGCTCTTCAAAGAGCTTTTCCTATAAAGAAGAAACTATTACTGTCCTCGTTTGCAGGTAGAGCTACTGAATACTTCAGCAACATTTAGAGCCCTAGACACAAGGAGGGAACCATAGGCCCCAACAAGGATTTTTTTTCGCCCCAATCTCTTCAAGGGTTATTGCTCCTGAGAGTCTCAAGATGAAAGCAAGGAAGGAAAGGGCTGAGATTCAATTGTTTAGGGTCCAAGGGCAGAGGCTCCATTTGTTGAAGTCTAGTTTCAAACAGAAAGTCCACGACCTGAGCTGAGAATCTCAGAATGGTGTAGAGAGCTACGGAGAGTGACAAGTCATGAGAGGGACCTTGTTGGAGGCCCATGCATAAGAAATGCCATTGGCTGTTGCCCAATTCAGGTAAAAATTAAAGTTGCATTAGTTGAACATTTACTGAGAGGCCTCAGCTTTGTAATTGTCTATGGGTACAAGCATCTGTTCCTAGATAGCTCGTGCCATGGCTAGCATGCAAATCATGGCCAGGTATTCAAGGGTGGAGGGCTCATTGTGGCCAAGGGCCTGGCAGAGCCCTCACTATGGACTCATGCAGTGATCCCGTTTGCCTGTTTACAGCATGGATGCAGGAAGCAGAAACACAAAACCTTTGCTGTTGGCAAAGAATTCAGAGCCCTTGCCCAATGAATCAGGAGTGACATCCATATTTAAGCACTGGTTCTTCCTTTCCTTCTGGCTTAGGGAGAAGAGAGGCTGGGACATGCCTGAAGAGTTTTCTTTCCGGTAGTGTCCTGGATATTGTTAACTGACTTTACTTAGCTTTGGTTGAACTATTTCAACCTAGCTGGGAGACTGAGTTCCCCTCACTTCCAAGGATGCTTGCTTGTTCATATTGTGTGTGTATGGTGCTAAGATTAAGCACAAGCACTTGTGCAAGCCAGGCCAGCATTCTGCCACTGAGCCACATCTCCTTGTCATGTCTACTGCCATTGGTCATATGTTTGTGGGAGGCAGAAAAGCATCATGGGCAGAACACAGAAGTAGGGTGAGACAGACATAGGCTCAGAATTCAGTTCTTAAGAGCTCTGTGCTTTTCACCAATGGTAAGCTTTAAACCTCAATTAAGTAGGTAAGTAACATTACCTGCTTCATAAAGTT